>WEKX01010876.1:4723-16682 GCA_013390025.1 Pitta sordida | reverse complement strand
AGTTGTGAAAAATAATTTCCCCCCCCCCCCCCCCCCCCGAGTAAGTGTTGAATTTTAAGTTTGTCATAGCTATCCTTCCCAGACATTATTTCACATGGTTATGATGTTTTACATTAGTTATGGTCTTTGGATTGATAGGAAAATGTTTCTGTCACCAGAGGTGCTGCCCTTAAAACAGCCAAACAAAGAGTAAGACAAAGGCAAGGCATGGGCAGGTCAATTAAGCTGTTATTGACTTAGATTTCTGAATAAAGAGAGCACAGAGCAAAGAAAAGGAAGCATCTATGTTCAAGAACATGAAAGCAGCCCATTTATTCTAAGTTTAAAAAGCAAAAGAGTGCATTTCGTATTTCATCACTAATTCCTAGTTGAAACAGTGAGAGACTGATCCTACAAACAAATTACTTTGGTGCCAAACCACAGCTAGTATTTCAAAGGGGGAAGCGACTGAGGCTTCCAAATGTTGGAAAGCCAAACCAAATCAGAACCAAAAATAGATGAGACCTGATATGTTCTTTAAATGATCTGAGATCCCTTTGACTGAGAATGCATGTTGACTGGCTAAGTAAACAGCATAACATTATTTCCTGGTTAATACAACTCCACTATGGATAGAAAATCCCTATTTTTCAATTAGCTAAATCTCTGTTGTTCCCTCCTTATTCCCCCCGGCCCCCCACCAAGACTAGAGAAAAAGTGTTGAGGATTAAACATTGTTGTAGTCCACCTGATAATTTTCGTATTATATGCACTTAGCGATCTTTTTCGGCAGCTTAATGAATCAGAGCAATTGCACCTTGTGCTTACCTTGTAGTTTCAGTGAAGCATGTACAAGAAGAACCAGACAGATTGTTACAGCCTTGTTCTTAGCAAGAAATAAGTTTCTCTCTTACATAGGTTTATAATACAGTGTTGGGTTTTTTTAAGTCCATGATCCTTTATTAAAAATGTTTCAAGAGATAGTCTTGGGTTCAAGGGAATGAGCCTTGAATATATTAATATTGTTTGTTTTACAAATTTAAGCCTTATGCACAAAGTATAGAGCATTCGGACCAGCTGCTGTGAGGCTTATAAATGTTTCACGTATGGCACCATGTGTATGAGTTCAGATAACTCAGAGATTGCTCTGTTTTGCACAGCCTTCTTGGAAGAATCTGTTAGGTCAGTGACTATCAACATTACATACTGTGCTTTGTCCTTCCTTTCTTCTGACTCATCTAGTGTTAAAGGAGAACTTAGATTGGACTGGGTCTAGTGTTTCCCTGGTGTAAGCAGGGAGAATAATTAAGAAACCTCAGTTAATTAGTACTTCCAAGTTGTTCAGACCTTAGAGTGATAAGATCCATAAAAAGACTAAGATGTAAAAATTATTTAGTTGAAGGCCATAATCCTCCTTGCCCTTTATCATCATTTGTCTTGTCTAGACAAGCAGTATAATTTCTTTCTGCACCATTTCTCTACTGAAAAATGCATAATACAGTGTTCCCCCATTACTCGTGGGCTGTTGGGTCTGGCCCTCTTCATGCAATTCTTGGAATCCACAAAGATAGTGACCCCACTGTGTAGTCACGTATGCCACTCCTGTAGCCATGCCCCCTCCCATAATAAGGTCTGGAGGATGGTCCTGAGAGAGGAGTTTGTCTCGGTCACCTGGGGGCTGCCCGACATGGCTGTGCTCCGGCGAGGGAGGTGGGCGGCTGCTGCGTTTGGCAGCAGGACGAGTGGGGCAGGCGAGCACCGGGGCAGGCAGGCGAGTGGTGGGCGCGGCCCCTGGGCTCTGCCGGGCCCCGGCCACGGGACCTGACTGACTGTGGGCACAGCAGAGGAGGGGTGTGGTGACTGCACTTCCTGAGCCTCCACTAGGACCAGCTCGGGGAATGTACATGTGTGCTAGGAGCTGTGGGAGGTTTCCTCGCCCCGGCCAGAGGTGGCTTGTGCGGGGCGGTGGCAGCTGGCGCGGGGCTGGGTCCAGTGTGGGGCGGGCCGGCCACCTCACGCCGTCCCCAGGACCTGCCTGACTGTGGGCACACAAAGGGCACCGCAGGGGTTGGGGGGGGGTGAAGGTGCCCCCCTGCTCTCACGTACAGACACACACAACGGCAGCTCTGTCATCCCATCTTGTAGTCCGGTGGAGGAAAATTCCAGCCATGCAAAAACACACATTTACACTAAACGCATCCCGGCCGTGCCGTGGTGGTTCCTGACTGGGAGCAATTTACATTATCCTGAGCAGACTGGGTTCACGGTAGGTTCTGCGCACGCACCAGGTCCCACAGCTCGCTGCAAAATCAGCAGCGACTAATCGGATCCCGTAAATTACGGATCCCGACTATGCGGAGGATCACTGTACTTTATAAAGAATGAACTACAATACCTTTTGGAGTTGGTGTATGTTTTTTTTTATTTTAATGCTTTGAGCGTTTAAATTACAATACATGCAAGTTAGTTGCCCATGAGAAGTCTATGCAGAGCTACAGTAATATCTTGCATACTTACACCTATTGATTTGCGTCTTCACATATTTGTAGGATATTTCTCAGCAAATATTAATTGGCCCACGGGGCCGGGGGTGTGCTCGCTGGGCACAGCCACAGTTTGCTCCCTTATGAGTCTTGCATGGCAGGGAACGTTTATAACACATGGGGTATACTCCTGTGGTGCTGCCTGTGCTAGGAGTGAGATGTCCCGCTGCTTCTCCCCCTGGGTGTCCTGGCTACAGGTGGGGGAGGCAATGCTGATAGGTGTGCTAACTGCTGTGGAATCCAAGCGCTAAGTGCTCTGTGTCCTGTGGGGCTGTGTGCCCGGTGCCCTTGGTGATATACGTAGCCCCAGAGAAAGTGCTCCCACAGTGCTGCAGCCTCCACCACAGGAACTGTGGCAGGAGCTAACCTCCCCTTCCCCCTCTGCCCTCCCTGCCTGTGTGTGCCAAGACCAGGGTGTCCCACTGCTTCTCCTCCCAGGTGCCCCGGCATGAGGTGCTCTAAGCGTTTGTCCATGCCGGCACATTTCCGGGGAGCACCTGCAGAGTGTCAGTGGGGACTGCTGAGCCCCTGCCCCACTGCAGCCATGGGGCGAGCTTCCCCACTGCGGCAGCAATGTAATCGTGTGTGGCAGTGGCAGCCTGGTGGTGGCAGTGGTGAAAGTGGCAGCGTGGTCAAAGGGGAACTCAGGGGACTCCCCTGTTGGAGAGGGCTCAGGAATGCTTCCGTTTGCTCCTCTGTGCTGTGTGAGACCGTGGGGAGTGCTCCACAGAGCTCTGGGACAACAGGGGGAGGGGAGATGCGTGTGGCCAGTGTGCATATTCATGCTCACAGATTGGCAATTTGCAGGACTCCCATGAGACCTGTAACCAACAAATGTGGAGGTAAGATGGTAATAATAGGACACTGCAACTGTTGCCCTCTGATTTTACTCTTCTGCTTTGACTTATTAGAAGAGTAATTAATGGTACAGTGACTCCCCCTTTTTTGCAGTGCATCAATGGCATGGGGTTCAACAAGTCTAAGTGCCGGGACCTACACTTTGGTTATAATAACCCCATGCATAACTATAGGCTGAGGGTGGAGTGGCTACAGGATGATCAGGTGGAAAGGGATCTGGGAGTGCTGGTTGATAGAATACTTAACATGAGCCAGCAGTGTGCCCAAGCAGCCAGAAAAGCCAATGGCATCCTGGCTTGCATGGAGAATAGTGTTGTCAGTAGGACTAGGGAAGTTATTCTGCCCCTGTACTTATCATTGGTTAAGCCACATCTTGAGTACTGTGTTCAGTTCTGGGCCCCTCAGTTTAAGAGGGATGTTGAGGTCCTTGAACATGTCCAGAGAAGGGCAATGAGGATGGTGAAGGGGCATGGTGTGTGAAGGATGGTATGTTGGTAGCAGGATGACAGCTGGTTAGGTAACAGGTGATAGGTTGGACTCGATGATCTCTATGGTCTTTTCCAACCTTACTAATTATGTGATTCTGTGGTCAAGTCCGAGAAGAAGGCGTGACTCATGAAATCCGTGAAGTTAGCAAATCCATGAATATTCAATTAAGCCCTGCCTGTAGCCACTCCCCCTTGACTAATGAGCTCTAGAGGGCAGTCCTGGGAGCATGAGGTGACATGTTGCGCCCTAGGAAACTGATAGAAATGCCTTCTGCATTGAGAAATCTGTCTTTCAGGTTTACATACATTAGCATGTCAATAGGCTCTGCCTGTAACGTGCAGGATTCTGGGAACAGGGTATGTGGACCACGACTGTGTGGGAGTTTACTGTATCGGATAGTATCTAAGAGTTTAAGGAGCACTGGAGCATGAGGAATGCATGTGCAGTTAGAGGTTCTAGGTTTATATAGGTTCACCTAGAATTTGTGGCTGTACTTGTTTTGCTTAGTTAGAACTACAGTAATCCCTCGAATTTCATGGAAGTCTAAGACCAAGGGAGTCCTGCAAAAGCCAGAATCCTTGAAGAGCAGCAGATCATACATATGCAAATAAGCCACACCTATTGCCCTGCCTCCTCAGCCTCAGAGTGCTGGGGGCATACCTGGCATCCCTCTGCAGCTGTAATAAACCGTTTACACCATGTTATAAAGCTTCCCCACTATGTAACCTCTCTAACGCTCATAAGGGAGGGAATTCTGGGCAGTCCCCAAGTGAACAAGAGGCGCCACCCCCTATTACAGTCTGTAAATAAGGTTGGTTATTTCCCAGAGGCAAATTAATAGTCAAATGAGGTCAAGTGCTGAGTTTTAAAACAATAAATTACTTTTGTTAATTATAAAGAAAAAGCATAGGGAAAGAGGAGAAAAAGACAGTGGAAATTTGGGAGAAAAAAGCTAAGATTACCTAAGAAGCATAGGACAGTTACCAAACCACCAAGTTGCTAACTGCTGAAAATGTGGTGTGTATGTGTGGGGACGGGAAGAGGTCAATTCCCTCTCCCCCCAGCTTCTGGGCCTTTGGAATGCAGTTAGAATGCATCATGGTAGATCACAGTGTCTCTGAGTTGGGTGTCAGCACTGCCTAGTAGGGCAGATGCTCACTTGGTGGAGTGAGAGAGAGTTGAGAGTTCCTGGAGAGCTGCCTGTCCCTAAATCTCCTGCGTGGAGGCTGGAGTCTGCTCAGCATCATGCACATCTCCGGCCACGTGTAGGGTGGGGAATTCAAAGGTCCCTCCGCAGCCCGTGTACTTCCTGTGACTCAAGACTCAACCTTTGGAGCAATACAGGGATGGGGACTTCACAACTCATGTGGAGGCTTGTTTCTCTCCCTCTCAACTGCTGCAGCAGACACTCAGGCTTCTGGTGGTTTTTTTCTGTGGTGGTGGTGGTAAGCAAGAGTATCACCAAGCAGAGTAAGGAGGTGAGGGAGGGTGGGGGGATGATGAGCAACCTCCTGCAGAGAGCAGAGTTTCTGCCTCTTCCTGTCTCTCCTCCTAACTAGTAACTGCTTCAGCTGCTTTTGTTATAGGGCTTGTTGCAGACATGGGTGCCTGCACTTCTGCACATAGCTTTTTCAGGTGGTTTAATAGATAAGAAAACTCTGAACAATGACAAAGCAAATTTTGGAGGTTTTTCACAAATTATTGGGTCTGACACCCTCACCACCTGATGTGGGCTGGTCCTGCCTCCCAGCGCCGTGAAGGCACTCTACACTTGCGTGGCCGTCCCATGCTCATGTGACAGGGAAAATCACTGTGATCCACTGAGGGAAGACAGAGATGTCTTCATGGGAAAACAAAAACACAAAGAATTGAAGCTACAAATTTTGATCTGTGAAGAGGAGAGGGATTATTGTATAACCTAGAAGTCTATAATGCTAATGATAGTGTCTAATTCTGGAGTGTTTGTTCATCATTCTAATTCATAGGTTCTTGTAGAATGGTTCTGATATGTCTTTCCTGGGAGTCAGACTGATATTTTTAGGGATGACATCTGTTCAACGAGATTTAGTATAAGCCTTTTTCAGGTGTGCTGTTCTTGATCTGCCTGTACTCTGTACATCCCTTGAGACCTCACAGAGCTCTCAGGAGATTTGATTAATGCTGCAGCGTGACATAATTTTTGTTGTTATTCACAGTATAAACCAATCTGGTGTTAGCACTGGAAGAATAGGGCTAGAAGCAGAGCAGGAATCAGGCCCGTCAGCTAGCAGTCTGTACTGCTACCTACCCATTTCATCTCATGGGTCATGCATTTGTTTTGCATGGCAAAGTTTTGGAGCTGGGGGGGTGGCTTTTATGAGAAGATGATACAAGCTTCTTCTATATCCAGTGAAGCCAATGCCAGCCAGCTCCGAGATAGACCTGCTGCTAGTCAAGTCTGAGTCTGTCAGTGATGGTGAAAGCTCCTCTGGGATAACATAATGTGGGGGGAAAGTTACTGTGCAGAAGCTAATTGCAGCCAGAGAAGAGAAGAGTGAGAATATGTGAGAGAAACAACCACTGACTCCAGGTCAGTGGAGCAGGAGGGGGAGGAGATACTCCAGGCACTAGAGCAGGGATTCCCCTTCAGTTGTAGCAGGAGGCTGTGGCCCTGTGGGAGGCATGTTCAAGAGCAGGCTCCTGAACTTGTGACCCCATGCAGAGAGGAGCCCAGACTGGAGCAGCCTTGCTGGCAGGACTGAAGACAAGGGGGCCATTGCCATTCCGGAGGAGACTGTTCCTGAAGGACATCACCCCATGGAAAGAGAAAATGTGGAATAAAGCCCAAGTAGATGGGAGGGGTGAGGGGAAGGTGTTTTAAAGATTTTATTTCTTCTCATCCTCTGATGAGAAAATTTATTGTCAATGACAACAATCATCTGATTTGATTGACAATAAATTCAATTTTTACTGCTGTTCATTAGCTGATATACCAGAAACCAATATATATTTATAAATAGGAAACAAAGTGTGTGCCAGCAGCATGGAACATGTCCTCAGATCACACCTAAGGAACCAGAAGTGAATAAATCTGTAGAGACTATCATTTAGATGCAGCATTCATTCTTTGACTTTTTTCTTTGTGGAATCATATATTTTTTAAACTACTGAAAAACGTGCTGTCTTGTTTAATTATTTCTTTCTTTTGCTCTCATTGGCATAATCAGAGAAAAATGAATTTCTTTTAATAGCTTGACAGGTCTCAATCTAACATCTTGCCTTTTTCTCAACCTGTCATCTCTATGATAGGACAAGGCAGTTAACTTTAACAAATTCTTATTTTATTACTTGTCTTATATCTTTCATTGTTGTTATGCACAGTCACATAAAGTAGCAGATCAAATTGTGTTGAATAACATCACAAAATTGAAATTTAGTGGCTTGCACAGTGTGAAACCTATAAAGAGCTGCAATAGTGCTATTCACATGACTGCACTACTACTGATTTTTTTTGAAAAACCTTCTTATACATCTATTAGTATGTTCCATTTGGAATAGGAACTTGTTACTGGGTTTTGTGATATCTACAATTAAAGTTTCAGTGTGGTATGTTATAAGTGCATGATTATCTCATTTATCTTAATTACATAGGCATTACATTGCCAAAATCAAACATGCATTTCTAAAGTCAGAATACATTCCTGGGGACTTGTTTTATATCTGTACTTTTCTAACATAGAAGTTATGACATGCACATAAAATGTTTATTTTTTATATTGTTCATATGAGGGTGAAGCCTAGAAAACTGGAGGAAGAAAACTTCCAAACAATACTAATAGAGGTAAAAGAAAATGCACATTCATTAATGAATCTTGCAGGTCCAAAAACGTGTGCCATCTTTATGACATTCATCAGTCCTTAAACCTTTGATACGTGCAACCAGAGTCCTATCTCACCCCTTTGCCCTCCCCTGGATCTGTGCCTCTGGAGTTTTTCTAGGTTCTCTGGTCTTGCCTTCTTCAATGTTCTTGGAGGCAGCTTCTGGTAAACACATGGTGTCCTTGTTATACAGTCGGGTCTCCTATAACGCAGACCCACGGTCTTAATTGGTATCTGTGTAGCCCGACTTCCATGTTGAATGGCAGCTGTGCCGCCGCTGCCGCCTCCCCTGCAGCTGCTGTGGCTGCTGCCATCCCCCACCGCCGTCACCTGTGCCACAGCCACTGCCCGTGCTGCCCCCGCTGCTGTCTGTGCCCCCACCACTGCCCATTCTGCTGCCCGGGCTGCCACTGCGGCTGTGGCAGCAACTCACGCATGCGCAGTTGAGAGACGGGTCTCCTACATCGCTAAAAAATCATGCCACTAAGAAGTGAAGCCGCAATATGGGGGTGCGAAGTGCAAAAGGGCCAACTGTAACCTGTTTGTCTCAAAAGGAATGCTAAATACAGCTTCACAAATCTTGGGAAAAGCCTAGCAGGAAGGCCCATAAGAAAAACCACACAGTAAAGCTAAAATCCAAAAAAAATGCAAACCTCGCCACATAGCCTCCCCACCCCCTGAGACATCAAGGGCGGTTCAAGTCATGTAAAGAAAAAATAAGAAATCATAGAAGATAGAGACAACACTGAAAGCTTTAGGAAGTTTTCCATACGAAATTCATGGTTCCCTCTTTGAACATTCCTCTAAGGACATGGTTTGATTTTTAATTTTCACTGATCTTTTTATGCAGCACATCTATTTCAGAACAAGCTGATATAGCTATATATTTCTGTTCGCAGACTGGAAAATTTGTTAAGTCTTTAAATTTTATTGAAAGAAATGGAATTTAGTAAAGCAAACAAGACTAGCTGTAGCAATGCTATGAAAAACAGAAAACTCTTTACATTAAATTCTTTCTTTGCCTTGTAAGATTTCCCTTTTATAAATCATTAGTTCATTGCCTAAAAATAAGAAGAGAAATTCGTAGCATATTTCTTTTTATATAAAATTAAATATTAGCATTTCCCACTTCGCTAAGCAAAAAGACAAGTAACAATACAAGTGGTAGTAGGAAGTGATAATCAGATACCACTGACATTTCCTAACTGCAAACTTTGTCTGCTGCATATGCCAAAGATCTGAAAAAGTCTAGATGCATGTTTCAGGGATGCATTTCTACTGTTTTTGTCCTCTTTCACAGATTCACAGAATACTATGAGTTGGAAGGGACCCACAAGGATCATCTAATCCAACTCACCATCTAACACCCGTACAGAGACCGAACGGACATCCCAGAGTGGTAAACATAAACCTAGTTCCCTCAAAGGCTAACAGGCAACTCTGAGCCAGAAGGGACCCACAGGACCATCCAGCCCTACACCCCCTAGCTAGACCATGTCACTAAGCTCCTCATCGAGTCTTCTCTTAAACACCTCCGGGGACGGCAACTCCACCACCTCCCTGGGCAGCCCATTCCAATGTGCAATGACTCTCTCTGTGATATTAGCTAATAAGATTAGAACTTATGCAAGAAGCATCATTTAAAAGGCAACCTTTTCCCCCCCACCCCTCCTTCTCTTACAATAGATCTGATATTCCCTTTTTTCACCAGGAGACAAAGGGAGAACAGGGTAGGGGATAAGCCAGGCTTGTTGGTATTTTTGACCAGATCCAGGGTAGGAACCATCTATCTACCCTTTCATAAGGTTCTCTCTCTCTCTCTCTCTCTCACGAGAGGAAAAGCCTTTCATGACCCTTTCCCAAGTGAGATCTCGACCCGGGGATGACAGTTCTTTCATTCTGTGTTGTCCAAGAGTAATAGCACAGAATGCAGTGTTTTAAGTGCTACTCTGCTGCTTCATGTATGAGTCCATCCCAAAGTACATAGTTCATATCCTACCACAATGCAATTCTGTCACAAAACGTCTGTCCAAAGGATCTCTGCCGAGCTCTCAGCTCCACGCTTGTGGTCCCGGGCTCCGAAAAACATCTGCAGCTGTTTACAGCATGATTCCTCCATCTTCAGTCATGGCCTCAGTGAATTCTGCATCTGTATCACTGGTTCCTCTCTCTCTATTCCATAGGCTTACACCATGGTTGGTCTGTTCTATGAATAGCTGCGGGATGCCTGGAAGAACATTCCTACCCCTCCTCTAGTAGGCCTGGGGGGCCTTCCGACTTGCAGCCTCTCCAGGTTCTGTTCCGGCACACTACATCTTGATACTAAGATTTTTTTTCTTCTCTCCCAAATATGTTTATTCACAGAGGCAATCCTATCTCTGCAACCTTGAATCACTGGCAGTGACTGAGGCTCAGGCAAGAACAGAGCTGTTAATCCCCTCTCTGCCAAAGGAGAAAAAAACCCAAAAAACTCAAACCAGGACAATTGCAAAAGAACTTTTGGCTAAACTAAGTGGAATCCATTGGAATTGAAACATCGATTGTTCTCCTGTTACTGTCATACTGCACATTGCTCTTATGCCAACATATGTTTTACATCTGTCATATATAGTATTTCTTTAATTTTTAATATACTTCAGGAAACAAGTGTTTAACAGCAAAGCTAGTTTTTCATTATTTATGCATGTTTATATCTTTAGCATATATAGACTGATGAAATTTCAAAAGATGTTTCTGTCACTTTTCATTTCTGCATTCTAAATTAGAATTAGTTACACTTGGTAGTTCTGTACATATGTGGTCAATGGGTCACAGTAGATTCTGCATGCTAGTTCCTGGTGTTTAGGGACACACCTATATCTAGTACATTTTTGTAGATGTCTGTGTGGTTTCACCAGATTTTTTTTGACATTTCTTCTCTCTCACTGTGAAATACAGAACTTTAGTGCATGAGGGTAAAATAAAAAGTGCTTCTGTGCTTAAGGTAAGTTAATGCTTTTATTTCAAGCAAAAAGAAAATTTAGGACAAAATTCAAAGGTAATTTGTTTCATCGTTTTAGTCTTATATCTCCCTTATATCTCTCTGATTGTTGGGTCTTGTGATCTTATTTAATTTTTACTTTTAAACAAGGCTTTTTTTCCCTTTATTGTTGTATTCTGTTCTCTCAGGATGGTTAATGCTTTTTGACATGAGTCTAGCAAAAAGGACAATGATGTGAATGGTAAGTCAGAAGTTGAAATTGAAGCAATGGTGTGACAAGTTAAAATTGTAATTTACAGGAATGAAGGACTTTCTTTTGTGTGGAAATTACTCAAAACTAACCTCCAATAAAAGAATGAGAGAGGCTATTGAAAATATTCTCTTTTACCTACTGGTTCAGTACTTCTGTGTAATCACGACATGATATGATTCACAACAATGGGTGGCAAACATGTCTGTCCTTGCTATTCACTGAAGAGTTGGATTCAGTGATGCTTGTGAGTCTCTTCAAACTCAGAATGTTCTGCGACTTCGACTCTACGTGATGTTCCATGTCAAATTTTTTGGCTTCCAAAATGAGACTAATGTACAAAACAAGGAAATAGGTTGGTGAGAGAGGGATTATCTGTTCTCTAAGAAAAATATAACAATTATGTGTTCATCAACATCATGTTTGACAAGAAAGAAACAGTCTACACTGAAAAGTCATTGAGAAATTTGTTTTGAGTTCAGTAGGACTAGTATGGCACTGTAGCAAAAATAAAGGAAGAATTTAACTAGTAGTTGGATACTTTGATCAGTTGTTTAGTTTCATTTCGTTTCCTAATCTCTGTTATTTTTGGAGTAATTTTGGAGTAATTTGAAGATCAGGAACTTGAATACTGAGAAGCACAAGAGAAGGCATAGATGAAAAAAGAGAGAGTTCCAATCACATGGATCTGAACAGTCTAATCAAAGAATTCATCTTTAGTCCAGATCTATTGTTACTTGTGGGCTGTTGAGTCTGGTCCTCTTCACAGGAGTCCTGGAATCCGCAAGGATAATGAACCCACTAAGTATTCAAGTATGCCATGCCCCTAGCCATGCACCCTCCACTAATAAGGTCTGGAGGATGGTCCTGAGAGCGCAGCTCCCTCTGTAATGCCTCATTAAAGGGGAGAAAGTGCCTTTTGCCACTTTCCACCTTCAGGAAGAGAGCTGCTTTTCCAAGCACAGAAACTGGCTGGGAGCTGGGAAGCTGGCCCACAGCCCC
>WEKX01010875.1:0-10930 GCA_013390025.1 Pitta sordida | reverse complement strand
GTTCTCTTCATTCTATAAAATATAGGGGAAGTTCTTAAATATTTTGTCAAATGCCAAAGAGCAATGAAAATTGCAATTCAGTGTGCAAAATTTAATAAATTTTTTTGCTTTCCCATTCAAAACCTTAAGACCCTTCTTCTGTAAAGAAGATTTATTTACCCGACTTCAAAAGGATTCAAGAGATCCATGCAGGATACAGAGAGGAAACAAGCATCTCTTAAGAAGTGAGCATCCTAAAGGTGGCTGATAGACGAAAAGTCCAGGTGGTTTTACTCTTCTCTAAGATGACCATGGACACACCACTCCAGACAATTAATCACATATAACTGCTAAGAAACAGTCTATCTCTTACATCAGATTAATGAATACAGCTCTTCAAAATAAAATGCATATTTTTACATTCTTCCACTTACAGCACTCATGCTAACTGTGCTATGTGAACAGAAAGATTATAATGTACGAGATAAAATTTCACTCTTTCCAGTAAAGCAAAGATAGTACAAACAATGGTGGAGAAATATACTTCTGCATAATTTCTAGATATATGAGACAATTTCTAGTCTATTTGTGCTTTACTTAGAGGACTGTTGAGGAGAGAGGTGATCTCTACTTCCCATCTTTTACAGATCCAGACACTAAAAAAATTTAGACTATTCTCACGAATTTCAACTGGTTTTGGACAGATCCTTTAAAGGCTTTTTATATAAATCAGGATTGTTTTTTCTGTCTTGAATGCAGTATTTTATTTATGCAATATTAAGTATTTGACTTTGGACTGTCATTATTATGCTGAACCAAGAGGTTACGTTTAGCTGGGGTGGGAGGGGAAAAACCCCAAACGGCAACTAAACCTTTACTTTATAGGCTGTTCCCAGAAGAAGACAAAACATCTTACAAATCATCTAACCGCACTATCTATACACCAGGAAATAGCAAAAAACATTGTTCTTGATCTGGAGCCATACCATATTGTAGAGATTATGGGTTTGCTGAGTTTTGAGAATACATTATTCTTTCCCAAGATAAAGACTCTTTTAGGCAACCACTATATTTTGTATTTATGGTAACTTACTGATCAAAGCAAGGAATGCCTTCAGAGAAACAAATAGTCTTACAAGGAACTAAATCAACTGCATATCTTTCACTCACAGCACACAGACCTTTCTTTGATTCTGTGATGAGATGGGGGCATACATATTCAAAACATTTCTTCTGGGCCTGCTATCATCATGACTACCACTACAACCACTAAGCAGGGACTGTGGCAGAAAAAGCAAATTCTGGTCTGAGATGCATATTTCCCTTGAATTCACACAGCTGAGATTATTTAAAACTGGACCAAAAAGTGAGGGATCTTGGGTTCACCAATATCTGCTGTTTCTTGATCATGCTGTTTTCTGATGGTGCCTGGCAGGCATGTGATGCGTGTGCTATATTAACATCCATTTTGGTTAGAATGAAGGGTGTATACACATGAACCAAGAGCAAAACAATTTTGCAGCACAGGAACAGTGCTCACAGAAATACACAATCACAGAAAACAGGTGGAAGATTTTCTGGTGAATCATCAGATGAGATAGCATTCATTATTCTGCTGGGAAGTATCTGGTCCAGTATGAATGACATTGACTCACTATTTTTATATGTTGGTAAAGTAAATCAGTGCTTGAGTATGCTGTCCAGTCAGGTGCCTCTCAACTTCAATTAAACTACTCATTTAGCCACACAAAATAAGAGCTCTAAACATCAAAGAAACCACAGTACTGAACATGAAAAAGCCTGTATAGAAATTAGGTCTCTATCGTGCATTTAAATAGGTCATATCAAATAATTTTGTAAATAATATCTGAACATCAAATTCCATGTAAAGAAGAAAAAACCCAACTGTGTCTCAACATTTATTTGTCACAAAAAAGGCTAAATAATTTACCTAAATTTCTGTTTGGTTTGCAATCGTTATTATTCTAGGGTAAGCACATAGTTGTAGAGAGATGGTGAGAATCTAAAGGGCATGGACCCTTTAAGAAACTGCACAAACACAGGCTTGAAGCTCTTGGATAGTTCATAACATGTCCTTGAACAACAGAGATAGAAGGAAGATGTTTTGGACAAGAGTTTTAAACAANCTCGGAGTGGACTGTGAGCCTGTGAGGGATCTAGGTTTATATTTACCACTGTGGGGTGTGTGTTCGGTCTCTGTACGGGAGTTAGATGGTGAGTTGGACTAGATGATCCTTGTGGGTCCCTTCCAACTCATAGTATTCTGTGATTCTGTGATTCTGTGTTTGCTAGTAATTGCAAGGCAGGAAAATTACTTAACGAGCATGAGTTAACAAAAGCATGGATTATGCATGCCTCACTTTGCTTAACCAATAAAACACTAATTACTCTGTGTGAACAGTAGTGATAAACCAACCTGCTGTTACAACTAGGGGCATGGACAGCTGAAAAATGTTATATATTTTCTGCTTGAATCCCAAATAAATGGAACAAGATGTTTAACTCATTCTGAGTCATCTTCTTGATTCTAGAGTCCTGTCTCCCGACACATAGTTTTATGAATTCTCTTAGTTTCATCTGCAACCAGTTGAGGACATAATTGTTATTCAGAAAGAAGGAAAGCATTTATCCTCACATTTTAGGTACCAACAGGTTATCTTCCAATCTTGTCCAAGTTGTCCTAGACATATAGTCTAACCTAGTATATATCCCAACCTATTTTAATGTGTAACTGAGGGTAAACTGTTCTCAAGAGTCTTGTCTTTCATCTTTAAATACAGTCGACCCTCTTTTATCATGGTACTGCAGGTCTGGTCCTCCCCCTCATGAAGCCCTCTGTCCATGTGTATAGGCAGCTCATTAATATGCAGATTTGTACCTTCCCACTCAGCCCTGGCACACTCTGGCACTATTTTGGCACTGCTTCACTCTGTGTCAGTGTATACTGGTGCTTCCCGGTGCCCACAGCCACCCTGTGCTGGGAAGAAACGCTTTCCCTCTCATCTGGGGAAGCTGGTGCTGGAATGAGGCTGCCCCAGCCACTGTCCCAGTGTCTCTCCAGGTGGGTAGGCCTGGTCTTGCCATACTTGGGGTAGACATTGTGTCTGGACTCGGACACCACAGCCATCCTGAGAAAGTCTCAGACACCATGTCTAGCCCGAGTGTGTAAATCTTATATAAAACATCCCTGGGAAGGGGATTCAGGGGCACCTGCGTGCTTCCAAGACCCCATGAGTGCATGTTTAAACACAGCTCTCACCACCTTCTATCCCCCATCCCTTGCTGACTGGGCCCCCTGGCTCAGGTGGAAGAGGGTGAGCAACTGGCTGCATCAGGCCAGGTTCTTTGAACAGCCTGTCATCACAGGAAAAAGGCTGTGGCAGACAGTGGCCAATAAGGTGCTCTGAGGGTCCAACCTAAAATTTGTAGTATGAGCCTGATTCCCGGCTCAACAGCCAGCAGCGAACTGAAGCCTATCTTTCCAGCATTGAGTGTTGTGCTTATGAACAGTCACCTCGCCTTGTTTCACTTGAGAGTGGGGAGGTGTGGGCATGAGCTGTAACAGTACTGGGCAGCCCTTGGTTCCCACCCACTGCCTGTTTCCATAGAAACAATGCAATGCAGGGGCTGCACCTGGGACACCATCTCAGCTGTACCATCTCCGGGACTCCCAATGGGTGTGCCAGGGAGAAGAGACACAGCCACGGATCACAGCTCTGCCAGGCTCTCACAAGTGAAACGAGGTGATCCAACCGTTCCCTAGCACAGCACCAGCTTCCTGCTGGGTAGTGCTCCTTGAGTTCCCTGCTGGCTGTTCAGCACAGCCTGAGGTAAGGGGAAAAGCAGCTTGTCACTACACATCACTGATACCAGAGCAGAGTTCCCCCAGTGCCCCAAGGAGCCTCAACAACAACAACTTTTCCAGCACTGCCGCACGTGGCCCAGCAGAGCACAGCCTCTTCATTCTGAGTAGAGTGGGGCAGGCATAACGGGTGGACTGCTGGCTGTCTGCTCTGAGTGGTGTGAGGCAGTCAGCATGGGCAGTGCAGTGTGCCAGCGGTCCATAAGGCACTATGGACAGGGCTAATTTGACTATTCATGACTGTCTCCTTTGAGTATTCATGACTGTCATTTCGTGCAGGCACAGCTGCAAATGCCTCATGAAACGGACCTCCACAATCGTGGGAAAACCAGCCTGTGAAGAAGTGAAGCTATGAAAGTGGAAGCATGAAGGAGAGGGGCTTGACTGTACTATTGGTTAATTTGAATGACATACCTGTGTTACATAATATTTTGTTTTAAATTAGATTAAACACATCCCACTTTAAATGTCTTGTAGGATCCTTGACTTTATATGAAATGTAGGATGTTTCTTTTCCTGGAATACCTAATGTTACAACTGTAAGCTTAAGCAGATTCTAACCTTCCAGCAAAAGCCTTTCACATTAATAATAACACTTTCTCAGCCTTTAGGTTAAGATGTGCTAAATGGTACATGGGCTATTATTTTAATTAACCTGACTTGCTGTAGTTGTCTCAGACTGCTATTCAAGGAAGATCATGGCCCAAAAAAGATGCATATGACTCACATGGAAATAGATCCCTCTGCTCTAAGTGGGGAGATGGATTTGCATATGTATCACTCTTGCTCTACGGGAAACTACTGCTTTTTCTATTCCAGACTAGTTTTTATGGTTTACCTACATGAACTAGCTCTCTGACAGATGCAAGTGTGGCATTTTTAAAAATGGATGTGCGCCAATGTGCATTTAATACTGTAAATACCTGCTTATGCTAAAAGCAAACAAGATTTCTCTTTCTTTTTTTTTTAAACCTTGGTAGTACTCTGAACCTGACACAATTCGGGACAGATAATTCTAACTCAGATATCATTACGTGAATTGCCAAGTCATACTTTCTAAGTAAGTACCTTAAAGATGGTTTCAAAGGTACTTTGAAAGATTGATACGAAGATACTGGAGTGTTGCTGAGAGTCACTGAGCACTGGCATAAGTTGCCTGGAGAGGTTGAGACATCTCTCCTGCCCGAGATATTCAAAAGCCATCTGGGCACAATCCAGAGTAAGTTGCTCTAAGAGACCTGTTTGATCAGAGAGATAGGAGCAGATGACTCCCACAGTAGTTCTTTCCAACCTTATGCATACTGTGATTCTGTGATTCTGTGGAAGAGACAAGCTGATCAGCAGAAAATGTAGCACTCATGATGATGAGGAAGAAAGACACAATTCAGCTTGCCTTCAAATTTCTAGATGAATTACAATAATTTAACTTTGAACAAAAATTGAATATATTCCTACTTTTGAACTCAGCAATCCAGGTAGGCTTCAAGACACAAATATGAAATATGAAGCCACATACTGCCATTTGGCTCTGAGATTAGCACAGTTAGGACCTTGTACTAAAAACCCCAAGGTTGTACAGTTGATCCCTGCATGGGTTGTTCACTTAAGAGTTTGTCTCAATGATCCTTATGAGTCCCTTCCTACTCCGAATATTCTGTAATTTTTCCATGTACATTTAACAGCAGAACAAATTTCAGGCTAGCTGTTGGGCAAACATTTTAAAACTACTAAACACTGGTAGTAATAATATAAATTTATCATAGGTTGTGTATGCTTGAACCACATGCTTGCAAGACCAGCAAAGATTTAAAAAAGTTGATGAAGTAAGTTCATTCAATTAATAAAGTACTTAAGTCCCAGTCTGTGATCCACTACTTCTCTTTGTTACTCATCTTTCTGAATTAGACAATTGATCAAAAGAGTGGCCACTAGCAACCTTAAAGCTAACTGGCAATTTCTCATTCAACAGCTAATGATTACGTGTAACCATAATGCTGCTATTCTCATGATTATACATGCAGAGTTAATTTAGTGCTTTGTGGATGGTTTGAAAGTGTCTGGAAAAGCATTAGGTTTAATCTAATTGCATCCTAACAACAAAACTCTCCCACGTAGTTGATCTAAAATGCCTATGAGCAATTTTGACATCAGGCAGAATAGCTAAAGTAGGTAAAAATTGAACTTCATCTGCCTTAAAATCTAGTAATGGAGGGCATGATATGCTGTCCTCCTGCTTCAAAAAGAGGTGAGACTGATTTGCTGAAAGGGATTGAGACAGACTATAAGGTGGAGAAGGAAGAGGTTCTATCAGGGCAGTCCAGGGCTGATCTGAGCCAGTGGCTTCTCTGCCAGCTGGGCATTGGTGGAGTACTGTCTGAGTTAGCCTCACTTTCCTCTGCAGAAATTCAATAATAGGAACGACAATGCAGTTATCATCTTGTGTTGGACTGTATCCTATCCAAAACAGGTATTCCCACAACTGTATGTGTCAAAATATGAACCTACCTTTAAAAAAACCAAACAGACGGAAACAAGAAGGTTGTTATGCAAACAACAAGTTTCAAATTAAGTCAGATTCAAAATTGGTCAAGTCACCATGTTTTGAATACTATCAAAGTAATGAGTAAATTCTTGTTATACTACATTTGATTTACTTATCATGACCAAAAGAATCCCAACAAAAATACCCTAGTGAAAACCATTTTTTAAAAATTCAATCTACATTTTCTTGCAAAGTTACTACAGGCAGATTAATGCTAAACAGAGCTACAAACTAAGGATTTTCTGATCTTTGTCCTTATTAAAGTACTAGTCTGAGTATTTTGTGTTGTTTCAGCAGTCTCAGCAAAAAAGTAAATGTCTGCTTAAGTATTTTCATGCACATATGTATACCAAGGTGTATAAATATATGTGTATGTGTGTATATATGTCTAGCTCTTAAGAGACTTGTTCAGTTCACATGAATGCCTATCTGTCTTTCACTGAACTATATGACAGTATTGCTATTTAAAGTTTTTTTCAGCCAAAGGCCAAAAACTTTGCTCATGGGCTTTAGATAGATGTGCAGCTTGATTACTGAAGGACTTCAGAGGACAAGCACAGCAGAAAAGTAGGTCAGCTAGAAAGGGAAAAAAAAATAGATAAAGGGCTAGAAAGATATATTCTGAAGATCTTTTTCCTAAGAGGTTGTTTCAATGTGAGCCTTGTCAGATGCTTAAAGTTTGAAATTTGCATTATCACAGTCTTTAAGAGCTTATTTAAAGTCTGAATACATTAAGAAACTTGACAGCAATGATCGAAGTACAAAATATTTCCCCAGTATTAATGAATAGCCTAAATCTCTATACTTTGGGCAATGAACATCTTGTTGCAGATCATTAATCCCCTCAAAATACCCTGTCCTGAGGTCATTAAGAACTGAAAATTGTAAAAATAAAATAAAATATACATATGGATTTTTATTTTTGAACTATGGAATTTAATTGGTATGTACAGGAAAGGTCTGAAAAATTATTGCCTTAAGTATTAGGCAATCAGATTGGCAGAGTTATCTCACAAACTTATATTTCTATTATAATAATTAATATTTACTCATAAACAAAACCTGAATAATATAAAAAATATAAAAAATCCATGTTTCATTATAAAATATTCTGAAGCTATATTTGTCGATTTAATGTACGAATTGTAAGTAGATTGGGAGAACATAATTTCAAGTTTCTGATAAGTCAAACACATCATTCATATTAAGTAGAATGCGAGGAAATAAAGGATGCATTTTTACAAAATGATTTTGTATTCTACTATTATCTTCAGCTTGCTTTATATATTTATTTTCTTGGAATTGCAGTGCAAGTGGTTGGGGTTTGAAGCTTCTATTTGCCAGGACATTCAGTTAAACAAATGGCAATCTATTTCCCATGCTGAAGTATCCTGAACCTCTCCATCAGCTGTGAGGAGGACATACAAAGTAAAAATCTATATTACAGTTCTCCTCTTAGGTAAGGCGATACCCACCTCAATTTTTGATTAAATTAACATTCTTGAGACTGTTTCTCTAAAGTACAAAATTGAAAGAATCTCTTACTCATTCAGATTATATGATTCACAAACCATAAGGGAAGACTAGGATAACTAGATCCTAAAAAAGTGTGATGTTTCAAATCTATAGCATGGAAATAACAAGACAGGAGGCCGGGAAAGTTCTTTCTTCATATGATCTTAGAAGCTGAGTTTTAATTGTTGGTTTATTAGTTTTCATACTGAAAAACCCATGATGAAAATAATCAATTTAAAATATGAAACTGGAAATTGTGTTCAGACTGCTGGAATTCTTTGTTTCAGAAGAGAAAAAAGAAAATGAACTGACTAAAGGTTATACTTATTTCAAGGGATTTCAAATCATGTTTTGGGATTTTTTTCTTTAAAATCACTGTCAGCTTTGTAACGACACATCATAATGTAACAGAAGATAAAGTCACAGGATAAAAAATCCTTCTGAAATATTTACTTTAAAAAATTACCAGTATTTTATAGAGCAAATTTGAGTAGTCATATGATGTCATAAAAAATATTAACTGTAGCTATTCATGATGGCATGAGCTCATTGTTTTGTGTGCATTTTTACAGTTGCACAAGATTTAGATGGTTTCTCATCCTTTAGGGCTTCTTATAAATAATTTTTCGGAATAGCAGGAAAAATATACAAAAGTATTTTGGATGCCAGATTTTGTTTCATGTATTTTATGTGTTTAAATGAAGACTGGTTCTACCCAAAACTTGGTAAATACTTTATTTTTAATCTGCTAAAAGACATAATTCTTCTTTTTTTTTTTTTTTTTCATTTATAGATAGGCCAATATTGACTAATCCCATGCCATAGTTCTAATTTCTTCATTATCATTCAACCAGTACAGTCATGCCTCGCTGCATTGCGACTTCTCCATTGCAACCTCGTTGGTTTGTGAGAAATTTTTCCCATGAATCTGCTTCAGTGATGCATGGAGCTTCCTGGCCGACACATGCACAGTGTCTCTGCTTTGCCGAGGGGTGGCACCAGCGCTCTGTGTGAGGCGGGACTGGCATGGGGCCTCCCCTTCACTGTGGCGTGTATGGCCCCATGGCGCTGTGCCCCGGTCCCTGTCCCGCTCCTGAGTGTCTCCACACCTGGTCCCTACTGCAGAAGGCTTATGCCATGGAATGCCCTGGGCAGCTGCTGAGACCCAGTGCAGCACCTCCACAAGTCACGTCATCCTGTGTTACTTTAAACCCAGCCAGGTGACTGACCCCCACTGGGTGCGTGTTACTGTTTCCATGGCTACAGGTAGGGAAGGTGATGCAGTTTGTGCCAGAGGACAGCATGGGTGGCACACCTGGTGATGACGTAGCCCCAGGAAAAGTGCCCCACAAACGTGGGGCTGGGCTGACTGTGGTGGTGGTGGGGCAAGTGCTGTGTGCTGGGACGGTGCACCAACAGGACGTGCCCACACCACTGCCACAGTTGCTGTGCCAGGAGGAGGCTCCTGTTCCCCCATGCCCTCCCTCTACTGCAGCAGGGGGAAGGGGTGCTCTGCTGGGTCCATACAGGCAGCGCTGCCCCTCCTGCACTTGGCACTGGCCGATATATGTATTGTAGCTGCTGCAGTTAAAGGGAAATAAACTCCAACACCACCCTCTGCCATAAGGGGCCCCGGGTGTCACAGTGTTGCAAGTTAAGGTTTTCGATGCTCCATGAGTGCCGATCAGAGCCCAGGGACATCCATTCCCTGCCACAGCCCTGGAACATCTGCACTGTGGAGGCAGTGCCAGCATGCACAATGGCAGCAGCCTGACATCAGATGCAAAAGTGGCAGTGTGGCCGAAGAGAAGGTCAGGGATTCTCTGAGGGTCTCCCCAGTTGGAGAGGGCTCAGAAATACTTCCCTTTGCTCCCCTGTGCTGGGAGAGCCCATGGGGAGGAGCGAAAAATTCTCCCAAGCGCTCCTGATTGGCTGGGGGTGGAGCGATGAGCGTGGCATGCATACATATTAATGACCCACCTGTGTTTGCGAATTAGACATTTCGCGAGACCCTCAGGAGACCTGTTCCTTGCAAACTGGGAGGTATGACTATATTTTTTGTATACTCTATTTCAGAAAATAAAAAGGCAGGAGTCTGGTGTATCATGATAAATATATTACATGAAAGTTCCTGTTGCAATACTGGACTTCTGGTTCTTCATTGGACAAGTCTTCCAACACTCAAAACATTGAATGCAGGAAAACTTAATTAAAGCAAAGAACTTAAATGGATGATATGTGACTGATAAGTATCATGTGCATCTCATTCTTTGGGCATTTTGTCAATACTAAGAATTGTCTCTGAAATAAGTTTTCACTGACTCTTTTTTTTCATCATAGATTGTCCTACTTCCAGCCAGGATAGGATTAATTTTCACAGCAATTGGGAAGGGCATGGTTAGGACTAAGAGGTTGTACTATACTGCCTCACATATTTGTTGGGGATAGGGGAAAGGGATTCTCTCTTATGGGGAAAAGAGGTTCTTTCTGGTCAGGCAAACATGGTGGACTGAGAAGTTGGCTAAGGCACGTCCTGAGCCAGAGGGAGCAGTCAGGGCGATGTGGCTGTGGTTGGATTGCAGGCTTTGCAATGAGTATTTTTGTTATTAATATGGTTTCTGGTACTGTTTGTTTTCTTCTCTCATTGCTGTTCCAGTAAATTGTTCTTATATCTACCCATGATCTTTGCCTTATATGATTTCAGTTCTTCCCTCCAGCCACCTGCTGGGGGTAGAGAAAGGGGAAATGTGCAGCAGCATGGTTTTAGTGGCAGTCCTAAACTGGAGAATACCATTCCTAAACAGCAAGTTTCATCTTACTGTCAATATTGGGTTTTTCTGCGGCTGGGTTTCTGCTAGTGGAGGAAGCTGTGTGGGAGGCTTTTTCAAGAAGTTGCTGGAAGCCTCCCTCATAGCTGGCAGAGCCAATGCCAGCCAGCTTGTGGCTGGACCCACCGCTGGCCAAGGCCAAGCCAATCAGTACCAATAGAGATGCCTCTATGATAACATATT
>WEKX01010871.1:14103-34098 GCA_013390025.1 Pitta sordida | reverse complement strand
GTATTTCTGCTTTCTCCTCGTCTTTGGTTACAATATTGCCCTCTGCATCTAGTAGGGAGTGGAGGCTGTTACTGCCTTTCTTTTTACTGTTAATGTCCTTTTAGAAACTTTTCTTATTGTCCTTGACAGAGACAGCTAGGTTGAGCTCTATCTGGGCTTTCGCCTCTCTGGTTTTCCTCCTGCACCGCTTCACAGCTTCCTTAAACAGACTCTGACTCACCTCCCCTTTTTTCCAGAGGTTGTACATCCTCTTTTTCTCCCCCAGCTCCTTCAGGAGCTCTTTGCTCATCCAGACTGGCCATCTGCCCCTCCGACTCACTTTTCGGCACATTGGGACCGCCTGCTCCTGTGCCTTCATGAGCTCATTCTTAAAGTATGTCCAGCCCTCCTGGACCCCTCTGCCATTAAGGGCTTTTTCCCATGGTACTCTCTCAATCAGCTTTATTGTAATAGTGGTTGAATTTGCTCAGGGAGGCTGTGTTATTTCCATCCTTGGGGATATTTAAAATGCAACTGGGCACCATCCTTGGCAATCTGCTATAGGTGACTCTGCTTGAGCAGGAATGGTTTGACTACTCACACTTTGTGCTTAATCAAGTAGAAATACAGAAAATTTTGCCTGAACACAACAAAAAACTTTACTATGTGTATTGAAAAACAATGCAATGCTGTAATCTTCTCATTCTTTTCTCAAAACTGTGACCAATGCAGTTTTTTTAAACTTTCTGATTTCAAAATTGGTTATTTCTACTTATACATAGTAGTCTAAGCTGTTTAGAAATTCATCTTCACTATTGTTTCAGAACATTTCTTTGAGTTGACAGAAAAACTTTTAACTCTTTTTCCCTAATGTTCTAGGATACCTGCTTATCTTTTTGCTATGCACAAATCAAATTACCCACGTTATAATCCAAGTCATTAATGAAAATATTGATTATAACTAGACTCTGTAAACACTTTTTTACATCTCAAAATATCCTTTACTGTTGGCAGTAAGCTAATGATAACTACCCTTGAGCAGAGCTATGCTATCAGTCTTGTACCTTACATGTAAGTCATTTCTTGATACTGTTGTCTTTCTGAGTTTAGTTTTTTCATCTGGTCTTCCCTAGCTTTACTAAAATTTTATAGACAATAGAAATACTGTCTCTTATGCACCTTGGCAAGGTAAAATGTTTAGAATGTCCATCTCCCTTCTATGAATGACATTTAAATCCAACTTCCAGTCTTCTGTTTTCTGCTGCCCAAACCCCATGTATGTTCTTCCCATATGCTTACAAGTAATTAAACACGACATACACATACAGGAGTGATAGTACTTCTAACCAGAATTTTGTTTTTCAATTTGGTAAATGTAAATTCAGAATGACCAAACTACCTTCAGATCTTTCATTTAAGAAGTTTTTCTTTCCTAATTTCAAACATTACAGGGGAATGTTTTTAATTAGTATATTTAACAAGTTATCATGTATAACAATGAATTAATTTCACTGTTTCTACTCTCAATCTGTATCTGCCATCTTCTCAACTATAATTTGTTACTTTAGTTACCTAGAGCTGAAAGTAAGTGAAAGCAATGTCTCCCAATGAGGTTTTATTGCAAGCATTTGAGAGATCATATTTCTAGTAGTAATATAAGTGATTGATTTTCTTGAAATGTCATTTCTCTCGAACAATCTTCTGTAAAAATATCTTCACTGTATAAATATCAGCAAGAAGATAAATCATATCTTTTCATCTGTAGTGGTATTATGAAGGTTTTTTCCTGATAGTTAAATAAGGAGTTAAACTATGAATAAATAAGACAAAAAATATCAACCATATTTTGGGTCACTCTTCAGATACACCTTTGTTTTCATCATTACAAACCTTAGAAACTCAAACATTCAGATTTTTCATTTTCCTGAAAAAGTCAGTATCTACTTTTTATCAGACAAAAGAAATCCCAAAATAAACCTTTGTGATATACTATGGGAAATGAATTAATTTATTATTTTGTGCAAATAGGCTCACATTTTTTATATGGGTATCTGATGTGATATTCTATTTTCGTCACAGAGGTACAGAATTACTTTTAAACTTAAAAGAAATACCAAGCAAGTTCATCGGACAGAACTAGATTAATTTCACAAGGAGAAGAGAGCAGATACAAAAAAAATGTGGTTTTGAGCACCTGAAATATAAACTCCAACTCACTAGAACATTGAAAATGTATTTTTCATTTTTACAGCTACTCAAATATCATGGGAATTTTTTCACTACATGAACATGCATCAAACACCATAGATTCTAAATAAAATTTTTTCCCTCTAGAAATACTTTCATGCAATATGTTGAAAGAAAAAAAAATCTATTTTTTTATTATTGAAGAATATAGGCATACAATCGTGCTACTACAATCTATGATTTTAGGATTCTTAATTTTTAAACATTACCATTTGACTACCAGAGTTACTGCAATTAATAGTTCGTAATGAAATGTTTATCTTTATTTTTTTTTAAACTTATGGGTGACCATGATGGCCCACAAATGCAGCAGAATGTTCAGCTATATCTATATAACAGAGGACCTGGTGTACTAGGTCTGTTGAGATGTTGCTTTTCTCCAGAGCAACTCAAATGGTGGTATGGTTTAGATTCCTGACCAAAATATAGTTGATAACAGATCAGTGTTTTAGCTGCTGCTGATCAGTGCTTACAGTGTCAGTCTTTTCTGCTTTGCGTACTTTCTCCTCAGTGAGTAGCCCTGAGGAGGTGGGCAAAAGACTGCAGGGGACACAGACAGGACAGATTGACCAAACCGACCAAACTGACCAAAGGTTCACAAGTTGGAAGGGACTCCAAGGAACACCTAGTCCAACTCTCAAGCCAATGCCCTCCCAGGGATCAAACCCACAACTGTGGAACCATGGGCACCATGCTCCATTCATCTGAGCCTCCCATCATCTAGACCATGTCACTGAGTTCCTCACCCAGCCTTTTCTTAAACACCTCCACCATGCCATAGGACCTTGTCTTAAGTCATAAACCTGAGAGGTGGGGAAATTTTTCCAAAGTAGCCTTTTTTTGGAGTCCAGCTGGAGGAAGATGCATCTTTTTAACCATTTACCAACATATCTGGGAAGAAGGACAAAGATTCTGACCATGGGTTTTTAATATTACTAAAAGGTCTTCCAGGTGAATCACATGTTCAGTGTCTTCATATTTGAATGTTAACATTAGTTCAGAATTAGCAAGCTGTTCTATTGGTTTAGGAATGAAAAGCTTCAGTTTGTGCTGTGTTAGATCAGGAGGTTTCATAAGACTAAAGTGAAGTTTTCATTTTCATCTCTNGGGTGAGGATCTCTTCTCTCAGGTTGATGACACCAGAATGAGAGGACATGGCCTTAAGCTACGCCAGGGGAGGTTTAGGCTGGATGTTAGAAAGAGGTTTTTCACAGAGAGAGTGATCGCTTATTGGAATGGTCTGCCCAGGGAGGTGGTGGAGTCACCGTCCCTGGAGATGTTTAAGAGAAGACTGGATGAGGAGCTCAGTGACATGGTTTAGACAATGGGTTGGTGTTGGGTTACAGGTTGGATGATCTCCAAGGTCTCTTCCAACCTTGCTACCACTGTGATACTGTGAAGGTGCTCTTGCATCACAGGAAGTCTATGTCACAAGTCTTTGATTTTAGATGATGGCTTTCTGTAGTCAAAGCCTACAAGAGGCATTAACACTTCAGTCTATTTGTTGCTTTCTTATGTAGTGAGCATGAGATGTAACAGACAATTCCCCTGCAGTCTGAGGTTCCTAGCATTGATTCTGCATCTCCTTTGCACCCTCTGAAATATATAAATTTAGTGGGACTTTTAAGATTAACTTTCCTCATTTAAACATGAGTGAAACATCTTACTCTTTAATCTTTACTTCACAGTATTTTGATCTTTAAAGCAGCTCCACTGAACTCATATTGCCTCCGAGTCTCAGCTAATAGATCACTAAGGTGTTGCAGGATTTGTGTCTTTATTCCACCATCAATGGCAGTTCTGGCCTCTGTCTTTTTCAGGTTTTCTCCTCAATGGAATTTATGAGAGTAACTATTGAAATTCATTAAATTAATTCAAATAAATATATAGTCTGAAAAGTGCCAGAGCTATCTTCAGCTTAGAAGGCTAAGCACCACAATGAACTGTGAAGTAGCACACAAGGATGCTTTTCCTTGATTTCCTTTTATAACAAGGTAACTCACCTAGCTGATCAAAGGATGTCAGTTGATGTAATATGTATTTCTGAATTTCAGTAAAGCTTTCAGTACTGTCTCTCATAGGATCCTACTGGACAAAATGTCCAGCACACAGCTGGATAAACTCATCATGGTGAGGAATTGGCTTATGGGTCAAACACAGCGGGTAATAGTGGATGAGGTGACATCAAAATGGTGACCTATCACTAGTAGAGTTCCAACAGAGCTTCATTTTAGGTCCAGTGCTACTCAACATCTTCATTAATGACTGGGATGCAGAACTGGAAGGGATACTCAAGAAATTTTCAGATGACATAAAATTGGGAGAACTTGTTAACTCCCTTGAAGGCAGGCAGGCCCTGCAGAGAGACCTAGACAAATTGAAGGACTGAGCAATCACAAATCATGTGAAGTTAATAATGGAAAGTGCTAGGTTCTACATCTGGAATGAGGCAAGCCCTGATGTGCATACAGATGTGGAACAAGATGCTGGAAAGCAATTGCAATTGGGGCACTGCAATATAAGAAAGATATTCAGCTATTAGGGAGTGTCCAAAGCAGGGCAACAAAGATGGTGAAGGGTCTTGAGGGGAGCCCATAGGAGGAGTGGCTGGAGTCACTTGGTTTGTTCAGCCTGGAGAAGAGGAGACTGAGGAGAGACCTCATTGCAGCTATAACTTGTGGGAGGAAGAGGAAGGGCAGACACTGATCTCTTCTCTCTGGTGACAAGACAGGACCTAAGGGAATGGCCTGAAGTTGTGTCAGGGAAGGTTCTGGTTTTGGTTAGAAAAAAGTTCTTCACCTAGAGGGTTGTTGGACACTGGAACAGGTTTACCAGGGAAATAATTACATTATTAAGCCTCACAGAGTTCAAGAAGCATTTGAACAATGTTTTCAGGCAATGGTGTAACTCTTGGGGTAGTCTTGTGCAGGGCTAAGGTTTGGACTTAATGTTCCTACTGGGTCCCTTCAAGCTCAGCATATTCTGTGATTCTGTCATTCTGTTATTCTCTGATAAGGCTTATCTGGTTTGGGCCTAGATTCTGGTCAAAGAATCTAAACCATGCAGACTATTTGCGGTAAGCTACCAGAGGTATCATAGTGTTGCTTTTGGTGTTGAATTATGCTACAACCAGCCTGGTTCACCAAACTGGAAACACATATCCTGCTTTTTGAAGGAAGATTTGACAGATAAGCTGCTAGCTGACCTGGAGGTACGTTACTGATAACTATAGAAGCTCAGTCCAACTTTCATATAACAGATTCTTTCACATAATTTCTTGAAGTGTGTGTAATGTCTCCCATGAAACAGGGACAACTTTTCATGTTTACTCTCCAGGAGTTAAGTAAAAGAGATTTGTCTACAAGCGTTGGTATGGTGAGTTACATCAAATCTCTACTTAATGATTGTTTCTTTTTGCTAGCTTTGATAATTGCTTTACTATAATTGCTTTAATATTGTACTTTATCCTATCTTATACTGTACTACTAGGAGTTTTTAGCTTTTAGATGGCATAGTAAATAATTATGATTAAGGTCTTTTGTCTGTTTATTCATCTATTAATTTGTCTGGTCACTTGTCATAATAAATAATTCATTTTATATAAATATATCTGATTTGCCATCATTCCAAACCCGCAGGACAAAGCAATTCAATCATACCTCTGTAATTCCTTAAATTTAAACTGTTGACAAAATCTAAGGCTAAGATTGCACCAAGCTGTACCCAGGCTCCTCTCTGAGACAGAGTTTAGAAAGCAAGAGGATCCTTTCTGCACCTCATAGCTCAATGAGAGGGCTTCTCTAATAAACTTTGCTGAAGGCTTTCACTCCTGTCTCATGACAAGCAGTCTTTTTTTACAACATAGGTACAACAACACTCAGTTTTGCTACAGTCTTGATATATGCAAGACACACTCAAAAACAGTAAGAAAAATTAATTTTGATTAACGCTTTTTATTGCAATTGTTGCAAAACTACAAAAATTGTCTTTGTTACTAAAGTCTGAATTATTATTTTCTAATAGTATATTGTAACATTTATGTTCCCTTTTTAAACATTTGTTTGTGGTTTTTTTAAAAATTGGATACCACTTTTTTCATAATATGTATCAAGGAATTTATGCAACAATGTTCTATAAAAGTTATCAGTTTCCCATAACAATGAAAATATAGGATCCCCTGCATGCATTGCGCTTAAAGAATCTAAATAATTATCTTTTTTCCAGACAGATTTTATCAATGATTTAATTGAAATTGGTGAATACCACAGTCATATCATTCTCATTTAATTTTGTTTATTTTTTGTTGTTGTATACCTCAAGTTAGTATAAGTTTCAAAGCTTAATTTCCCTCCTGCAGAAAGAAGCACAAAAGACATTTGAACAGAATTTCTTTTTCAGCTGATGACAAAGTAATTGGGAAAAATAGTCCAAATAACTGTGTGTGGCACACATTTTTCTAGAGGGAATGGTCAGTGTCACCGAAGTTCTTCTCTCTTCACTCATATTGAGCTCCTTATTTATTTTCTGTTGCCTCTGCTGTATTTAAATATTAAGGAGGTACATTTGTCATGAAAAGAGGTGCAATATTAACCTCAGTTTGGCTCATATGATTTCAGACACGTTTTCATCAAGCTATTCTTAGTAATAATCTAAATCTTTCATTTTATCATGTTATTTACTTTCTGGTATGAACTTTAGTAATCTACAACTGTAGACTCTCCCAATAATTAATTTATATTCTCTGTCTTGTTTCAGTAATTCAAATACAGAGATACTAAAGTAGTTATATTTAAGGAAAAACTTGAAAATTTCTTTTGTAACACACTTCTAGGAAAATGAAAAGCATTTAGTCTATAGTTTTCAGAGCATGTGAGCTATTGTTCATCATAGCTGTATGTCTCTATGCCTAGTCTTTATCACTACGTATGCTTTTTGAAATCAGGATCTTATTTTCTTACATTTTTATGCCTTTTGTTCTTATGTCTGTACCTGCAATTGTTTCTCCTTGCAATGCAAGTGAGTTGATACAATCAACTTTCACTTCTCTAGACCAACGCCAATCTTTTATCTTCAGGATGAGAATATACTCATCTTGTGATATATACTGATAACATATTTACATTATATATATAACATACAAATGCAGCCAAAATTAATAAAAAAATAGAGCAGCAGAGGTGATGCAGGAAGCAATGCTAGTTGTTTAAAGAATATTGCCTAATCCCTCATCTCTAGTACACTGGACTTGATTCAGTGATGTATAATTTCATTCACATCAATATTTAATTTAAAGAGAAACTACAGTGAATCCTCCCTCGCGACTTCTCCTTCACGACCTCGCCCATTTGCGAAGCAATTTTTTCATAGTCCGGCTTGCGGGGTCTGCGAGGGTCCTCAGAGCACGCATGCTCAGTGCCTCTGCTTTGCTGAGGGGCGGTGCTGCCTCTCCCTGTGAGGTGGGATGGGCCTGCCCCCCAGGGATCGGGGCACCATTTCTCCAGCTCAGTCTGGCATTTAGAGCCCCGTGGGAGCCCCAGCGAGCCAGCAGCTGGGGCCCCGCAGCAGCCCCTGCCTCGGGACAGCCCCAGCGAGCCGGCAGCCCCTGCCCCGCAGCAGCCCCAGCCCCGCGGCAGCCCCGGTGGCCCGAGATGCCATGCTGGGATGCCGTGGGCACGCACATTGGAGTCGGGGTCGGGGAGCCGCGGCATGGGGTTTGTGCTGCGAAGCGTGGCCATAGCAGCCTGATAAAGCGAACAGATTCTCGGGGAGGGTGTCTCTTGAGTCAGAGTGGGCTCAGAAACTGTTCCCTTAGCTTCCCCATGCTCAGCGAGCCCAAGGGGAGAACCAGAAAAGTGCCCGAAGTCCGTCGGAGTTCTGGGGGGGGGTGGAGTAATGGGCGTGGCCTGCATGCATATTAACGACCTGGCGTTCTTTGCGAAAATAATGTTTTGCAATGCCTTTCGCCTGTCCCTTTCCTTGCGATGGAGGAAGTATAACTGTATTCCTTAATTTATTTAATCATAATTGTTATTTTGGGAGAAGAAAAGAGTAGTGAAGAAGTGGAATTTCAGAAAGGTGTGAACTGTATAGGAAACTGATATTAACTGTCTTAAAAATAAAGGGAAATGAAACACAAAAGAAATATGTAACACATTGATTTTTAAAGTTTTTATTAAGGTGCCACTAGTAGTTCTTTTCTTCAAAGAGGTATGCAAGTGATTACTGGATTCTAACGCTCCGTTATATAGTAAAATCATTTAAAAAATCAAATGTTGTTCATATGTCTGATTTACATAGTAATACATGCAAATTATGAATCAAATCATAAGTCAACAAAGAAAAGTGTATAGTGTTTACAGTTCATTGTGTGTCATGCTAGAGCAATTTAACAATAGAGTTGATTAAGTTTAGGTCAATTCCCATGGTCACCTGGATTATGCTACTGAAATTTCTGAGATTAATTAACATGAGAAGCCAAATTACGGTCAGCTGAGGATCTTAAAGGAAAATATTTGAGAAGAAGAAGAAAAAAAAGATTGAATTAGAAAGTGTCTGAATTTCCATGGGTATTCTGAATATCTTCAGCAGCGTTTGTGTCTTCATCTTTAATCCAATGTAAACCCTTTCTCTGCTGCACCTTTTAAATATATAACCACCCAATAATGAAAAATACAGCTTACTTTTGCTGCAAAATGTCTTTCTGCTGCTAAAATACCATTTGTACCATGTCATACTTTCTAAATATATTTGTATCAACGAGTCACTTGTCCAAAAAATGACCTGAAAAAACTGACTGATGACTTGCTTTGTCCACAGCAAACCCCATTGGGATTCACAAATTATATTTTTCATAGACAAGAAAGACAATAAAAGCCTCCAGTCTCAGCTCATTTAACCATTTGTGAGCTTTGGGCTCCAGTAGCTGTTCCACTGAATATTCAAGTAACGTCTATAAAAAGTCAAGCGACTCAACAGAAAAGATTCACGACAGCAGAATACCACATAGCTTAGTAGTGAAAATGTGGCTGGGGAGGATTAAACTTGCATGGTTAAGTAACTGGGCACATGATAAAGGGTCTTTCAAAATAATGGATGCAGATGAGGAATGGTCCATCCTCTCATTAACACAAGAGGAAGACATTAAAGACCTTCTTTTACAAGTAGATCCTCACAAGTCAATAGGACCTGACGGGATTCATCCCAGAGTGTTGAGAGAGCTGGTGGAGGATTTAGCTAAGCCTCTCTCAATCATCTATCAGAAGTCCTGGCTCACTGAGGAGGACCCTGAAGATTGGAAATTGGCCAGTGTGACTCCCATCTGTAAGAAGGGTAGCAAGGAGGACCCAGGTAACTATAGACCTGTTAGCCTTACTTCAGTACCAGGCAAAATCATGGAGTAATTTATCTCTAGCAAACTTATGTTTTACCTCCAAGAGGGGAATGATGTTAAACCTAGTCAGCATGGCTTTAAGAAAGGAAGGTCCTGCCTCACTAACCTCTTTTCCATTTACAATCAGGTAACACGCCTTGTTGACAAGGGAAAGGCGGTTGATGTGGTATGCCTTGATTTCAGCAAAGCTTGTGACAGAGTATCTCGCAACAAACTCCTAATGAAGCTAAGGGATCATGGTCTGGATAGATTCACACTTTGTTGGATTGAGAATTGGTTAGATAATCGAGCTCAGAGGGTGGTGGTCAATAGTGCAGTGTCCAGTTGGAAGTTGGTTTCAAGTGGAGTCCCTCAGGGCTCGGTGTTGGGACCAATCTTGTTTAATATCTTTATTGATGATCTTGATGATTGCTTAGAATCCATCATCAGCAAGTTTGCAGATGACACCAAGCTTGGGATTAATGTAGATCTCATAGAGGGCAGGAGAGCTCTGCAGAGGGACCTTGATAAGTTGGACAAGTGGGCTGAGTCTAATGGCATGGTGTTTAACAAGTCTAAATATCAGGTCCTGCACTTGGGTTACAAGAACATGCAAAGTTACATGGAGATAAGCGACTCCAGAACGAGCAGGTGGAAAGGGATCTGGGAGTGCTGATGGACAGAAAGCTTAACATGAGCCACCAGTGTGCCCAGGCTGCGAGAAAAGCCAGTGGTGTCCTGGCTTGTATCAGGAACAGTGTGGCCAGTAGGAATAAGAAGGTTATTCTCCCACTCTACACAGCACTGATGAGACCTCGTCTTGAGCATTGTCTTCAGTTCTGGGCTCCTCAGTTTAACAGGGACATTGAAATCCTAGAATGTGACCAGACAAGGGCAATGAGTATGGTCAAGGGGCTGGAACATAAACCCTATGAGGAATGACTGAGAGACCTGGGACTGTTCAGCCTGGAGAAGAGTAGATTGAGGGGTGATCTTATAGCTCTTCACAGCTACCTCAAAGGGAGTTGTATACAGGAGGGGGTCAATCTCTTCTCTCTGGTTACTTGTGATAGAACAAAAGGTCATTGTTTAAAGCTGCATCAGGGGAGACTTAGACATAATATTAGAAAGCATTTCTTTACAGAGAGAGCGATGTCTCATTGCAATGGGCTCCCTAGGGAGGTGGTGGAGGCGTCGTCTCTGGAGCTGTTTAAGAAGAGGTTGGATGATGCACTTATTAGTCTGACTGGATATCAGGACAGGGGTTGTGGTATGTTGATATCAGGTTATGGAGGCTGGGTATCAGGTGTTAGGTTAAGTTTTAGACCTTAGGATAGGTGTGTTAGTTGGGTGAGGTTAGTCTGTGGTTGGACTGGATAACCTTTATGGTCTTTTCCAACCGAAATAGTAATTCTGTGTAATTCTGTGTAAAACATCTGCATACTGAGAAGATATAGGAATCACTGTGTTACTGGGGTCCGTCTGCCACTTCTTTCCCTGTTACACTGTGTAAAGGAAGAAGGCTTTCTATTGCACTGCAGTTGAGAAAATATTTTGATACTGATTCCTCCCTGGGAAAGGTACATTCCTGATTACAGGAATTTATGTTAGAACAACAGACAAATGAGTGGACCACTAACTATACCACATCTTGGGGTTAAGCTAACTGTGGAAAATTACTGGACATAACATGAGAAATTCTGACAAAAGTTATGTATAACTTGAGGAAAGACAGTTGGATCTCAAAGGCCATGAACGAGTTTTATGAGAAACAGCTCTACTCCATGGGCTGTTGGAGGGTAGTATTGAGAACCTTTAGGGGAACAGAGTCTTGTAAGGCCAACAACACCTATATATCCATATCAGTAATAATGTATATAGCTGATACTACATCATAATGCCATGTGTGATATGGATATTGTAAATCTGGGACTAGTGGAGGACAAGTAGTTAGAAATGGGTTGTTCACCTGAGGGAAGGCTGGCTCTGGAGAAAGGAAGATACAAGGATGAAAGGAATGACATCCAGATAATGTAAATTTTGTGGCTAGAGTAGTTATGGGATCCTAGCCAAGCAATCTTGTGTTTATTTATTATAGCTGGAGAAGTAAAATAAATGATAAGTGCTTAACCTACCTTTTTTTTGGCCAGGAGCACTGGACTGGAAGTGATTGGGGAATGCTGCCCCTTACTAGGAAGTTTATATTCAGAGAGAACAAGGGAACACCTTGGTATCACTGCGCTGCTGCTTCTTCCAAACCATCTGCTACCCTCCATTTCATAACAGTTAAGCATATTTCTAAGATGAATGTTAAATAGTATCCTCTACTCAGTGTATCCTGCTGCATCACTTAGGTGGTTCCCAGTTATGCATGAATACAACAGGTCAACCCCTCCTTCTCACCTGGCTTTGGCTTTCAGACATTTCATCAAGCTATGCCTTTATTCCATGTATTACAATAAGAGTCTAGTCAACTGATCTGCACTTATGAACTACTCAACAGGACTTCAAGCAAATATTATGTGCTTGTAAGTAAAGAATAGAATATCCACTATCTGAACAATGAGAACACGCCCCACGGGGAGCGACTGTGGGAACTGGGACTGTTCAGCCTGGGGAAGGGTAGGCTCAGGGGTGACTTCATTGCTGTTTACAACTACCAGAAGGGAGGTTGCAGTTATCGTAAAATCAGATGTAAAATGCAGACGTAAATGTCTTCTCTCAGGCTGCCAGCACCAGAACAAGAGGACATGGCCTTAAGCTACACCAGGGGAGGTTTAGACTGGATGTGAGGAAGAGCTTTTCACAGAGAGAGTGATCTCACAGTGGAATGCTGGAGGAGTTGGAATGGAGTTGGACTAGATGATCCTTGTGGGTCCCTTCCAACTTGGAACATCCTGTGAACCTGTGTGACAATAGAAGACACCTATGGTTGCTGGAAGGTGTTGAGTCTTTCTATGGCCTCCAGTAAAAAATAACTAACTAGATGTACTAACTGATTTCCAGTATCTATTGCTGCTCTCTTGTGTACTATCTCCTTTCCACTTTTCCATATCTTAACTTTCATTGCTGTGTTACACCCTAGCAGTTATTTTATTTTTTACTTCCTCCCTTCCCCAATGAGCCTCCCAGTACAATGACAGGACAACTAAATGAACGTAGGTTTCAATGAGGTATTAGGAAAAATTCTTTTGAAGGTAACTCAAGCCAGCTCAGTTCTGTTGCTCTCTTCAAAATAGACACTGAAACAGGTTGCTCAGAGAAGTTATGGATTCCTCATGCTTAGAAGTGTGCAAGGCAAGGTTGGATGGGGCTTTGAGCAACTTGATCTATTGGACGGTGTTGCTGCCCATGGCAAGGAAGATAAAACTAGTCAGTCTTTAACATTCAAAGCTATTGAATTATTTGGTACAACAGCCTTTATAGCAGCCTGATTTACTAGCTCTGGTAAAACCTTAGGGGTTGTCAGTAGTTTTATCTAAATCACAGATAATTTATCAGAGGTTTCCTTGGTCATGTAAGTAAGACTTTTTCTGCAATTATTTTGAGGAGGTTTAGGGCTTACTTTGCGTATGAAGCCTCCCTGACTAGAAGACATACTTTCCCAGAGACAGTTAAGTGATTTCTGCCACTGCATTCCAGAGAAGTTCTCCCTGCTCTGGGAAGAAAATAAGCATCTTGCAGACATGCTTTGAGGCCCCCACATGGCAGGGGTGGCCAGGATGATAAATCCCAGAGGAGAACAGAAGTGTGTCTTTTTACCAAGCCTGGTGTATGTAACACTATTAGATTTAATATTCTCTGGTGTTCTCACCTTTGGAAATTTATTGTTCTAAATTCTTCAACTCTTGGAAGTTTTTTAGGATACTTGTGTTAGCTTTCCTTCACAGTCACATCCCAAAACTCAGATCTTTTCTTCAATCTCACCTATGGTAGACTTTATTTGCTATCAAACTATCCTCTTTCAGCATTAATGGTAATAAACATAGTCAACCCACAGAACTTCGCGGTTCCTCTCTCATGGATTCACTTCTTCGCGGTCTGTTTTCTCCGTGATAATGAAAGTCTGTTTTGTGATGTACCCGCAACTGCATCTGCGTTAACCTGACAATCATGAATATTCAAAGTAGACAATAATGAATATTCAAATTAGCCCCATCCATTGCACTGCACAGACTGCTGGCTCACTGCTCTGCTTGCACTGCCCACCCTGCGCTGCTCAGATCAGAGAAGCAGCACTCTGCTCACACAACTCGCCCCGTGCCACAAGTGTAGGTGGTGGCACATACAGCCTGCCCAGGTGTCGCCAAGTGTAGGAGCAGTAGAGATCAGAGGTCAAAACATCACAGCATGAAAAAGAGCAAAGGCCTTGTAGGAACTGAGAAGTCAGGCAGCAGTAGAGATCAGAGGTCAAAACAAGGCTTCCTCAGTCCAGAAGATCCACAACCCCCCCTCCTGAGGCCCAGGAGCTGTAGTTATAGGGCCTCGGGCCCCTCCCATGTCACATGCCTTATGGGCATGTCTTCACATGCCTTTGGCTGTCACTCAGCCTGTCACGGCNCCTCCCATGTCACATGCCTTATGGGCATGTCTTCACATGCCTTTGGCTGTCACTCGGCCTGTCACGGTCCTCAGGCCCCTCCTCTAGTCACATGCCTTGCCAGGGAGGGAAGAAAAGAAAAACAATCTTCCATTGTTTGTCCAGTAGAAAGGAGAAAGCCCCTCTCCCAGCCACATGACTTGATGGTCTCTATAGTCTTTTCCAAGATGATCTCTATAGTCTTTTCCAGCCTTACTAATTCTGTGATTTTGTGATTCTATGAAAGAAGATAAAAGTTTTACAATAGAACAAAAGGGCTCTCCTCATGACACACCTCCAGGGATGGCAACTCCACCACCTCCCTGGGCAGACCATTCCACTGAGGAATCTCTCTTTCTGTGAAAAAGGTTCTCCTAACATTCTGCCCTGGCGTGGCTTAAGACCATGTCCTCCTGTTCTGGTACTGGCAGCCTGAGAGAAGAGATTTACACCCACTTGATCACAACCTCCCTTCAGGTAGCTGTAAACAGCGATGAGGTTTCAGTTTGATTTTGTATATCTTTTAATGTAGCTGTAAAATTTGAGCATAGTTTATTTCTGTGACTGATTAGACAGTTGTTTGGGGGTTTTTTTAAATTTTGTTATGGACACATAAGTAAATCTTATTCCTAGCTCTAGTTTGGGGAGTTTTCCTGATTAACTAATCAGACTCAATTTATTTATTTTTTTTTGCAAATGAAATAAAACAATTGGCCTGTAATAATTTATATATATTTTAATACATTTTCAATACATACTTATTTGGTATGCCTACAGATGATATCTGTGTCCCAGTAATAGGTCTATCAGCTGAAATGCAATTCTAAGATTTTTAATAAACTATCCTGAGCAAATAACAAAGATGAATAACAAGATTAAAGGAAAATATCTGCAGCATATTGTTGTTTCTTTTTTGTTATGCAGAATATCTCTACCGAAACTGTTCATATTAAACTAGTACTATATCCTTGTGGTCAGCAGATTATGGTTAGCCCCAAAAATCAGCTAAAATTAGAAACTGTAAGATAGTCTGCTTCCCTGAAATGTGCAATACCATACACAGCTCTCTTCAAAGACTTTGATTGAATGAGTTTTCTACTGCAAAATCCAGATTGAGGCTAGCAAGTTAAGGGCACTGCATCAAGAGCTGATTAATAGACTTTGAGAGAGTGAATATGTGTCTGCCATCCTAGAGCAAAGACCATATGTTACACTATCACTTTCATTCCAACTGCATCCTACCTCAGTGACAAGAATAATTTCTGACAAGCAAGAAATTCGTCTAATACAAGAGATATCATAAGTTACAACAGCAGAATTGCTGAATGTCCTGTGGACTTAAGACTTAGTCTTAGGCAATGTACTAAGGCTTCATCTAATAGTGACAGTGTTTGTCATCTCCGAAAGGAGCTGAAGAAAATGTCATTCAAAGTCAGAACTTCAGAATGCTGGGTGCAAGACATAAATTAATGTAACTTCAGGATCAACCAGGCTCCTGGTAGTATATAAAGGGTGCAATAAATGATGAAAATTGTTCTCACTGCAGACATAATGTGTTGGAGAAAATGATAGAAAGAGTATTACTTTTGGAACTAAACTATACACTAAGAGGTTAATATGTTTTTTGAAACAAGTAACAGCTATTTATCCTATTACATATACAAATTATTTTGCTTTCAATCATACTAGTCAAAGTAATAAATTTTATTTCCGAATACAGCATTCTTCAGATAAGTTATTTTGTTACCATAATGCTTTATTTTCCAAGTGATATAATATTCACTTTAACAAATAAAATAGAATTAATAATTATATGTTTTATAAAACTTTACTAACTGAAGATTCAGTTCTGCTCATTGCAGTTGATGTAATCACTATGTCAGCTGTGACAGGAAATATATGATTTTGGGAACTGGTGTTTTACTAAATTCAGGAACTATTTGGTGAATCTGAAAGCACTTGAGTTAAGTTAACCAAATAGTTTTGTTCTGATAATTTTGTAACATCGATCTGTCTTTTATGATTTGCAGCACTTTGCCTACTTAAAAGGTAAAACTATCACACGAAGTTTCTGGCATCTCTCTTACAGGCTTCTCTAGAAACACTGGCACTAAAAATATGGAGAATTAACTAGAGTTTCTATAACCTGTTAACCTATATTACATGTGCCTCAGCAATTATTTAATATAGACTATATGATTCTAAAATTAGTGAGAATGCCATGGTTAGAACGGGATCTTTGGATGAGAGTAAAAAGCATTTTTTAAAAAAAAGTTTGCACTCATTTTGGCTATTAGATATCTTTATAAACATGCACAGAAATACGAATACAGTCATACCTCTGGATTCACAGGATTTGGGTATTGTGAGGGTCCCACAGAACATTAAATCCACAAATTCATGTTGGACATTAATATGGCAAACTATTGCCATAAATATGGCAAATTTGCAACACTGCAACATCCCGGGTGCCCTTACAGCAGTGGGGAGTGTAGGAATCAGACTTTTTCACCTTTAACTGTTGCGACTGTCACAGGCAGGAGTGCTTTGCCTGAGGCTCTGCATATGCCCATATGCGCCGGCAAGACCAGGCTGGCTGCTGCTTTCAAAATAAGACACAGGTCGGAACGGGACCCATGTGGTGACGTGTTACAGTTTAAGACTTCTTCACTCCTGGCAGGGGTGGGCAGGGATGTAGAATCATGCCATCCCATGGAACTATACATGGCTTAGCGAATCACTGATGAAGGATCGGGGGCGGAAGTTTCAACGGATCACTGAGGCCACAAATATGACAGCATGAATTACCGAGGTGTGACTGTATCTCTGAAAAGGCATGTAATCACTCAGATTTTACCACCTTTGAAGAAGAGACAGATGCACAGTGCCACTGTTTCCCTTTACATCCTCTTTCTCACTTCCCTGAATTTTGTATGGTAAAAAGTAGAGGTCATCTCTCTATCTGAAGATGAAAAGATCCAGATTCAGGAAGCATTTGTTGCTGCTTTTATTGTTGAGAACTAAAAGGAGAAATACGGCAGAAGAGAAAGGAAAATGGTCTACTGAAATCCTTCCTACTGAGCTGAATGTCCAGGTTCCACATAATAATTCTTCACTAAAGGTAAGCATAGCCTTCAGGCTGATAGGAAACCATAGCAGTTAAGCATTCATTAAAAAAAAATAAAAATAAGGAAGATTCAAGAGACTGACTAGAAAGAGGAAAGCATCTGCTTATGGCTAGTCAAATGCCTCCATCTGTGTACCATCCTGGTTCTCTGAGTCTGCACTTATCTCTACCATGTGTGAAGCCAAAGCAAGTGCTATTCCCTGAACAGCTATAATGGCTATGATATATGGAATTTACTATTAATGCTAAGCTCTCCTTGATTTGGAGAAGGAACATTCACTATTTCTTCGTCAACTGCCATGCAGGAGGCACCCTGACAGACTAGAGTACCATCATATGTGGCTTGAAATTCAGTGATTTCTGCAAATACCAATTAGCTAAACTTTCAATGCTGCTATTGAAATGAGACCAAGATGCCTATGGTCTAAAGTGACAGCCTCGGCTGAAGTTCCATACATACGTGGTGGATGAATTCCCCCATGTTTGAAGGGTTGGACTTCATATATGTACTCTAATGCATTTTCTATGTGTAAAAGAGAAAGTAACACTTCCCTGCTTAGCTCAAACTGCCATACTTATGATAAATTAAATATTGTAATTTATGTTGCAATGAAATTGAAGTGCTTCAGTGCCAATCAATAAAGGTTGAATGAAACAGAATTTATAACCTCTGAGTTCATTGACAATACAGTGTTTAGGGAATGTTAAATGCTTAGAGAGTGCAGGATTAAAATTCCAAGAAAGAAGCCAATTGCAAGGACTCCCACAGAAAGCTATAAGCAAAAAAGTGTCTTGAATTTTGCCAGGTCATGAATTCCTTTGGGCTCTTTCTGCACTATACGTCCAGGGCAGAGAAAATAACTTAGAGCATGTGCCTTAAAAGTGGGAGACGTGAAACTTCTAAACAAAGTATTTTACCTTCAAGGTTCCAACCTCATCAAATTAACATCCTGACTGGGGGAACTATGATGTTCAGACTAAGCAGTGGAAAATTTATATGACTAGTCAATATGGTTGCAAGGAAGAATACATAAAAACCTTTTGGAAATGGAATCTTTCCCTGGAATCTTTGTCCTAGGAAGGACAAAATGCTCACTGTTTTTCTGCAAGATGTCTGCTGACCCTTTCATATGTGCTATTAGTAAATCTCCTTTAGAAAATATGTTGTTTTGCAGGTCACATTTACACTTTGTATCTTTAATAATATGAATTAAATTGACAATAATACTGTCATATTTCTAATTTGTACTAGGCATATTCTTCAGAAATGCTGTCCCTATTTAAATATCTGCCCTTAGAATTCATCAATGCAGAATGCAGAGAAAAAAACCCCTATATTTAGAAATTATGGGGGAAAAGGAGCCTTATATTTAACTTTCTATCATGGATATGCCCAATGAAGCAGTATGAGGGATTTTATTACTCTACCAAAATAAAGATTTTTCCTAAAAGAGTTCTCTAATTTCATATTAGTTTATTCTCTCTGTGAAACACAGTGATTACTGCATTGAGTGATGCATAAAAATGGGAAAACCAGCAGGCTTCATCAGTTTTAAAGGAGACAACATTACTGGTATTCCTAGTTGGGAAAATAATTGTCAACGATGGCAAGATAAGAAATTTACATATTTCATATTCACCTAATATTTATGTACTGCACAACTTATTTTCAGATTATCTGAATTTTCCTTGAATAAAAATAATTTCTTTTTGTATTTTTTCTTCAAACACCAGCTTGTGGTTACTCATCTGTAATTCTAAGTTGCAGTGCCATCAGCTAAAGTAATAAACATTTCTGCCTGAAAATGTATTTTAAATAGATCCTTCTCAAAATTCATACCTTTAATTTAGCAAAGCATTGTTTAGGGTTTAAATAAATCTTCCCCGGATTTGAGTGGTAGTTGTATGGATGAATTCACAAACAATTCTTTGAAATTACAGCAGCTAAAAGCTTAGCGGAGAAAAACAGAAAAGAAAAAGAAATATATGTAAATGAGATACATTACTTGAAACAGGAATCTTACATGTTCCCAAGGCAAACATTTTTTTAATACTCATTTGTTCATTCTTTTCCAAAACATAGAATAAAGAAAACAGTTGTATTTAAGGCAGTTCATCTAAGTCTGTTCTGATAAATCAAACATATCCAAGAAAAAATTTTAGTCACCTGGAACAAAATTAATTTAGTAGAGCTAAGTAATACCCAAAATTTCTATGTGACATGTTTTTTCTTCAGATCAAGATAAAATTTTGAACCATTAAGAAGGTGATGAAACAAAAACGTTAAAAATCTTGCTTTTTTATGACTAGAGTAATGCATTATAATTCTTAGCCATAGATCTTTAGTTCAAATGAAATACATTATGTCTTTATAACAGAAAATGGGACATTTGGTATGCACATGGTCTAACTCCTAGGTGATACTTGTTAAAAAAATTAATGGTGGGGAAAAGGAAAATAAACAAACCCCCCCAAGGGAACCATTTAACTTGGAGAAAGTTTATTTCTATGCAGCTATATGTATTAGTAATAAACTGAAAAAAGATGTCTTCAAATTTTTCGTTGTATTTGATTTGGTTAAACCAAATCTTTTAGTGGGATATTTCTGCTTTTTTTTTTAAGGTATTGTATTTAGTCTGACTGAGCCTGTAGAAGTTGTCACAATGCTGTGTTTTAGGAGGGAACACACAAGTG
>WEKX01010867.1:0-29706 GCA_013390025.1 Pitta sordida | reverse complement strand
GCCCTGTGGGGAGCGACTACAGGAACTGGGGTTGTTCGGCCTGGGGAGGAGGAGGCTCAGGGGTGACCTCATTGCTGTTTGCAACTACCTGTGGGGAGGTTGCCGCCGGGTGGGTGTGGGCCTCTTCTTTCAGGCTGACGGTGTTAGGGTGGGAGGGCATGGCCTTGGGCTACGCCAGGGGAGGTTTAGACTTAATGTTGGGAGGCGGTTTTTCACAGAGGGAGTGATCGCTCGTTGGAGTGGACTGCCCAGGGAGGTGGTGCAGTCGCCATCCCGGAAGGTGTTTAGGAGAGGACTTGATGAGGAGCTTGGGGGCGTGGTCTGGCTGGGGGGTGTGGGGTTGGATGCTCCTGTGGGTCCCTTCTGGCTCAGAGTGGCCTGTTGGCCTGTGTGGGAGCTAGGTTTATGTTTACCACTCTGGGATGTGTGTTCGGTCTCTGTGCGGGTGTCGGATGGTGGGCTGGACTAGATGGTCCTTGTGGGTCCCTTCCAACTCATGGTATTCTGTAATTCTGTGATTCTGTGACATTGCAAGAATGGCTAATTTGCTCTATGCTTTGTCTTCAACATGGAACACTCAGTTATTTTGCTAACTCTAAAAATCCATGGCTAGTCCCCACAAATTTTGTTAGCTTAGGCAGATTGTCATGATTTGACCCTGGCTGGATGCCAGAGATTCACTCACAACCTCTCCCAGAGAAAAAATACTGGGAAAAAGGTTTATCACAGGCAAAACAAGGCAAGTTACAGGTGAGGAATATAAAGGATTTATTTATTAACTAACAAGATCAGAGCTTAATATGAGAAGCATCATTTAAAGGTAACCTTTTACCCCCCACCCGCTCCTTCTTCTTACAACAGATCTCATATTCCCTTTTATTTCTCCAGGAAAAAAAGGGGGAACAGGAGTAGGGGAAAAAAAGGCATGTTGGTATTTATAACCTGTTTTAGGGTAGGAAACCATCTCTCTGCCTTTTCATAAAGTCCTCTCTCTCTCTCATGAGAGGAAAAGTCTTTCCCAAGTGAGATCTCGACCCAGGGACGACAGCTCTTCCATTCTCTGTTGCCTGAGAGTCACAGATAAGATGCGGTCTTTTAAGCACTGGCTTCACTGCTTCATATATGAGCCCATCCCAAAGTACATAGTTCAGATCCTACCACAATGCAATTCTGNGCTTGAGGCCGTGCCCTCTCGTTCTGGTGTCGTCGGCCTGGAAGGGGAGGTCTACACCCATCTGGCTGCGGCCTCCCCGCAGGTGGTTGTGGACGGTAATGAGGTCCCCTCTGGGCCTCCTCTTCTCCGGACTGGGCGGTCCCAGTTCCTGTGGTCGCTCCTCGTGGGGCCTGCCCTCCAGTCCCTTCACCATCCTCGTTGCCCTTCTCTGGTCCCTCTCAAGCAGCTTAACATCCCTCTTAAACTGGGGAGCCCAGAACTGCACACAGTACTCCAGATGAGGTCTGACCAGCGCTGTGTGCAGGGGAAGGACAACCTCCCTGGACCGACTGACCACACTGTTCCTGATGCAGGCCAGGATGCCATTGGCCTTCTTGGCCACCTGGGCACACTGCTGGCTCATATTGAGTTTCCTGTCGATCAGTACACCTAGGTCTCTCTCCACTTCGCTGGTCTCGGTCCACTCCTCCCCCAGCCGATGGCGGTGCATGGGGTTGTTGTGGCCGAAGTGAAGAGCCCGGCACTTGGTCTTGTTGAACCTCATGCTGTTGGGGCCTGCCCATCTCTCCAGCCTGTCAAGGTCCCTCTGGAGGGCCTTCCTACCCTCCGGCAGTTCAACATTTGCCCCCAGCTTAGTATCATCTGCAAACTTGCTGATGATGGATTGAATTCCCTCGTCCATGTCATCGATAAAGATGTTGAACAGTACTGGGCCCAACACTGACCCCTGTGGGACTCCGCTGGTGACTGGCCGCCAGTCCGATGTTGCACCATTCACCACCACCCTCTGAGCTCGCCCTAAATATATGCTAAATATATATAAAGAAAAGAAATTTCAACTTCTCAAATACATGCTGGGGGGTAAAACAAAACCCACAAAAGCCCATTCCCACACAGTACCAAACTTTATAAGACTCAGATATTTGGGATATTATATTTAGCAAACTTTTTACAAATAATGAAATGGTTACATTATTTTAGACTTGGATTTGATGAGCATCAAAGACAGAGAGAAGTAAAATAACCTAGCAAAAGTATAACCAATATCAAAGAAGTGAGAAGAATGTGATGCAATATTGAGCAGGGACTTAAATACCCCGTTCTTCTCATTGTCTTTGTTCAAAGTATAAAAACACATTCAAAAGAGATTACAACTCTAGTTACTGGATGATTTTATCTGTCAGATTGCACAAAGGTGTTCATGAAGGTGTCTAAAGAACTCAGACTTTGTAAGAACTTTAAGAATGAAAAGCCCAATCTTTCTCATCAGCTAGTGACCTACATCCACTCACTTTGACATAGTAGCATTTCTGGGAAGTGGCTATGCCTTCTGTGCACAGCTTCTTGAACAGTGCTTGGCACCCATGACCAGTCACAGTCTGACACAGCTGGAAGATCAGAGAAATACCTGTGGAAGAACAAGGATGGTGAAAGGACTGGAGAACAAGCCTTATGGGGAGTGACTGCTGGAGCTGGGGTTCTTCAGCTGGGAGAAGAGGAGACTCAGAGGTGACCTGATTGCTGTTTACAACTACCTGAAGGGAGATTACAGTCAGGTGGGTCTGAATCTCTTCTCTCAGGCTGACAGCACCAGAACAAGAGGACATGGTCTTAAACTATGCCAAGGGAGGTTTAGACTGGATGTTAGGAAGAGTTTTTTCACAGAGAGAGTGATCTCTCATGGGAGCGGTCTGCCCAGGGAGGTGGTGGGGTCGCCATCCCTGGAGGTGTTTGGGAGAAGACTGGATGAGGAGCTCGGTGACATGGTCTAGATGGTGGGAGGCTTGGATGGATGGAGCGTGGTGCTCATGCTTGTGGGCCTGATCCCTGGGTGGGCGTTCACTTGGGAGTTGGACTAGATGATCCTGTGGGTCCCTTCCAACTCAGAATGAACCGGTGAACCGGTGAACCGGTGTTGGTCAGCACCCCCAGGTCTTTTCTGTTGGGCCATTTTCCAGCCACTCTTCCCCCTGCCTGTAGCACTGCATGTTGCATAGAGCATGTAATGCTGGGTTTGTTGTGACTGAAATTCAGGATCTGGCACTTGGCCTTGTTGAACCTCATACACCTGGCCTTGGCCTATGGATCCAGCCTCTCCAGATCCCTCTGCAGAGCCTCCCTACTTTGGCAGATCAACACTCCCACCCAACTTTATGTCATCTGCAAAATGACTGGGAGTACCCTCAATCCCATCATTCAGGTCACATTGGTAAAGATATGAAACAGAACTTACATGGAGAACATCACTGATGACCAGCAGCCAGCTGGATTTAAGTCCATTCACCACCACACTTCGGGCCTGGTTTTATTGGAAAAAGAGTGCACATATCCAGGCCATGAGTAAGCAATTTCTACAGGAGAATGTCGTGGGAAATGGTATCAGAGCCTTTACTGAAGTCTAGGTAGATAACATCCATAGCCTTTCCCTCATGTACTGAAAGTCACCTTGTCACAGAAGAAGCTTCTGTTAGTTAATACCACAATAAGACAAACTCCAAACGTTCCTATATTTATATTTGTACCACAATAAGAGAGATCAGCATTTGGGAAAAAACAAACTAAACCAAACCCAACCCCCCCCAAACAAATGCAAAAAACCCAAACCCTCTGCAAGACCCCTCGGTCTTCTTTAAATAAATAGATGTTTTCCATCTGGCTAGTAGCATGTCTGAAAAGGCATTTTTTTATTGAGAAATTTTTAGAACTGATAAGTTTGAAAGTTCAGAGTTTCCATCTTGTTCTCAGCCAGCTTCTTTTTTCATTGGCAGTGTCTGGGCTAACTGCAGAAATAGAGCAACAAATCTGTTCTTCCTGGATTTCTAATTGCCACAGTCTTCTGAAAAGCTGTCTGGCAAGGATACTGGATTTATCTTTATGAGTGAAATTTAAATAGTTTATAGACAAAACAGTTGAACAAAGGCCTCATTTTTCTTTTAATACCGGCAGCAAGAAGTTTCCCACTGATTTAAAAAGAAGGAAAGCTGGATCTGTATAAGCTCTGGATATGTTTCATCTAGGCTTGCACACAAGTGTCCAAGCAGATAACTCATCATTTCAGGAAAAATACCCAGTTTACTCCAAACTGAATGTGACAAGAAGAGACAAAAAATCAACTTCACCATCTGTCAGGATGATCCTCTTTATTGCCATGACTATACTGTGCCTTACAGTATATGCCAGTCATAATTCTGCTCCTTGTTCAAATGATCCAACTGGGATGCTCAAAATAATTTATAATCATTCATTTTATCTCTTAAAACCAGTATGTGGAGAGCATAAAATCCACTTTAGTACAGTGGTGAGTGTCCTCGCCTCTCACATGGGAGACAGGAAGTTTGATTCCCGCCGGGGAGGCAGTGGTGCTGTTTAAGAGTTGGACTCAATGACCCTTGTTGTTTCCTTTCAACTCAGAATATTCTATGTGAAATATTCTGTGTAAAATAAAATAACAGATAGGGAAAACGAGAGCAGAGAAATGTTAAATTCTCAAAGATATTTGTCTTTTCATCCCTTAAATCAATAGAAGGAATGCTTGGTCTTCATTCCCAGATGCTCTTTCCAAATAGTCACCCTCTCCTTATAGAAATCAGTCTCTTCCAGCTCATATAAGTTGTCTTTAGTCCATAGTATCCCAGCTAAACATCTCCTCGGGTTCTCATTCAATAAAGTCAGCAATTAAAGGGCAAGGCAAAGCAGTCCAGGTGATTCTGGGTGAGGGACATACCATAAATAAAAACCTGCATATACATGTGCTAATGGACACTTGCTTATAAACAGAGAAAAGAGGGACATAACAACATTTATCAATTTGTCAATGTGGCGCAGATAGGGCAGTGCTACCTTCCTGGTAGTTGATTAGAAGGGAGAAGCACATGTCCTTGTTCTGTCTTCCTTTCTGCAAGCCAAACCTAGAAACTGCTGTGAAATAACAACGAAGTGTACATTAGTAGGTAGTATGGAGATCTGCTTATAAAACCATCCCGTAGTTTTAAAATACTTTTTGGCTCTGCTTTTCTACTAGGATTCATTAAGCCTGACGTGAGCAGTTCGATGTACTAAATTACAATTTAGTATAAAAATCCTACAATCTCTTTCAAAATATGAAATATTGTCTCAACTACTGTTATCACCCATTATTTTGCTATCCATTAGCATAAGGCTTTCTGTGTTTCTGAGATAAGCTGTGTCACAAACTTCCAAAATGTTTTGCTACGCAGCATTAGGCCTAGATACATTTTTCATGGTCTCATATTTCACCCAGCAGTTTTGGGTCAGTTGTTGCCAGATTGCTAACCCAGAACTTGATTACAACCCCTACCCACGCCCGCCCCGTCGCCCCCGCCCCATCAAATATTAGCTATTTTGGAGTTCTGCATTTTTCTTACTTTCCCTCTGAGACAGGTTTTCTCTAACAGCCAGATGGCTGCTAAAAACCAGGGATGCCTGTAGGTGGTCTTTATGATTAAAATTTTAGTAGATTGGTACAGCTGCTTATTTGATGGTCAAATAGAGATTATATCAGGCTACAGGAAACATGCAATTAACTAATAAACAGTGACTAGAAGTATAACCATGCATTTTTAAAATTTGTTTTCATTTTGGTCAACTGCTTATGCCAGGAACAAGAGCAAAAGACTATATAACATTTCTTTTCAAAGCTAATAAATTAGGGTTTTGTTTAGTTTCACTCAATAAGTAGATTGAACCAAGCTTGTCTTCTGAAGTCATATTTGTAAATTAATCAGAAATAATTAACAAGCCATGAACCACTTTGAGATGTGAGAAGTGATAATCCACTGACTGAAACACCAAGAGAATGGTATTTTTACAAGTAGATATTCACAACTTCATATGAAGATTGTAAGTCAACTTATTGTAAGATTGTAACTATCCCTGACACAGGTACTCCCTCTCTGGAGCACCTAACAGCTGCCTAAATTGGATCTGCAGCCAGCTGGCCAGTACCAGAAGTGAGCAAAGTAACACAGAAAATATTGAAGTGCTACAAGAAGAGAAGGAGTACAAAATGTAACAGATGGGATACAATCATCTCACCTCACTAGAAGGATTCAAGACAAAAGAAAGACAATAAACAGTAAAAAATTGCTCTTTGGAGCTCTAAATGAGGCTTATTCTGCCAGATTGCAAAACATAAAGAATATACTCCTATAATACAGTTTTCTTAAAAAAAAAAACAAACATAAAAAGAAGGTTAAGAATAAAAGATATATTTGTTTATGTAACCCCCATATTTTTAATTTAACATTCAAAATACATTTTACAATATTTAAAAGATAATTTAAGGGAATTCAGTGGAAGTAGTTTAGTTTATTACCTGTCAAATCAGGGCAGGATAATGAGAAATAAAACCAAATATTAAAACGAAATATTAAATATCTCCACACCTCCCATTCTTTCTCAGCTCAACTTCATTCCTCATTTTCTCTCCTTCCTTTCCCTCAGTGGTGCAGCAAGACAGGGAATGGAGGCTGCAGTCAGTTCTTCACATATTGTCTGTGATGCTTCTTCCTCCTCAGGGACAGGACTCCTCACATTGCTCCAGTCTGGGGTCCCTCCCATGGGAAACAATCCTCCATGAACACCTCCAACACTGAATCCTTACCATGGGCTGTGATTGTTCACAAACTGTTCCAGTGTTGGGCCCTTTCCACAGAGTGCAGACCTTCAGGACCAGCCTATTCCAGTGTGAGTTCTCTACAGGGTCACAAGTCCTGCCAGCAAATCTGCTCCAGTGTGGGTTTTCCACAGCCTCACAGCCTCCTTTGAGCATCCACTTGCTCCTGTGTGGGGTCCTCCATGGGATGTAGATGGATCTGTGCTCCCCTGTGGTTCTCCATGGGCCACAAGGGGACAGCCTGCCCCAACATGTTATCCAACATGGGATGCAGGTAAATCCTGCTCTCATTCTTAGGGTACCCCTCCCTCCTTCTTCACGGACCTTGATGTTTTGTTTATTTCACTTTTTCTCTCTCCTCTCTCATAGATGCTGTGCAGTGGTTTTTTGGTTTTTTTTTTTTCCTTAGTTAAATGTGTGATCACAGCCACACCAGCAGCATGCCTGAAGGGCTTGGCCAGCTGTGAGTCTCTGTCAGTTGGAGCTGGCTCTGTCTGACACTGGGACAAGCCCTTGGTCTCAGCCCACAGCAACCATCCTACAATCCTCCATAAACCCTCTCACCTGCTACCAAAGCTTTGCCATGTAATTCTAATACACAGAGAGCAATCTGGAAACATCAACTTTGTCTGTGCTTCAATCTTCTCAATGTACTGTAATGAAAGGCTGTCTGTCAAGTGACCATTTGAGGATATCTCCTGTTTTTCTCTCTGGACACATGCAGTTGTGCTAGAATTGAGATTAGAGATATTTCTTCAGGTGGAGCGTGCACAGAAGCAGCCCTTCTCTGTTCATAAACAGCAGGTCTAGCTGTGCATCAACCCTGGTAGGTTCACTTACCACCTGTGTGAGGACTTTCTCTTCCACATACTCCAGGAATCTCCTAGATTGCCTGCTTTCCACTCTATTGAGTCTCCAGCAGACACCTGGAAAGCTGAAGTCTCTCACAAGAGCAGGGACTTGTGATCACAAAATGTCATCCTGACATCTATAGAATACCTCAATTGCATATGCACTGGGATCAAATCTTCTGCAGAATAAACTTAGCCACTGATACCCCACATTTCCTTGCATGGCTGGGTTATGGCAACTAGCTCAAGAAACCACTGAATGAGCGTCCTGGAGTAGGCTCAATAAACTGGAAGTATCAATTGAATATGACAGCACAGATCTCACTCTGAAACTCATTTATTTTTTCTAACCAATGACTGTTTCAGTTAAAATTTGCAAACTGTCATCTTTGTCGGAGCAGTCCCTTTCTTGGATGTTCTTTAGTTTGTCATTTTCCATGACATGTGTTGCACTGTAATAGTAAGTGTGTTATCTTGAGAACAGTGTTCTCTGGGTGCTCTCCTGCAAAGTGCAGTTTCCTCATCCTTAGTTCTACTGTCACTTAGCAACCAAGAGGATAATCGGTGAAATTCTAGATATTATCTTGTCAAGGAGATCAAAACACAAAATGCACTATTAAATTGTTGGGGAAAATACCTCTGTTTTTTGTTTGTTTGTTTTTCTTATTTCAGCACCTCACAGTGACAGATGTGTCAAAAATAGCTAGCCATTGTGAATTTATACTGCTGTCTAAGGATCTGGAAGATAGCTCCAGGGATGGATGCATTTTAACAATGTTTACTTTAAAAGTGGTTCAAAGAGGTAAGAAGATGGACCTGCTGAAGACAGGACTGTGGCTTAGTGTAATATTACCAGTAATATCCTCCTAATGTGATGTGTTCCAAGGCTTTGTTCACAGAGATCTGTCAAAGTTCACCTACACGAAGGATGATGTAGGGAACACTGCAAGATTAGGTCTGTGCAAGAATTTTAGAGAATAAGGGTATAATAGTATATGGGGAGTTTGGACAAAAAGTTGGAAGAATTAGGTCCCACTGTCTTAAGCCATCATTATTGTCTTGTGATTTGACTTTCTGGATCACCAAGGACACAGAGTGTCACTCAGCGATTCTGTTTAACACCCATGACTGAGTAAAAAATGCCTTTTAAGAGAGGCAATGTCACAGAGGATGCATTTAAATGGAGATGGCTATTTAATCATGTTGTAAAGAAAGGTTTTCTGTGCTTAACTATCCATTAAAACATGCTGCTTTATTTCCAGTCTGAATTTGTCTAGCTTTAAAAATGACTGAATTCTCTCCTTTTCTGTTACATTGAACAATATAGTGGCCATGTTTTCCTCATGGAAACGTTCATATTATGTCCTCAAATTAGTGTCTCACTGTCCTTTTTGTTAAACTTCTCTGTTGATCTTTGTTAGTCCATCTCCCTCATGCTGTCTCCAACCTGTTCTTAGACTGTTCAGGAACCTTTGTTTCTGAGAAACTAAAGAAAAGTAACAAGAAAAATCCCACAAATGTTGTGGTTGGTGGAATCCATCATTTTCCTAGTGCAAACCTTAGCACTGGGCTCAGTATCCTAACACTAATTTCCTCATGCAAAGGTAACATAATATTCCTTTCCCTCATTACCATTTCCTTTCCACAGATGAGAATGAGGCTTTGCCTCTTTAGTGATTTATTACAAAAAGAGTTAGTGTTCATCTGGTTACCCTCAGGGAACTCTCAGCTGCCTTTTTTTAAAAACACATTTCTTTGTTATGAAAGTGCAGCTCAGTCACTGTGATGAACTTTAATGTAGCCAGTATTAAACAACATATTGCCTGAGCCCAGCTCACATGTGTTCTAGATCACACTATATAATTAATGTTTCATCTGATAATCTTACCAGGTTTTGGGTCATTCTACATCTTTGCTGTTTACTGTTTTATCATTTCTTCTGGCTAATAACTAACAATTATAGACTATAAGGTTAGAATGGACTTCAGTAAGTCATCTAATCTATCCTCCTGAAAACAGGCAATTAATACCTAAGTAAAACATCAAGCCAGTGAGGTTCATCATATGTCTGACTGAAGACAACCCAGTTTTACAGTCAGCAGCACACAGGGGTGAGGGAAGATACCAGCATTTCCATCTTCTCATCTTGAATTTTTGGCACAGGTGATCAGGTACATGCTCACAACTGGATCACTTTGAGGCAGCCTTCAGTGCCTGTGCCCAGCAAGGTTCCCTCTCATGCTTTAGAAGCTGGAGGCCTTTGGTGGCCTAGCAGCAGCACAGATGTCTTCTGACACTCTACTGGGATAGATGATGGAATTTAAGACAGAGAATCTGCTCCCTCAAGATATGGCTCCTGTATTTAGAGAATCTGCTCCCTCAAGATATGGCTCCTGTATTTCCAACTCCAGTGGCCCGAGTAGGCAAAGCTTTCCAAGAAAGGAGATATTTAAAAAAGCACCAGCAGCTGCTGCCATGGAGAACTATGTTGGCATCACAGCAGAAGGCTGTGCAGGGGCGCTGGAGCCTTAAGCCATGCAACTGCAGTTGATCTTAATGTTTCCTGCTGAAATCCATGTGGCTAACTGTAAGAGGTCCTAATAGAGTTGGTTTTTATTAAATAAGGAGAAAATGATCGGGCAAAATAATTTCAGAGCATGTCTGTTGTTCAGAAGACCCTTAAATAATGAAAAAGCATAAGAAGGCATTTCTCTTAATTTTCAATTTCATTAATAGCAGCTAAGCTGCCTTCAGAGACCCTGAGGGCTCTGCAAAGAAAATCCTGCTGTCCCCTTTCTGCAGGCTGAGATCCAAAAGGCACAGACTTAGGGCTGTCACACAATCCTCATTAAGTATGTGAGTTGTGAAAAGACCCCCATGTGCCTGACTTTCATTTCTCTGCAATGCTTAATAGAGAACTCCTCCATTTATTCAGAAAATACATAGGTTTGCGGTCACCAACAAACGATCTCTTTTTTATAGCCACACGAATGATAAAATCAATCTGTGTACAAAAGCTCATAGGACAATGTCAACTCACATGGAAGATGATGTCATGGTGGAAAACAGACTTTCAAGGGATCAGCCAGGCCTTTCCCTATTTGATTTCTTGTTTTCTACTGCCTAACTCTGATGTTCTTACACCACTAATCAACAAAGGAGAGTGCACTTAAAAATTTCCAGGATTTCTGGAAGTGTTGATGGATTACCCTAAGATGATATGCACTGTATGTCAACCTGCATTCTTCTTAGGATGCAGTTGGTATAAAATGGATATGCATCATTAAGCAATATCTGAAGCCTACCAATTACATCTTTTTGCTTTCATCCAAGCATCTCACTTTATTTTTTTCTGGATTTTCAAAAGCACTTCAGAAGCAGATCTTCTGAACTCTTCAGTGTGTTTCGGAGTTTTCTAATGTGATGGGTTAATCCTGGCTGGACACCAGGTGCCCATCAAAGCAACTCAGTCACTCTCATCCTTGGCTGGACGAGGAAGAGAAAGACAAGACAGAGGGCATGTGTTTGCAGGTAAGGGCAGCGAGAGACCACTCACCAGCTACTGTCACAGACAAAACAGTCTTAACTTGGGGAAATTAGTATAATTTATCACCAATAAAATCAAGTCAGGATAATGTAAAATAAAAAGAAACCTTAAAACACTTTCCTCCCACTCCTCCTTTCTTTCTGGGCTCAATTTCACTACTGATTTCCCTACTCCCTGTCAGCAGCATAAAGGGGCACAGAATGGGGGCTGCAGTCAGTTTGTCACACATTTTCTGATAATTTTTCTTTCTTAGGAACAGAACTCCTCATACTCTTCCCCTGCTCCAATGTAGGGTCTTCCCCAAAGAAGACAGCCTTGCAGCTCTTCACAAACTGGTCCAGTGTGGGTCTCTCAATGGGGTGCAATCCTTCAAGAACAAGCTGCTCCAACATGGGTCCACCCCAAGGCCAGAAGTCCTGCCAGCAAACTTCTGCCAGCATGGTCTCCTCTCTCCACAGGGCCACAGTTCCTGCCAGGAACTTGCTGCAGTGCAGGCTTCCCATGGTATCACAGCCTCCTCTGGACATTCACCTATTCTGGAGTGGCATCCTCCATGGGCTTCATGCAGATCTCTGTCTCCCCATGGACCTTTATGGGGTGCAGGGAGACAACTTGTCTCACCATGGGCTGTACTTGGAATTGCTGGGAGTTCTCTTTTCCAGCAGTTGGAGCACCTCCTCCCACTTTTTCCTCACTGACATTGGTATCTGCATTTGTCTCACATAGTCTCGCTCCTCTCTCCTGCTGCAGTTGTGCGAGTTTCTTTCTGCCCTTTCTTAAATGCGTTATCCCAGAGCTGCTACCACAATTCCTGATGGGCTCAGCCTTGGCCATTAGCAAGACATGAGGGAAAGCTTCTGGTAGCTTCTCACTGAAGCACTCCTGCTAATCCCTCGTCACAACCAAAACCTTGCTACAAAACCTCAATATTTCCCCTTCTCCCTTGTTTTCTTATTCTGCCACTCCCAAATTCTCTTCACTATTCTTTCACTTCAGTTTTGTCACTCTATTTTTGTCATTCTATTGGTTGCTTCTTCTCTCCTGACACATGGCAACTACTTTGTTACCCCATTTGACCATGTTCTTACAAAATCAACAGCAGGAAGGGTTCCTCCCAACAATGATAGAGTCCACATAAGTGAGGGTCCAGTCTCTTTCCCAGCTCATGACCTTAAGTCCTTTGCCCATGAACTGTGGGTTCTGATAAGCAGGGTCACCTGCAAGGGCATGAATCATTAGGAAGTCCTGGAGAAGGAAATTAGTGCTGAATAATAAATACATCACACCATTGCAAGCTAACAATAGAATTCTTTTTACAGCTTTACCATTTCTGTCTTTCCACCATTTATTGAGTCTGATGGGCTTATACCCTTTGTGTGAAGCTGTATCTCCTCACCCTTTTTGTAACTCTTCAAAGCTCCTGAGAGTTTCATAGGTCCACAGATCCTAGAAGGCCACGATTAGTCTCCAGGTGCTAAATACTTATATTTTCACATAAAAACCAAATCAAACAATCTGTACACCCTCCTACTGATTACCTAAATTGATTCCTACAGTGAAACAAGAGGAGAAAATTCTGTTGGCCACTGTCCTTTTCACAGCATGGCAAATACACAGTGAAATAGCAACACAGGAGCAGATATCAATAATTTTACAGATAAAAGGACACAGTAATTCATGAGGGGTCCATGTGCAGGGATGATCCTTTCTCTTATTTATATGGCAGCTGCATTTTCCTCAGGGTGACCCATAGTCCCAGCAACGAGTACTTCCTAAACATGGTGGGGAGCAGAACCTTCCATCCTGCAATGATAATTTAATCCTTTTTTTCTTCCCTTTCAGTCTGTCATCCTGTAGTGCTTGTGATGTTGAAAGCTGGAGTAGGAATTTTAATGTTCCCTGTATGTGCACTTATGAACTATGAAAGAAATTAAAATTGTCATTTCTGTGCCATTGGCCGGGGCCCATAAATTGGCTGAATGGTGCCCTCATTTATAACAACATCAGTGAAAGCAGCCAATATAAAAGCTCATAAAGTATTTCTGTTCCCTTTAGGTAGTGACTGAACAACAAAGAGAGCAACTGACGTTCTCACATGAAACATTTTGTTCAATATTTAAACATCAAGGTCTAAATTTTTAACATGGTGCAGAAAGCTTCGACTGCATGCCTCCCATGAAAAGTAATAGGCAGCATGGAGCTAAATCCCACCACACAATATTTAATATTTATCCCTAAAGGCTTCTGCTGCTGCTGAAGAGATTCGAGCACATTGCACTTTCTAAGGCTTTAGCAGGCATTCCAGTATCACCTAGTTGATTATGTGGTTTGCAAAGAACATATTAACTTTATGCCTTGCAGTGCATATCGTGGTGGTGGGGTGGGGGTGGGGAAACAAAACAGTTGTTCCAGGCTACAGGCAATGAAAAAGGTTTGTAAGATCTAAAAGAAAATCAGAGATTTTAGTTAATCAATCCATGCTAAATAATTTAATATACTAATCTGACAGGGAAGGGTAAAAGATAAAGGAACAAACAGACCCTTTTTATTTAATATTCTGTATTTTTAGATCTTGGCTGAAAAACATGTTTCTGTTTGTTATCTTTTACTTAAGCTCCTCTTTGTGCCTATGCTACTTCTGTCCTCAGGTTTTCATCAAATATCTGAAGAGGCAATGGCACACTTGACTTGTTCCAGTCTAGATCATTTTAGTCAATTTACAGATTTACAGATTTACAGAATATTCTGAGTTGGAAGGGACCCACAAGGATCATCAAGTCCAACTCTTAAACAGCACCACTGCCTCCCTGGTGAGAATCGAACCCCCAGTATCACAGTATAGATAAGGCTGGAAAGTTGCGTACAAGCTCCTTGGTTCCCCCTCTTCTCTGGGCAAAACTGTGCCGGTTTTGTATTCAACACAGTGTACTTTCCCCTCTGCAGTGCTTCCTCCCACCTCATCTCTCAGCTACTCACTCACCATGCTTGGAGACCTGCACAAGAAAGGACTGTTTGAAGTGCTACAGCTAAACCACTGTCTGTCTGCTCTGAAACTCCACCCAGCCCTGTCTATAAGATGGTAATTACCTGGATCAATTTAACATGTAATATTTGCTTTTTTCCCCCCCATTTTCCCAAATGGCTCAATTTTCATTCTTTCAAACATCATCATTTTAACTGTAGGGCCCTATGATCAATGATTCTTAGGCTACCTAGCTAAGCCTGACACCTCTCAGCTAAATTACTTTTTGCTTTGCTCAGTTTGCTTATGCAGATCAAAAGTTTCACCAGTACCATCTTGAAAAGTTGCAGAGTTTTAGAAAACAGGACAGAAAGGAAGAAAGCATCTGGGCCATCCTCCTGGCCCAAATCCTCTGTCACCTCTACCCATAATACTCCCACAGATATATTTCTGTCTCTGTATTTCATTCAGCACCATTAATTTTTAATATTCCTCTACATACTGCCTAAAGAAAAAATAATTTTCACTGGTTCATTTTGCTCCTTTTCCTCTAAACAGAGCTAATTTTGTTATTTGCTAGCAGGCTTATGTCATTTTATCATTATTACTTTCTCCTGCCTGGTGTTCACATTTCCCTTTAGTTTAATAGTCTAAGGATCCCATTAACAAGCAGCTTACTTAGCCTTCTTAGACCATTAACAAGGGTGTTAAACAAGATTGACTCTATATGTAATCCATCGGCCATGTCTTAAAAAGTGCTGCAGTTTCAGTGTCTTTTAGCCAACTCGTCTACAATGACAGTTTGAATTGATGTTTTGGGTCGGAATTCACTCACAACTATTCACAATATCTTCTTGGACTACCAATCTATTTTGTCTTTAAGGAGTAAAGCCAAAAGTAGTAAAGTTTGCAGTGTAGTTACGTCAAAAATAAAGTTTTAAAAACATGTCCCATGCTTTTTTGCACATGGTGACAGTATTTTCTTCATTTCAGTACACCTCCATTACCTTATTTGCATCTTAAGGAGCAGGAATTGCCAGGGTCGTTTTCCCTTCAGCTTCTGAGCACTATTTCCTAGATTATCAGAACTATCCCAGTTGTCTGATGCTTTTCGATTTATGATGCTGTTCATCAGATTGAATGTATTCCTTTGCCATTCTGGTTGTGCGTCAGCTCAAGAGAAGTGAGAAATGACACCTGATGAGGCAGCCGGACCCTGCATCTGGACACAGAGCACCTGGGAACTAAAGACAGCCATAGCTCCAAGAGGCCAGCAAAGTTTTCAGCAACATAACATAATGGCTCCTTCATTGTTACTGAGATACTGTAGAAGATCCCACGACCTTTAAGTATGTAACTGGTGATCCATAGCTCTCAGAAGTGTGGCACACCTGGGGACATGAGTGCTCATGTCTCAGCAGTCAAACGACTCAAGGTCATTTCTTGCTTAAGGTGCCTCTGGGATTTGGTTCCCTCCAGATCTTCACTCATTGTTGCATGATGCCAGGACACCTCAGTTTCAGCCCATTATGAAAAAATGAGTCTAGATTCAAGGCTATTGCTTTCTAGTTGATGTCTGCATCACCTGAGCCACAAGGCTGTACACTAAGAGACACATAGACCTGGCAGATGCCTCTGCCTTGAGGTCTCCCATTAGCTTCAGACTGGAGGGTTTAAAAGCTTGGTTGCCAAGGCCTAATTAGTCTTGAGAGATATTCTTCTATGCTTTTAATAGATTTTATGTTTCAGGAAATTTAGGCTGTGAGAGATTTAGATTTTCCGGTAACAGAAAAACTATCTCATCACAGGAGTAGGAGGCTGCACAGATCTTCGCCCAGTTCTGTGAGTGAGAAAAATATTTCCAACTTGTGGTTAGATGGCTTGAAAAATAGAAGCACAATTTTATCTCTACCATTCTTAGAAAAGGAAATGATCTGTGTAATAGACCCTAATTCAACCACCTCTTTTAATTAGGATAGAATGTAATTAACATTGAAATCACTGCCTTGAGACATAAGTTTACAGGAAGAATGAACCACTGGTCAAATTCAAAAGTTAAGAATATTTAAGTGGCTATTTTACATCCAAAAGTTGCATCTGAGCTACTCCTTATATTCTTGACCAGTGACATTTTATTCTTTTGCTGCTACGTAGGAAATATTAGCAAAAACAGTGCTTTCATAAAAAATTATCAGACATATGCTGCCATCTGCTCAAAACCAGCTATCAGCAGACATTCACCTATAACCCATCTAACCTTGCACAAAGTCTATACATCTCTCCTCTTTAAAATGAGAGAAGTTTGTGCAGCAAATGACATGTACTTCCCGAGACATTCCTAGATGTCTGCACACACAAGCTCCCTTTTGTGCACCTCAAGTTTAGGAAGACTAATGAGATCTGAACTATCCCACGAAGGATTTGTGTTTCACAGAACTGTACAATAGATATTTTCTAGAGAGATACATCAGTGATTGACGGTCCCTGATGAAGACTCAATTTTATTTCAACAGAAGGCCTCCCATGGCAGGGATATAAACCATGACTCTTCTGCGAGCACATAGCAAAGTATCTTACATTTAGTGCCTAACTAAGGCTTCTCCCCTATCTCATTAAAACCAGCTGGAGCCTTTTTCCAGTTTGAATAGGTTCCAAGCAGCTACAAAGAGATTGTGATTAATGTTTAACATTGGTAAATTTAAGACAAATGGCAGCACTGGTAGTAACTGACTTCAAGAGTTTTTAATTCCACAAGTAACTACAGTTAAACCCCCTCGTTGCAAGGAAGGGGACAGCCCAGGGGTCTTGCAGAAAGCCAAACTCGCAAAGAAGTGCAGGTCGTTAATATGCATGCAGGACACGCCCATTGCTCCACCCCTGGCACTCCAGAGCGCTGCAGACCATTTTCTGCCTCTCTCTTCAGACTGTCAACACAGGGGAGCAAAGGGAGCTGTTTCTGAGCCCACTCTGACTCAGGAGACCCCCCACCCCGAGAATCTGTTGGCTTTTCTGGTCTGCTGCGGCCGTGCTCCCACAGACCAAATCCTGCGCTGCGGGTCCCCCACCCTGACCCTGATGCGCGTGCCCACAGTGTCCCGGCATGGCATCTCAGGCCACCGGGGCTGCTGTGGGGCTGGGGGCTGCTGCGGGGCTGGGGGCTGCCGGCCCACCGGGGGCTGCTGCCATGCTGGGGGCTTCTGTGGGGCTGGGGGCTGCTGGCCCACCGGGGGCTGCTGCGGGGCTCTAAATGCCAGGCTTATCTGGAGAAACTGCAAGCTCTCCCTGTGTGCCCTCCCCGGAGGGCGAGCCCATCCCGCCTCACAGGGAGAGCCAGCACCGCCCCTTGGCAAAGCAGAGGCACAGCGCATGCATGCTCTGGCGAACTTCATGGACCCCAGAAGCCGGACTGTGAAAAAATTTCTTCGCAAATGGACAGGGTCGTAAAGGAGAGATCGTGATGCAGCGGGGATTCACTGTATTTGAAATTAATTCTGTTTGAGACTTCTGGACCTGATTTATCTCTGTGTCAACCCATGTGTGTCATGATGCAGATGTGCTCTGTCAATACACCAAACCTCCAGCATTGTAATTGATGTTATGGATAAATGGGCACAAAAAGCTAAGGAAAGGGAGAGCGCAGTGAAGTACTAGGAAGAGAGTTTAATGTGCAAGATGTCTGTCTGCTCATTCATGGACTGGCAGCTTGCAAGCCAGATCCCAAGAAGCAATGAATCCTGAGTGCTGGCATCTATCTTGACTAGCGGCTTAAGTGTTATGGTAGTCAATGGTGAGTCAGTGGAGTTGGGGTTGTGACCCATCTGGTCAAATGTGGTCACCTACTGTGCAGTGAGACAAATCACATTCCACACTCTGTTCACCCTACTAGACAGATCTCTGTTGATTACAAAGGGATCCCATGGGCTCATATAGGAGGCTATATAATGGATAGCTAAGACTAAGCAAGATAAATCCCTCCACAGATGCCATCCTGGCCTTTGAGCACAGTAGGAGTGGTACAAAGCTGCTGGTAATGTAATGCATGATCCTGGATAGGAGATTAGCTCTTCTGTGCATGTGGGACTGCAAGGTCAGAGGTCTGGCTCCATTCTTTGCAGAGAGCTGTGTCAGTATTTCAGCATTTAGTGTCACAGAATCACAGAGTATTCTGAGTTGGAAGGGACCCACAAGGATCATCGAGTCCAACTCTTAAATGGCACCACTGACTCCCTGGCAGGAATTGAACCCCCGGTCTCCTGCATGACAGTTGGGGACGCTCACCATTGTACTGAAGTGTCCATACACAATATCTTCCAAAGTCATTTTGCCTCTCCTTAGTCTTTAATGGCCTCAATAAAAACTAATGATAAAATCCTACTATGCTTTTATATTTCAATGCATGACTGTTCATTATCTTCCTGATTTGCTTTTCATGGAGCAAATTGTTTGTTTAATTCCCTAGATAATGTTGAAGCTGGTATTAAGGTACTTTTCTTCAGAAACTCTGTTTTTATCATTGTTATTAATAGCATATCTGTCATTCAAAGAAAATTCAAATTTTTCATAAGGATGCTATACAAAAATTTCAAAATGATCTCTCATGGCTTCTGGAAATGGTTTCTCTCTATTAACCTTCATTATCATAATGAATTACCACCACTCTCAAGAAGCTGTATAAAATGAGGTTTAAAAATATCCTGCTTCTCACACTAATTAGGTCATGCTCAGGAATGGAAAAATCCTTTGTTTGTGGCATTTGTCAAACTCTCAGCAAAGGGAAATAACCTGTCCAAGTATGTTAAAGGGAGACTTGAGACTTCAGCATGAAAACCAAGTAGTGCAGTTTTTCATTCACAATAGGATATGAATTCTCAAATGAGATTTAGTCTCCTTTTGTCCCTCTGAGGCCATGCAGTACATTTGCTGTAAACAGAAGACAATTGAAGAAGTATATTACTTTATGATTGCTAGCGTATGAAAAAGTGTATGAAAGTCTATACGTATAAAAGTGTATGAAAAGTCTAATTTGAGAAAGATCACAGAGGATATGTTAAAAGGCATAACTGACCTAAGTCCTGAGATGTGGCCTTACTTACAGGATCAGCTTCTAGTACATATTCTATAGCTTTGGTGCACAGAAACCTCCCTCTTACTTTTTACAATATGAATTTTTACCTACTCAAAGGAGAAGGATCCAAGGTCCAACCTGTACAAATCAATGAATGCAGGCTGGTCCCTCATCCCACACAGAGTGGGATTTACAAATCTTACTTTTAATAATGTTTTGGTTACCTTGTATAATCTCCTAGAATTGCATCATGACAAAGAACTGAATAACTGGCTTGTAAACAATGGTTTACATAAATCTCTTCTTTCTTACACACACATATCTGTTCTTTAGAAAAACTGCAAAGGGTTAATGACCTTTTGCCAAGGTGTTTCATCAACTCCTCACAATTACATAGTCAGCAATCAAGGAAGACGTCACTTGAACTGCAATTATCCTTCTTGCCATCTAATCAAAATAACTGTGATTGACATTGCTGCATCCTCAGATGAAAGAGATTCAGTTTTCCTCTCCTTATATTATGAAGGCTATGCCCTATACAACATCATAGAACAGCTAACATCTTTTCTTACAAAGAAATTGTAGTTTTATCCAGAAAATGCACACCTTCAAAACCTAATGCAAACTCCTATTTTATGCAAACTGAAATTCAGGATACTAAATTTTGGTAACAAATCACTAGCTCTACTAGGCTAATGATGCCTCAAATGCAATAAAACCACACATAAATATAATATACCTAATTACTGAGCTAAATCATTTTCACAAGCTGAGAAACAATGAGAAATAAAATGTTTCAAGAAAAAGAAATTTTTGCACTTTCATGGGGAATGAATGTTCCAGATGTCCATTGCAATAAACTAGAGTGGGCTGTGTTGGAGTTAGCAAAGAACTTACTCTTTAGCCAGCTATATAAATGTATAATTACCATTATTTACTGGGTGTTACCCATGAGATGGTCAAAATTTTTCCCCTCACCAGATCGACAACTTATCTTCCATCATTATATCCATCACAGCTTTGCCCGTATTCTGTGTTTGCTCCTACAGTGCTGCTTGGCAGGGATGGTCTCACTCCTAGTTTAGTACCAAGGTCCTTCTAGCTCAATATTTTTTTTGTTTTTCTCCAGTAATATACAGAAAGACAAGTACCCTAAAAAATTTACACTTAGTGACAATTAGAAGAAGTTGTTGTAGTCATGGTCAGCACCTTCAGTGGAAAGAAAAAAAGAAGTTAAAATTGGATGAAAATTCCATCACGTGATTGCAAGAGTATTACTTTTATTGTTGTAGATGAAAGTTATGAGGATTTATTGTTAGAAACTTATGTACAATAAATAAAAATAAGTGAACAAGCTTTAAAATGGACAGTAAACTCTATGGAGTAGTTACAGAGTCTAAGGACCAAGTTTTCACAAGTGATCAAATTAACTTTCAAATCTGCAGTTTTCTTATCCTGTGAAGGGCTCAATTGCTCTTTGACTTCCTCATATAATTTTCTACATCTCCAACCAGCAGCCCTAAGAGAAGATATTGCATCTAGCGGTTTTCCTGATCTTTGCTGTCATCAGTTCTGACTGATGTTCTAATTGTGGTCCACAGCCTTTCGTCATATGTCAGGGCTGGTTCCTCCCTTGTGTTTCATGGCCTACCTGTCTGACATGGCTATCACATCTGTCTTGCAGAGGACATCATCTTATAAATTAAAATGTGACCTTAGAGTAACCATCTATCTAAATTTCAACTCATCTTTCTGTTTCTGGAGGCTTTGTTTCAGAACTCTTCCTCTGATAGATCACATCTTTTCCATTTGCACAGGAAATAATGACATTATTATCAAATGATTGGTTATGTGGTTGATTTTAGGTGACAGTAATAAATTATAATTACAATCAGGTCTCCTAAACCACGGTAGTGTGGGTCTTCCCCCCATGCGTGAAGCCCGCCTTCCACGTTGATTGGAAGCTCATTAATATTAATATAATTAGGTTGGATGATGTACTTGGTGGCATGACCTAGATATTAGGGTAGTGTGTTATAGGTAGGATGGTGTGTTGGTAGCAGGATGGCAACAGGTTAGGTAACAGGTTTGGCTAGGTTCGGTAATAGGTGATAGGTTGGACTCGATGATCTCTAAGGTCTTTTCCAACCTTACTGATTCTGTGATTCTGTGATTCTGTGATTCTGTAATATGCAAATTTTCCCCACACACTTACACGCCCCCCAGCTCTCTAGCACTGTTTTGGCACTGCTCTGCTGTGTGTCAGTGTTTGTGTCAGTGCTTCCCAGTGCCCACAGCCACCCCAAGCCTGGAAAAATCCCTTTTCCACTTAGCCAGGAACACTGGTGCAGGGGAGCCGCCCGTGCCGCTGTCCCGGTGTCTCTCCAGGTGGGTAGACGTGGTGTCTCCATACTCGGGGTAGACGAGTACATCTCGGAGAGTCATTCAAGAAAATCTTGGACAGCACGTCTAACCTGAGACAGTGTAAATCTTTTATAGCTGCATGAAGCCTCCTCTCTTGGAGTGGGGCAGGCACCTGGCTGTGCCTGAAGTAGAGCTGCCACTGCGTCAGTCCCACCCGGGAGCAGGAGAGCCACCGCCATGCCTGCTCTGCCAGGAGCAGACTCGTTGCAGTGGCTGTACAAGTGGATTTGCATATTCATGACTGTCTAATTGAATATTCATGCATACCAAGTTGTGCATGCGCAGTTGCGAAAAGAGGACTCCTTAATTGCTCAGAAATCATGCTGCTAAGATGTCAAGCTACAATATGGGGTGCATGATGTGGAAGAGGGCAGACTGTAATAGAAAAAATATTTCAGCTGCATATGACTATATAAGATCTTTTAAAATTTTTTTCAATTCTGACTTCATGAGACCAGGAAGGATCTAATTTTGTAAAGTCATTTTTGCAACTTTTGAGATAAAAAAGAATGCAGTTTTCTGCTTTGTAGTGATTTTCTATCCCTGTGAAATGCTACATGCCAGAAAGGAACACAACGACTTATTTCCTGTGCAGAACAAGACAGAGGCAAAGGAGGAATTGCAAGGTATCAGAGCACTTCTGAGGGGATTCAGTGAATCTCCTTCAGTGCTTATGGCTGGGCCAAAAGACCATGGCAATTAAAATTCAGATAAATAATTTACTAATGGGTTTAGTATGGGATTTTGCTCTCGAGTTTCACATATGCATTTTTTTCAGAGGCAGCCTGTGTGTGGTTTTTTTCTTCCACTGACATTGTAATTTCTCAGCCTTTGGTCATTGTAGGGAGGCTACTGCCGAACAATGAAAGTGTTGCAACATCATCCAGAGAAGCATTCCAACTTCAACCAGCCTCTCCTTCATAGCAGCACACCCTTCCCTTCCTTCGTGCATGCACAGATTTGCAGGAGTGCTGTTCATAGTGTTGTCCCAAAGTAGCCTGGTTCTCTCACAAATAACAAATGTAGCTACAAATTCTTGTTAAAGTTCTAACACAGTAAAATACATGACTCAATCCTATTCCTACTCCTATTCCTACTCCTAAATGCAAAGATGAGCATTTAATGAAGACCTTATGCAAAATGAAAGAAGCACATTGCATAGTTATGAGCAACGATTAAAAATATGCAGCTGTAGAGGTATAATCTCATTTAGACTGTTTTTTATTCATTTTTTTGCAGATCCCATATCAAGTGTCTACTGCAGCAACATACTATAGTTCATACTTCTCTTGATTAATTGCTGTAAGTATTGCCACTGAACATAATGATAATACAGTAATCCCTCGAATGTCGCGGGACCAGTTCCAGAAATGAACTGCCGCAATGAGTGGCAGCCGTGGCTTCAGTGCCACCGGCTGACAGGGTCCCACCCTGGCCCCGGGGCGAGCAGCTGTAATAAGCTGTTGACACCATGTTATAAACCTTCCATGCTATGTAACGTTTCCAACACTCATGAGAGAGAAAACTCTGGGTGGTCACCAAGTGAATGAGAGGTGCCCCTGTCCCGTGGAGCATGCCAGTCCCATCCCCTGGTGCAGCAGAGGCACTCTGTGCAAGTGCAGCCATCCCATGCTCATGTGACATGGAAGAACACCGTGAGGAACCAAGGGAACTCTATGGCATCTTAGCTGGAAAAAAAATGTGAAGAGGTGGAGGTGCAAAATGTGAGGCGTGAACTGGTGAGGAATTACTTCTCTATATTCTGGCATTATGGGTTGCACACTACAACAGGACAATTTACTTATTGAAAATGTGTACTTTCATTTAAAATTGCTCATTTTTAGACCCGCATAGGAATCGTATCTCCATCACCTCATACATCTTACAATATTATAAGCATAATGATAAGGTAACTATACTCTGAAATATTCTTGCTAAAAACTATATGGTAACTAGATCCACTAAATGCCCTTGCCCTTGCCACATCCCCTAGTATTTGTTAGTTTTATATTGTTATACAGACAATTTATCATAATTATAAGCTCTATCTCAGTTTCCATTAATCATTACTTAACTTGAGGTGCTGGAGTGTGTCCAGAGATGGGAAATGGAGCTGAGAAAGGGTCTGGAGAACAAGTCTGATGAGGAGTGACTGAAGGAGTGGGTGTTTGGCCTGGAAAAAAGGAGGCTCAAGGGAGACCTTATGGCTCTCTACAACTGCCTGAAATAATGTTGTAGCCAGACAGGGGTCAGTTTCTTGTCTCAAGTAACAAGTGACAGGACCAAATGAAAGGGCCTTTAGTTCTATCAGGGGAGATTTAGATTGGATATTAGGGAAAATTTCTTCACTGGAACAGCCACATAGGGAAGTAGTTGAGTTACCATCCCATGGAGATATTTAAAAGGTATGTAGATGTGGCACTCAAGGACATGGTTTATTGGTGGACTTGGCAGTGCTGGGTTAACAGTTGGATTTGATTATCTCAAAGGTCTTTTCCACCCTAAACATTCCGGTGATTCTGTGCTGCTATACCCACCCCAAGCATGTGTCCAACATTTGCTTTTAATGTGAGAATTTTGGAGCTAGGAATGTCCTATATTCAGCACTATATTTGGACAGCACATAAAGAATAGAGCTTACAAACATGTAAAGGCAACTGGGCCTTTCCCTTTTTTTGGTGCTTTTCTGGAACAGCAACAAATTTATTTAATGAAAGAAAAACATGTTCCCTTATTCCCACAAGGAACATACATTGTGAGTTTTTGAAACAAGAAAGTAACAAGAGGGAAATGACCTTTGCAGCCATAAAATAGCACAATGTCATTCTGTAATTCATTCTTTATATTTTGACAGCTTGTACTGTCAGGACAAAAACCCAACCAAAACCAAACAACCAAAATAACCCCTCAAAACCAAATAAATTAAAAATAACAAAAAACCCAGGGGAAAAAAGCCAAAAAACCAACCAAAGACCAGAGGGGGAGAGAGAAAGAATCAAAGTAAAGTAAAGGGGCCTGGAAGTGAGACACATTATTTTCCCTAGTGAATAAGTGCATTGTCAGTGTTCATAGACAAAATAGTTTGGTGAATTCACAAAGTATGAATAAGCAGGGTTGTCAGAACAGTTTGGCATTAGAAATTGCTGCAGAACTGAACGTGTTGCTCATTATTGAAAATCAACAGGTCAGATACTAATTGTCATCACCTCCTTCTCTCATAATTTGTTGTGTGTTGTGGGTGTTAAATATTACTGTGTGGCCAGTGAGTGAAAAATGGTGATTCAACATTGAATTTGCCCATTTTGCCAGATTCTGTATGAGGACATAAGAAAAAAAAATTGTAGAAAATTAGGTTCCTTGCATGTTCCTTAAATGAAACACAAGGAAAATCACAGAATCACAGAATTCGTAAGGTTGGAAAAGACCATCGAGATTGTTGAGCCCAGCCTACCACCTATTGCCTAACCTATGGCCAACCTATTACCAATGCACCATCCCATTATCTAGATCATGACTAAGTACATCATCCAACCTTTTCTTAAACACCTCTAGGCACAGTGACTCCACCACCTCCTTGGGCAGCCCATTCCACTGAGAAATCACTCTCTCTGTGAAAAAGTTTTTCCTATTATCTAGTCCAAACCTCCCCTGGCACAGCCTAACTCTGTGTGATAATGGGCTAGAAATTTTGCACGTGTTAATAAATGTAACATCTGTAGATGAAACAGAGATATGTTCATTTGCATCAATCAATGATTTACAGAAATTTGTATTGGATTCAGACAACATCCTGATTCCCTTTGCACACCTTCCTGATTTGTCAAAGTAATATATATTTTTGCTCTTCATGTTTAGACTGTTAGTTAATGAGATATGTGACAGGCATTGCATGAGTTTACTGAAATGTCATTTATTTAAAAAAACAGTAATTACTGTCACAAATTACTGATGATAATATTTGCCTGGCTCCATCATAAGGTATTGTTGTCTGTTGCTCTTTCTGTGCTGTGACATGGTCAGAGGAGATAAAGAGAGCTTGGAGTTCACATGGGTGGAGAGCATCAGTGAATTACCAGACTATTTAGCACATTGAATAGCATTCATCTGACTTAGAAAGGCACTCACAGCTAGTTATGTCAGGCATTACATGAACAAATAGAGCATTTTTAACCCGAGAGAATGCAAACATTATGCAGTTTTGTCAAGTGGGCAGAGTACTTGTCTTCAATTCAATGAATGGAATTTCCTTGCGTGCTGTGTGACCTTGAATAAATTGATTTGCCTCTTTGTGACTTAGTTATCTCATCTATAGAATTGCGGCTGTGTTGATGATCTCCATTGAAAAATATTTGGGATAATTTACTGGAAAAAGTATCCTAGTGCTGCCTTTATTATCTCTAACAGAACCTGGCAAGACTACTTGAAATTTTAGTGCCAAGCTCATAGTAGATGAATCCATTCCATTACCATGATTGACCCTCTTGAACTGAGGTCCTGGCTCACAACACTTGCCACTTTTGATAAAGTATTTTCTATTGCTTCCTGAAAAATTTACAGGAAAGTAGCTGTTCTACATTGCTCCAGCATCACGAATGAATTGCTTGCTGACTAATTTTCCCACTCCATCTACCAGATGTTCTCTTCTAGAATATGTGGTCTCCTGCTTTAAATGTTTTTTAAGTGATTCATTAAATTTACACAAAGAATGCTCTTTGTTTCTCAAAATGACCACAGAATCATTAACATAAAACATTTATTTGTGTCGTGGGTTTTGGAAGTCACATATACAGTCATACCTCACTACATCGCACTTCTGCTTTTGCTTTTTGGCATCCTTGTGGGTTTTTTTCAGCGAAAACTCCTTGATTCCTCACAGCATTTCCCAACCTGTGCGTGTGCAGTACCTCTGCTTCACCAAGGGGCGGCACTGACACTGCCCCGTGGGGAGGGACGGCCCCACCCTGCAGGGCAGGGGACAAGGCATCTCGTACGCCTGGGGACTGCCCACAGTTTGCTGCCTGATGAGTGTTGGAAAAATTACATGTCAGGGAATGTTTATAACATGCAATTCATAGTCCTGTGGCCTCGCGGTGCAACACGATCACTCTGCGACATTACACTGATTTGAAGATTTATAAAATTATAAATTTAGTGTATAGAAGTGTATAGCATAGAGATTTAGGGATTTCATTGGATTAGTGGAAATTTAGTAAATTTCTAGGGAATTTTAGAAAGATTGGTAAACTTTAGAATCCTTCAGAGGGCCTGAGAGCTAAGGCTGAATATTAAAGGTGAAAAGACCGGTTCTGTGCCCTCTGAAGGTAAACAAAATTGAAAGTTATCCAAAACAAGGGGAAAGAAATTAACAACATGGGAGCCAATTGGTTGAAAGATCCACAGCAAATGACATAATGCTGTAACAATGAATATTCATGAGGCAATTTGCATATGGATGAGACAAGGGGTTAAGAAGGGGTGACAACTTGGGACAGCCCTCTTTTGGCACCTGGCAGTGGCAAGGGGCACTGCTGGCTCTTTCCCCTGGCGGCGGTGTAAATACTGTGGCTCATTTATGGGACAGTGCTCCTTCCTCTGCTTGGGTTAATGATTACTCCAAAGCTTTTGTTCAGTTTTATTGTCAGGCTATTGACAGGCCATGCCAGGAGAAAGAGAGACTTGGTGCATCCTCTGCAAAACTCATGGGAAAAGTATAGGGTAGTGTGAACTGCCTGAGTTTTGGAAATGTCACACACTTCTGAAAGATGTGAATATCTGCCTGTTTCTTGTGGGATTCAACCTTTGTCATTCTATAAAGATAATTTTAAGGAAAAAAGAGATAGAAATAATCCCAAAGTAACATGAAGTGGATGAGATGATGCTGTTTTCAGTGCCTTAGTGAGGGACTATGCCTCATCGTAAAGCAGTGCTTACAAAGCCCTGCAGTCTCACAGGCTTTTATAGCACTGTTTCACCGGGGTGATATAGCCCTGATGCCTTCAGGCCTCTCAGGTTTATGTCATGTAGTCTGTGGCTATTTTCCTTGACAGTGGAGCAAGCTGGAGGCAGCCTTGTCTGCAGCTCATCCAGAGATGATTGCATTATCTGCTCTGGCCCACCCTGTATTGGATAATAACATTTGGTTACTCATAAATAAAAAACATGTGGCACCATTAGCCAAAAATTAAATATATTAATACACTGGTACTGTGAAATGGAACCTACTAGAGCTATAAAATACTCAGGTATATTATTATGATTTACTAACATAAAGTTATATTGTATGTTCATGATGCCACAGGAAGAAGACTTCCTTAAATTGCCTCTGAGTTTTGCTATAAAGATAAACTTGAGCAGTCCTTACAGGACCTAACTTGTAACTATTCTGTGTGGTTTTAAAAGATTTTCTCTTCTTCCTTATTTTGTATGCATAGAGAAGTGGTTTTTTTTTTATTTTCTTAGTCATATCTATGTAAATAAAAAGTATGCCTCTGATAATAAACAAGGACTTGCATAATCTTTATAATTCATCATCTCAAGAAGTTCCATAAACTTATGAAACAAAACATGATCTTTCTTCAGTTTTATTTTAGAGTTAAATCTGCATTACCCTGAAGAATAGATCTCTTAGCGGAAAATCCTGGATAACAATGTACATACTTGCAAAGAGGAAAGTCATCTGTAATGTGAGATGCATGCAGAGTGCAAGTGCCACTGAGAACCTCAGAACTGAGGTCAAAATTCCCTTTAGGTACTGGAAGGCGCTATAAATTCTCCTCGAAGCCTTCCCTTCTCCACAGCGGAGGTGCTCCAGCCCTGTGATCAACTTAGTGGGTTTCTTCTAGGCTTGCTCCAACAAGTCAATGTCCTTCTTGTGTTGAGGAACCCAGAGCTGGGCGTAGAACTTGAGGTGGGGTCTCATGAATCACCCCCCTCAACCTGCTCCCCGCACTGCTCTTGATACAGCCCAGGAAATGATTGGCTTTCTGGGGTGCAAATGAACATTGCTTAGTCATTCAGTTTTTGCCCAAAAAGTGGACTTTTCCCCAGTGATTTTCTGGATCCGTTCTCTGTCTAGCCTGTACTTCTGTTTATATATTTACATAATACCTGTGTATACCTGTGTATACAATCTATTTAAGTATATATTTTATGCATGCATATATATACATTTCAACCCAGCTCATTAAAGGAAAAACATTTCATGCTGGTTTCACCTGGCCTGGATGAGGCTGTTTTGCCGCATGGATATTTGATATTTGAGCTCCTTTACCATGCAGAGACTGAAAATCACATCAAACCTTATCCCGTGAAGAAAATGCATGAAATAAAACAGGCTTCTTTCACAGAGCAATGTCTGCAGTGGAAGTGAATTTACGTCAAGATATATTTTGGTGAATGAATCCTCTAATTCTTGCTCTGAATAGGCGTTTTCTTGCTATTCTCCCACAAGAGGGCAGCAAAGGAAAATGATTGCCAAAACTCAAGACGTAAACATTCAAGGACATTTAAGCATTTACATTTCCTACCGTGTTTAATAACACTCTGAAAATAGCGCTATGTGGGAGCTAGGCGAGCTTGTAGAAACCCACCTGGTGAGAGCGATTTTTTTTTTCTTCAAATGCTCTTCAAGCTTCTCAATCTATTGATAGCTTAATGAAGTTACTTGCTATTACCTTCAAATATGCTCCCTGGTCATGTGATGACAGCACAGTGGCTGAGAAGTCTCCTGGGCTTCAGCATCCTCTTCACTAGTGTTAATTGCTCTATTCTTGCGAATTTAAGTGCTTTACCCCAAATCCCTCTTTCCCTTTCTCAACCACTCCTTGCCTGCAGAAGCACTGACAAAACTGGGGAGGGTTACACTTGAAGAACAACTTGGTGGGAAAAATCCTATTTCCCTTTTGTCTGTTTTATCCCAAGATCCAACCTAAGTTATAAAGGAATTCTGATTTAAAGGTGTGGGGCATGTATGGGAGGGGGACAGGAGTATGTGGGGGTCGGGGGCAGTGATGGTGGTGTTTTCCAGCTTTACTGAGAGCTGTGCAAGC
>WEKX01010866.1:214229-236451 GCA_013390025.1 Pitta sordida | reverse complement strand
ACCAAGGGAGAGGGTTCACGGCTTCCTGGTAGATCCCAGAGAGCATTTAGATCCCAAATCCTAGTGAGCATTTGGAAGAGGCCATCATTGTCTGGGACAATTCTCTGCAGGAATTTTGCTACGGCACCAAACTCTCTTTCAAGGGCGGAAACCAAGTTTTGGAGCAAATTCCTCCGGATAATGGTGTGGGTTAAATTTCTCCATCATTATTCCGAGCCTGGATATATTGTCCTCCAGGTTTTAATGACAGGGAGCTGGGAATTATTTTTTTTTCTGAGGCTGTTTCCATCTGCACCCCATTCTAACAAAGCCGTGAGAAAAAATCCATTTCCTGGCTGTCACTTCGGAAACGGCTCCGGCGCCTCCAGCCGTCGCTTCCCAACAGCCACTCCGAAGGACATTAAACCAGCCTGACATCAATCCATTTGGTTATTCCTGCTGCTCGGCAGTGGAGATGCCTGGAATAGCTCCGCTGAAGCTCCCTGGATGCTCAAAAGTGCTTTAAAAAGTCAGAAATAACTTGAGTTGAGGCGCTGGAGTTTTGGGGGAATAACCTGTGGTTTTAAATGTTCCCCTTCCCAGAAGTTCTGGGAAGTGGGAATTGTGTTCACTGTGGTGGATGGAGGGATGGACGTGGATCCAGGGAGATGGGAAGGTGCTCCAGCGCTTTGCCATCTCTTCCTGGGATCCTCGAATATTCCGAGGTGGAAGGGGCCCCCAAGGATCATCCAACTCCACCTCTTTTTCCATCTGCTGCTTCCTTGTGATCCGCTGGGAAAGGAGCAGGGGACGAGATAAGCCCGGAGATACCTGAGAAGTTCATCCTGGGCAAAGTGCTGGTAGAGCCAGGAATGCCGGGCTGGACGGGATCTCCCATTCCCACCCCGTAAGGTCAGCGGGTTGGGTGGTGGTTGGCCCAGTAACCCAGCTTGGCCTTCCTCCCACCCTCCACCTCGTCCATGGAAAAAGTTCATTGACATCATTCCCAGCTCTCAGCCAGCCCCTTCCACCAGTTGCTGCCTCCTCCTTTGCCAGCTCCGTGCTAAACAAGGCTGGGCCCTGCAAATTCCCTCATCCCAGTCCCGCTCCCCGGGCGAGTCGGGACCCGTTGGACCATTTAAGGCCTTGACAGCACCTTGAATTTCACCCAACGCTTCCTTGGCAGCCAGGGAGGAGTCCTGGAATGGGAGCTGCCACTTAGGCACCATCCCAACCCCGGGCGGGGACGAGGGGGGACACCGGGATCATCAGCGGGATCACGGCACCTCCATCAACACCCGACGGGGCCGGAGCTGCCGGGAGGTTTCGTCCCGTGGCTTTTTAGGGATTCTGCGGGTTTTCCCTTCTCTCCGTTGGGCTTTTTTTCCATGTGTTTCCCAACCTGTGGGCTGGCGGGGGTCCCGGGGTGGGGGGGTATAATTAGCCATCCCGACAGGTGGAAGGGATCAGATGGCACCACCCCGCAGCCGCACTCGGCTTCATCCCGGCTGACGCAAAATCCCCTACGGCAACCCGGGAACGCGGGACGAAGAGCAGAAGAGCTGCTGTAAATAAACACAGGGGGCTTTTCCAACCTCTCATCCCGGTGGGGGGAGGCGATCCCAGCCTCGCCATCCCGGCCCTGGAACAGCGGGATGGACGGAAGGATGGCTGGGAACGGCGTGGAAAAGCCATTAGAAACCCGAGCCGGGGACGCAGCCCCGGGATTAGTCGCGCACGGTTTGTTTTCTTTATTAAGTATCTTTTTTGCCATGGAGCCAACAAACATGGGAGTGACTCGGAGGGCACAGCACTGGGGAGGTGGCACATCCCAACCCCAGGGTCACGGCACTTGTGCCATTCCAGAGGGATTTGTTACCAGGCCTTGGGTGGGAAGACACAGCCACGTTTCTTGGCTTTTCCCCAAAGTATCATCATCATCATCATCCCCCGGTGTAATGTTCATGTAGGTTTTAGAAGCCAGGGATGTTTTTTTTTTCCCTGCTCTTCTCCTTTCCAAATCCGTTTTGTGTTGGGAACAGAAGTGGATCTCACTTCTTAGGCACGTGGTGAGGATTTGGGGTCGTCCTGGGCAGAGTCTGGAGTTGGACTGGGTGATCCTTGTGAGTCCCGTCCAACGCAGGATATTCTGGGATTCTGGGATTCCAGGAACTGGGACGGTGGGACCAGGTCCCAGCACCAAGGGGTTGCTCATCCCCACAATCTCCTGCTTTTATTTTTCCTATTCCCTAATTTTTTAGGGAATAGGATTTGGTTTTCTGCCCCAATAATGTTTTGGGACAAATCCCTGTGTTTGAATTCCTGTCCTGTCGCTGTGTTTTGGTTCAGGGTGTGTCTTGTCTGTGGGTGAAATGGGAAAACGAAGAGAATAGAGACAGGAGCCTATGGAGCCAGACTGGGAGAGCTGGGAATGTCCATCCTGGAGGAGAGAAGGATCCAGGGAGACATTAGAGCCCTTTCCAGTTCCTAAAGGGGCTCCAGGAGAGCTGGAGAGGGACTTTGGAGGAGGGCCTGGAGGGACAGGGCACAGGGAATGACTTCCTGCTGCCGGAGGGTTCGATGGGATACTGGGAAGGAATTCTTCCCTGTGAGGGTGGTGAGGGACTGGAATGGAATTCCCAGAGAAGCTGTTGCTGCCCCATCCCTGGAATTGTTCCAGGACACACTGGATGGAGCTTGAAGCAACCTGGGATAGTGGAAGGCGTCCCTGCCCACGGCAGGGGTTGGAATGAGGTGGTCTTCGAGGTCCCTTCCAACCCAAACAATTCCATGATTCGGTGTTTCTGTGAAACGCAGGATTTTGGAGCAGTGGCAGATCCTGGCCACTGTTTAGGGAAAACTCCACTTCCAAGTTTCCCGTTGACGTGGGGACCTACTTTCCTTTAAAACTCCTTCCCAGAGAGAGATGGAAAGCCATAGGAATGGGGGGAGGTTACAGTGATTTTTTTTAGGGGAAAAGCCTCTCCATCCCCCACGTGGAGCCAATATCCGAGTGTTTCTCTGGCTCCCCGGCCCTCCTGCTGCTCAGCACCATTCCCAACCTCCGGCACACGAGCTCCCAGCTCCACTGCCCACTCCAGAGCTGCCAAACCCTTCTGCCTTTTCAAGGAAAGAGCTCCCAGGGCTCAGCAGGGATCCCGCTTCGTCCCAAAGGTCAGCACGGGAAGCTGTTCCCACATCCCCAAAGTTAAAAGGGCAGGAGCTTCCCCACATCCCGAGCTGGATTTTTATAAACGGGTGAGGATGATCCTGAAACCTTCCCTGTGTTTGTTTTCCTGTGGATTTATGCTTTCCCCCCCACCCCACCCCCAAAAAAAATCTGTGCAAAATTTGAGCTGCTCCAGCGAGGTTTGCTGGGTGGGAATTCCGTGTGGGAAAATCCACAGTTTTCCTGTGGAGGAGGTGAACACGGGAATTGTTGGAGTCGGGAATTGTTGGTTGTGTCAGGTTGAGTCTCATCGTGGACGTCAAGGCTGTGCTTCCTGCAAAATCCAAACAGGGAGGGACGGAGCATCCGGGGTGGGAATGGATCCACGTGGGACTAACAGGGGTCCAGGCCCAGCTCCCAACCCTCATCCCTTGGGATACACCGGAATGCTCTCAGTGGCGGGGTTGGGAATAGTTGGGGATTAGGGAGAGGTTGTTCTTTCTCCTTCCTCCCAGCAGCATTCCCGGACACCCAGGTGGGAATCACACCTGAAGGAATCTCTGCGTCTTTCCCACTGCCACGAAGGGCCATTTCCTGGGACAAAGCCTCGTGGGAAAGCTCTGGAGCACCGATGAAGCATTTTTAGGGATGAACATCCCAATGGTGTTCCTTTGCCAGCCCCATTCCGTGGCCACACTAAACTCCCTTGGATGGGGAAACATCACCCAAGCTCATTTCCAAGCCTTGGGAAGAGCAGATTTAACTCACCCACCTTCCTCAGCTCCAGGCAGCAATCCCAAAATAAATACTAAAAGAACCCCAAACGCCAGGAATGTCTGGGACAGTAAAACCCAGTGTCCTTTCCAAAACCAGCTTCTCCAGCCCAATTAAACTCCTCGGGGCCTCCCAGCATCACCACCCCGAGGGCAGATTGTTGCCATCAAGCCTTCGGTGGTTGGGATCCGTAAAATCAAGCACTTGGGGAAAAAAGTGTGGAATGTCTCCCAGAGAAGAATATTATTGGCAGCATTTTGGCCTGGAATGGGATTTGGAGAAGGATGGAGAAGGAACCACCAACACGTCCTTCTGTCAAAGTGTTGGTGCCACCTGAAAGGAGCCCTTCCCGTCCTCCCAGAGGATTTTCCCCGCTTTTCCCAGCTCTCCCCTCTCTCCCTGGCAGTGCAAGAAGAAGCACACGCTGGTTTGCCCCGACTTTGCCAAGAAAGGCGTTTGTCCCAAGGGCGCCCAGTGCAAACTCCTGCACCCCCAGAAGAGGCGTCAGCCGAGCGAGGCCGAGGGTGACGGAAGCAACGACCACCCCCTGTCCAAGTGGAGGCGGATCAAGGAGCAGCTGGAGAGGTAGGAAAAAGCAGGGGAAAAAAATGATTTATTTTTGTATTAAACAGTTTTCTTTCCTCTTCCGGGTGTGGATCCATCCGTGTCCCGGTTTATTTTGAGTTGTGGCTCTTGGTGGAGCCGCTGTGGGGTTGGGAAGTGGCCGTGTTTGAGGGAAAAATCCTCAGGCAGAGATGATAGAGAGGGAAAAACAGGATTCACCCTTAGGAATGTTCCATCCAGTGGGTCCAGGTTGTCCTTAGCTCTGTGGGAAGCCGGAAACCATCATCCCTCTCCCTGATATCCATGTGGGGAGCATGGCATGGCACGGAGGGGCTGGATTCACTGCCTGGACGTGGAGAGACAAGAGGCTTTGGAAAGCAGTTGGATGCTGGGCTGTGGCCTTGGTTAATCCTTGGAAGTTCTCTGAGCTCTTCCTGATGTTTTTTTTTGGGGGGGGGGTGTGGAGCCACAGGCTGGTGATGGACACAGGGATCCTCGTCCTCACAGGGAGACGGATTTTCCTGAGCTTGGCACATCCTTGCCTTCCTTTCCCTCTCTCCCGAGCCCTTCCTGCAGGACAACCACATCCCAACGGAATTCAAATTAAAGCCAGATGGGAATTGGGCTTTAATTGGGCTTTAAAAGCCTGGTATTCTCGGAGAGGAAAATACGGACTCGTGTTCTCGGAGCTGGAGGCGGGAGGGAAGGTGGGATGGAAACAGAGGGACCTNCACGTGGAGCCAATATCCGAGTGTTTCTCTGGCTCCCCGGCCCTCCTGCTGCTCAGCACCATTCCCAACCTCCGGCACACGAGCTCCCAGCTCCGCTGCCCACTCCAGAGCTGCCAAACCCTTCTGCCTTTTCAAGGAAAGAGCTCCCAGGGCTCAGCAGGGATCCCGCTTCGTCCCAAAGGTCAGCACGGGAAGCTGTTCCCACATCCCCAAAGTTAAAAGGGCAGGAGCTTCCCCACATCCCGAGCTGGATTTTTATAAACGGGTGAGGATGATCCTGAAACCTTCCCTGTGTTTGTTTTCCTGTGGATTTATCCTTTTTTTCCGCCCCCCCCCAAAAAAAAATCTGTGCAAAATTTGAGCTGCTCCAGCGAGGTTTGCTGGGTGGAAATTCCGTGTGGGGAAATCCACAGTTTTCTTGTGAAGAAGGTCAACAAAGGAATTGTTGGAGTTGGGAATTGTTGATTGTGTCGGGTTGAGTCTCGTCGTGGACGTCAAGGCTGTGCTTCCTGCAAAATCCAAACAGGGAGGGACGGAGCATCCGGGGTGGGAATGGATCCACGTGGGACTAACAGGGGTCCAGGCCCAGCTCCCAACCCTCATCCCTTGGGATACACCGGAATGCTCTCAGTGGCGGGGTTGGGAATAGTTGGGGATTAGGGAGAGGTTGTTCTTTCTCCTTCCTCCCAGCAGCATTCCCGGACACCCAGGTGGGAATCACACCTGAAGGAATCTCTGCGTCTTTCCCACTGCCACGAAGGGCCATTTCCTGGGACAAAGCCTCGTGGGAAAGCTCTGGAGCACCGATGAAGCATTTTTAGGGATGAACATCCCAATGGTGTTCCTTTGCCAGCCCCATTCCGTGGCCACACTAAACTCCCTTGGATGGGGAAACATCACCCAAGCTCATTTCCAAGCCTTGGGAAGAGCAGATTTAACTCACCCACCTTCCTCAGCTCCAGGCAGCAATCCCAAAATAAATACTAAAAGAACCCCAAACGCCAGGAATGTCTGGGACAGTAAAACCCAGTGTCCTTTCCAAAACCAGCTTCTCCAGCCCAATTAAACTCCTCGGGGCCTCCCAGCATCACCACCCCGAGGGCAGATTGTTGCCATCAAGCCTTCGGTGGTTGGGATCCGTAAAATCAAGCACTTGGGGAAAAAAGTGTGGGATGTCTCCCAGAGAAGAATATTATTGGCAGCATTTTGGCCTGGAATGGGATTTGGAGAAGGATGGAGAAGGAACCACCAACACGTCCTTCTGTCAAAGTGTTGGTGCCACCTGAAAGGAGCCCTTCCCATCCTCCCAGAGGATTTTCCCCGCTTTTCCCAGCTCTCCCCTCTCTCCCTGGCAGTGCAAGAAGAAGCACACGCTGGTTTGCCCCGACTTTGCCAAGAAAGGCGTTTGTCCCAAGGGCGCCCAGTGCAAACTCCTGCACCCCCAGAAGAGGCGTCAGCCGAGCGAGGCCGAGGGTGACGGAAGCAACGACCACCCCCTGTCCAAGTGGAGGCGGATCAAGGAGCAGCTGGAGAGGTAGGAAAAAGCAGGGGAAAAAAATTATTTATTTTTGTATTAAACAGTTTTCTTTCCTCTTCCGGGTGTGGATCCATCCGTGTCCCGGTTTATTTTGAGTTGTGGCTCTTGGTGGAGCCGCTGTGGGGTTGGGAAGTGGCCGTGTTTGAGGGAAAAATCCTCAGGCAGAGATGATAGAGAGGGAAAAACAGGATTCACCCTTAGGAATGTTCCATCCAGTGGGTCCAGGTTGTCCTTAGCTCTGTGGGAAGCCGGAAACCATCATCCCTCTCCCTGATATCCATGTGGGGAGCATGGCATGGCACGGAGGGGCTGGATTCACTGCCTGGATGTGGAGAGACAAGAGGCTTTGGAAAGCAGTTGGATGCTGGGCTGTGGCCTTGGTTAATCCTTGGAAGTTCTCTGAGCTCTTCCTGATGTTTTTTTTTGGGGGGGGGGTGTGGAGCCACAGGCTGGTGATGGACACATGGATCCTCGTCCTCACAGGGAGACGGATTTTCCTGAGCTTGGCACATCCTTGCCTTCCTTTCCCTCTCTCCCGAGCCCTTCCTGCAGGACAACCACATCCCAACGGAATTCAAATTAAAGCCAGATGGGAATTGGGCTTTAATTGGGCTTTAAAAGCCTGGTATTCTCGGAGAGGAAAATACGGACTCGTGTTCTCGGAGCTGGAGGCGGGAGGGAAGGTGGGATGGAAACAGAGGGACCTGGGAGCTGTGCCAGTCTGGTCCATGCCCCTTCCCAGGCCTGGGCCTCGTCCTTGTAAGGCAGCAGAGGGGGGACGAGCACTCCACGGGTTTTCCCAACTTATCCCGGGTGACAGAAGAGCCTTGGAATGACACCCAGCTCACGTTCCCGATGGGAACGAGGTGTAAAATAGCTCCGTGCTCTTTTTAGGGAAGGAGGGATGAGCGCGGGGCTGGGTGGTTGGGAGGCTCCTCCGCTGGGATGGGAACGCTCCCGAGCCTGGAAGCTGCTCCGGAGGGGTTTTTTTTTTTTCCTTTATTGGCACCGTGGTGGGAGATGTCAAAGGAGCTGGAGTGTCAGGTTTGCTTGGAAAAGAGAGGTGGGGCTGGGAATGAGCCAAGCCCAGCGGGACACCCCTGAGCCTTCCCAACTCCCCACACCCTCCATCTCCCCTTCCCTCCGCTCAAACAGGAGCCTCCATGAGAATCTGAGGAGCTGGAAAACTTGCAGGGAAGTGCATGGCAGGGAATCCAGGTGGGGAGGGAGGAACTCTGGCTGGATCCGTGCTGGCTCCGGGGGAACCAGAGATACGGAGAATCCTGTGATGGAGCCCTGGGGGCCCTGAGCATCTCCCATTGCACGTGAGGCCGTTCCCAGAGTTGCCAATTGGGAGTGTTTTGGTTTTCCTTATTATTTTCCCCACCGGTTTCCTGCAGGGGTGATCCATCTCAGCTCCACGATGACGGGGAAATTCCCGGCCCTTCCAGCGCGGAGCAAGAGGTGAAGGTTTGCAAAGAGGAAGACACCAAGCCCACGAGCTGCCTGCAGAAGCTGCCGTCCTTCATCTCCCTCCGATCCCCGGAATATCCGGGATTCCAGGGCTGCAAAGTGGAGGACGAGGACGAGCCGGAGGACGAGCCAGGTAGGGATCACATCCTCAGCTTTTGCTCCATTTTCCTGCTGCTTTTCCGTGGGTTTTGTTGGGATCCTGGCGAGTCACCAAACCGGTGAACACCGGGAGCCCAAACTGGGATGGCACTTGGGAATCCCATCCGGGGAGATTTGTCTCTTATTTCATCATGAGCTCTGTCCTTATCCTCTAAATTATCCCGGTGTCATTCCCATGATGGAAGCGCAGCAGTGCCTGACAGGAAGGTGTTTCCATGAACCCACAGAACCGTGGACCCTCCATCCCATGTTTTTCTTGCTTGGAAGCTTTGAAATCCAAACATTCCGGTGTGGGAGGTGGGATGGGCTGTTAACAGGCTGCAAGTCTGGGATTATCTGCTTTGGAAATCAGGGGAATTTTTGGAAAATGTAGTTTTAGGGTGAGTAAAACTCCTTAGGAATGCCAGCATGTGAGAGAAAACATTTCCTGCCCTTTTATCTTGGGAAAAGTTCAGGGAAACTGAATGGATGGTGGGGGAAAAAAAAGTGGGAAAATTCTTGGAGCCCTGAGGAGAAACATCTTTGTTTCTCTCCAGAGCTGCTCGTGGTAGAGTTTTCCTGCATTTCTGCTTATCCAACGTTTTCCTTGGTTCTTCCTCTCCCAGTCCAGCTCCTCCACTGGAAAATCCCGTTGTCACCAGTAAGGGATGAGACTTTGGGCTGCTCCGGGGGTGTTTCTCCAGGAGCAGAGGTGATGGAGATGGCGAGGCAGGAATTGTCCCTGGTCCTGGGTGGTCCTGGGTTTTAGCTGGATGATGCTCCTCACTTCCCTCTCCTGCTCCCGTCCTTCTCCAGAGGGATGTGCAGCCTCTGGATCTCTTGAGCGCCGTCATGGAACGGGCTCAGAAATCGCAACATTTTGTGGCAGGAATGATGAAATTCCCACTCCCAGCTCCCCTGGCACAAGATGTGGCTCGGTAGGAGCCCTTCCCATCTTCAATCCCTGCTTCCTGTGCAGCTGGAAAGGGATTCCCACCTGGAAAAGGGATGAATTCAGCACCAAAATCCAGGCTGGAGAGGCCGCCAAGAGCCTTCAAGGCTCTGCCTGGCACAACCACTCGGAGCCAGGGAGGGCTGAGATTCCTTGACGCTGTCAGAAAGAGAATTCCCAGGATTAACAACATGTTCCCGAGGTCACAGGAGGGCAGCGTGGTGGGTACAGTGAGGGACCATTCCGGCTGGGAATGCCCCTCTTGGCTTCCCTTTCCAGGGATTTCTTCCCCTCCTCCTTCCCCTCTCCTTGGCCCTGGTTCAACTCCCTCTTGATCCCGCCGGCGGGGTCAGGGAAGTGTTCCCGAAGTGGAGCTTTTATCTCCGTGATGAAGCTGGAGCAATTAATCCATGGATAAGAAGGCTGTTAAAATTCCCTGGATTACTTTTGGCAAGCCTGGAATAACTTGGTTGAGAGGGCAAAGGAGCCGTCTTGGCAGCGAGGGCATCCTTTTCCTCTTAACTCCGGTGTGAGAATCCAGGGAAGGGCAATTTATAGGCGTTTCAGGTGGGAGGAGGAGGAGGAGGAGCTGGTTCAGCCAGGAATTCCGGGAGAAAATCTGTGGGAAGCTGGTGGGTACAGGATCAGGGCATGTGGGATTGGGAAAGCAGGTGCTGGAGGATCCACAGGAAAGGAAAACCAGGTGGGAACAGCTGTAAAATCATCCAATGAGGAAGCAATTCCCTGCCAAAGGAATGCAGTGATCATGCCCCGAGTCTGGACATGGGAATGGTGTTCCGTGGGTTTGCTCCTTCTTGGGTCTCATCTCAACACTCATCCAAGGGGTCTGGGGGCACAGGAGCATCCGGAGACCCCCAAATCCCAATGGGAGAAGAGGAATCCCATCCACTGACGAGGCATCATCCCAGAAGAATGTGGGATGAGGCCATGGGTGCTGCTGAAGGACCAAACACTTTACTAGTGATGATCCTTGTGGGTCCCTTCCAATTCTGAATATTCTGGGATTCTGGGAGTCTGAGCTAGAGTTTGGAGCTGAGCAGGTGGTCAGGATGTGCCCTTGCTCTGGGAATTAGCCGGTGTCAGTGGTGGGATTTGGGGAACAGGGATAATGTTGGGGTTGTGCGTGTGAACCCCAGAGGTGACACAGAAATTTTCAGGATAGTGAATAAGGAAGAGGACGAGTTGTTATTATGGAGCTGAATTCCTCGGGTAAACGGTCACAACTTGAGGAATTGCCCTTTTAATCCTGGAATGAAGAAAACCTTCGGCTCCGTGCGCGGGAAGGGGCAGTGGGGGGTTTGGAGATGACCTTTAAGGACCAGCGTGGGCAACAGCATCGGCTTGCGGGGTCTCAGTGGGAGTCTTGGGATACAGGGAAAAGGGGATGGGAAAGGAGTGATGTGCGTGCGTGGAGCGGGAGCCTTTGTCGTCCTCCCAACCTGCAGGAGGAGCCCGGGAATTTGGGTTTGGAGGAGCAGTTTGTTGACGAGGTGATCGGGCTAAGCTTGGACTCGATGATCTTGGAGGTCTTTTCCAACCTTGATCTGGGATTTGAGGGCGCCGGTGCTTTCCGTGCATCCCCCCCAAAAAAGCCAAAACCTGCAGCATGGGGATGCTTCCAACCAAGCATCCCGACCGGGAATGGTGGATTTGGTGGCATCCCATCCTTCACCTTGCGTTGTCCACCCGGGAAGGCAGAGCTGGGTGGGGTGAACGAACAGCCTCCCCTTCCCCTCCGACACCCGTGTTTCCAGGTAATGAGCTTTTCCATATTTCACCTTCCAGTTAAATCGCCTGTGCCGGAGCCTCCCCGGCCTCGCCGCGCCAACGCAAGCCCTTCCGATCGAGCGCTAATTTAATTAGAAAGCCCCCATTTGAGTTAATTTGTTCGAGAAGATCACTGCAAAACTCCTGGAGAGAACAGATGTTCCCCTCTCCCCCGGTGAACATTCCGGGCTTTGTAAATGGCTCCGCTCAGCCTTGTTTAGGAGAGAAAAGAGGATTTTATGGCTGCAAACGACCCTTTCTGTAAACATTTTACAGCTCTCTGCACGTTTGAGTGACGATAAACCCCGAGCAGCTCGGCGGGCTGCAAATTTGGGACCATACGGCCGTCATTTGATTGTCATATTTCACGGTCGTAACGTTAATGGAAGATGCTCGCTCCAGTCTTTTTTAACGGCTCCGCTGAGCACGCTCAAAAGCTTTGGCTTCCGAGGAACTCGGGGAGGTGAGGCGGCACTCCCGGGTTTGTTTATGGCTTTCGTTTCTTGGAGGAGTGACTTGGGAGTGGAGGGTTTCTGCTTGTTTCGCCCCGGGATTGAGAAGCAGCCCCGGCGGGATGGTGGGTCCTGGTTGGGTCATTCCCACCTCTGAGAGTCATGGAAGAGGCTGAGGTGGAAGGGATGTGTGAGGGTCATCGAGGTGAATTCTCAGGATCAGGGGATATCTTGAGTTGGAAGGGATCCACAAGGATAGAGTCCAATTCTGGATCCCAAGGATGAGAGGGTCAGGGAATATCCTGAGTTGGAAGGGATCCACAAGGATCATCGAGTCCAATGCTAGGTCCCAAGAATGGAAGGATCAGGGAATATCCTGGGTTGGAAGGGATCCACCAGGATCATCGAGTTCGACTCTAGGTCCCAAGAATGGAAGGATCGGGGAATATCCTGAGTTGCAAGTGATCCACAAGGACCATGGAGTCCAACTCTGGATCCCAAGAATAAGAGGGTCAGGGAATATCCTGAGTTGGAAGGGATCCACAAGGATCATTGAGTCTGACTCTTACATCCCTTTCCCATGTTATCCCGCTGCAGGATGGTGCTTCCCTGGCAAACGTGCAGGAGGAGTTTAATTAGAGAGGATCAAAACCCTTTCATAACCGAATTAACGAATTCTCTAATAGAGTTTCTTCTCCTAATGCAAATGTCTATGGAGCTGGAGGTGGTGCCTCCACCTGTCCTCCCAGCAGGACAACATGGATCAGTCCAGTTGGCTTCACGTTAACGGGCCGGATCCGCTCGGGGCGTTACAAATTCCATCTTCTCTTCCTGAGCCAGCAGGTCCTTATGGACTGGGGGGTGTTTTGGGGGAGGTTTTGCTTGGTTTATTCCAGCTGGGATGTGGTTGGACCTCACAGGGAGATTTCAGTGAATCCCAGGATGGTTTGGGTGGGAAAGGACCTCAAAGATCATGGAATTCCACCCCCAGCCCTGGGCAGGGACGCCTTCCACTAATCCCAGGTTGTTCCAAGCCCTGTCCAACATGGTCTTGGACACTTCCAGGGATGGGGCACCCGCAGCTTCTCTGGGCAGCCTGTGCCAGGGCCTCAGCACCCTCACAGGCAGGAATTTCTTCCCAATATCCCATCTAACCTTCTGTCACTAGGAAGGCATTCCCCATATTCTGTCCCTCCATCCCCGTGTCCAAAGTCCCTTTAGGCTCCGGAAGGGGCTGTGAGGTCTCCTTGGATCCTTCTCCAAGTGAACATTTCCATCTCTCCCAGCCTGTTTCCAGAGCAGAGGGGCTCCAGCCCTTGGAGCATCTCCTTCCAACCTCCTTTTGGGAATGGGGGAGAAAAGTGTGTTTGAGGAATTTCTCCTCATGGAGTTAACCCCTGAGCATCCAAATGTTGGGATGCATTCTGCTCCTCCAAGCTGTGGACTGAGGGGAAGCCTCTTCCTGGAGGAAGAGGCAGGAGAGGATGAAACCCTTGGGTGGCATCGGGAGAGCGTCAGAGACCAAACATCCTGAAAAAAATTCCAGCTTTCCCTCCGGCGAAGCCTTTTGTAGCTGGATGGTGGAGTTTGGAAACCCATATCCTGCTGCTTTGGGGGCTTGGGAATCTTCCACCCATGACATGATACATCTCCAGCCGCTTCCCACTTCCCCACCTTGTGGAGAAAACCAATTTTTAATCCCTCATCCATCAGGAATTGAGCAGGGAGAAGATTCGGGGAGAAAGCACCAGGCCCACCTCCTTTTCCCCTTCACCCGAGGGGATTCCCTGCCTCGAAATCCCTTTAAATCCCTCTTGTACAGCACCTGGATGAAACAAATTTGATTTTTAACTTCCCTGTCGGATGCAGCTGGAGCCGCTCGGCTCCGACTGGGGGAAAAGAACAGGTTTTATTGACAAATATAATGGTGCCACCTGAAGGGTGATTTACTGCTCTGTCCACCCCTCGGGCTGGATAATATATTTCTATTAGATTCCCCCCTTTTCCCTCTTTTCTCCGGGAGGAGAGTGGCAAGTTCCTCCATCTGCCTGACACCTTCTTAGGCTTAGGCAAAATAAATGTTGATTCCCATCAGGAGGAAAAGCGCTGGAAAGTCCTAATTCTCCGGCGCAGGTTGAAAAGCTCAGCAAAAGCCATCCCTGCTTTCCGATGGAAAACTCGCAATCCGGCCGCGGTTCTTTTCCTTTTGGAAGCAGTTCAATCATCGGAATGAAAAAAAAAAGAAAAGAAAAAGGGGTTTCTTAGCCCTGGCTTTCACTAACTAGAAATTATACACCTGGTTCCTGGAAGATGGATTGCGCCGCTTCCGAAAGGCAGGGAAGGAGGAGAGGGGGGAGAGAGCGGAGGAGCCGGAGATGCGACCCAAGATTGATCACACCATTTGCAGGATCTCCCAAGCACAAAAGTGGAAAATATCTTTTCCTTTTGCCACGGGGCGGGGGAAGCGATGCCCCCGTTTGCTCCGGGCTTCCCGCCCTGCGGGTGTTTCGGGATGTGGTTTTCCCTCATCCGCCGTTCCGTCCTTTCCGGGAGCGGCGTCTCCCTCCGTCCGAGGTGAGAAACTGAACCGGTTCTGTCCTTCCACGACCTGTTTTGGGTTTATTTCCTTATTCCCCGCTTCGATTTTTCAAGGAATATGTTTGGAAATCAGGCGTGGATGTTCCGAGAGCATCTTGGCTCCGTGACGAAGTCGGGAAGTTAATTATGGTCAATTAAAAAATCTCCCCCCCCCCCCAAAAAAAAAAAGAAATCTATATTTCTGCTTCTCTAATCGTATTTGCTTCAGAAGTCCTCATGGATATCGGCCAATGAAGTTTTCTCTGGCTCATCCAATGGGAAATGAGACATTCCCACCATTCCCATTGAATTGACGCTGTGGTTGCTGGTGGGGCAGGAACAAAGAGATGCTGGTTTTGTCCCCTTGGGGTGACAACCAGCAGTTCTGGACCCTTATTACAGTAATCAGGGCGGGATATATTAGTTAATGAAATTCTTCCTGACTCATCCAATGGGAATTGAGCCATTCCCACCATTCCCATTGAACGCACACCGGTGGGGCAGGAATATGGACATCCTGATTTTGTCCCCTTGAGGTGACAACCAGCACCTCCAGACCCTGATTACAGCAACCAGGATGGGATTTGGAAATCCCAGGCTGGAAAACCCTCCTGGATCGATGCAAAAGGGCTGCTTGGGATCAGCTGGAAAATGAGGAGCGTGGCCAGAGGCTGAGGAAAAACCCGATGGGCGTCTTGCTCGGTGTCGCCATTCCCAGAATCCGGATTTGTCTCCGTCTCCAGTGACTAATACCCGGATCCATCGTGGCTGCCGTGCATCCCTCTGATGTATGGATGTTGTGTTAAGGGTGGAAAGGTGCTAAATGAGCCCTCCTGGTTTTCCATAAATTAGCTCCGAAGTGATGTGTCACTGCCACATCGGAGCAACTTTGTTTACCCAAGTTGAAAAAACAAGGAAAACTCTTGGAGACTCCCTGTTGTTGGGTGTTGATTGGGGTTCTCACCCCTCCCGCTCTCCCTGCTCCCAAAAATACTTTCCCTGTGGGCTCCCCACTCCTCCTGCCCTCCCTGCTCCCAAAAGGCTCCAAGGTGTCCGTGGTCCCACCTCCTCATTGGGCATCATCGTTTTGGAATTGTGCTGTGGAATTTTGAACTAACGCGCGCCAAGTTGGGTGCTGCTCCTCCAGAACATCTGGATTCCCTCCGTCCTCTCCGTGACCTCCTGTAATCCCAAGGTGGGGATTTTCCCGCTAAATCTCAGCGTTCAACAAGCTTTTTTTCTGGGAAACCTCCTGTTTTTTCCCATCTTTGCTCATCCCGGTGTTTTCTTGCCCAAGGGGCCACCGCTCTCCTTCCCACCCTTCCCTCATAGGCACCTCTCCAAAACTTTGGAGAGGGAAAACAGGAGAACCTGCAGAAATGGAGAAGGGCTCCCCGCCATCCACCTTGATCCTTGGGATGTTCCTGGACTTGTCCTACGAGGAGGTCACCTCGCAGAGGCACTTTCCTGGAATTTTGGCTTTCCACAAGCATCCAGGACCCTCTTTGGAGGAAGCACCACATCCCAGGGAGCAGAAGGAATCACCTGGATCATCCCCAGGGGGATGCTGGGAATGCTTGGGGGATGCACGGCCAGAGCACGGAGCATGAGTTGACTCCTTGGTTGCTGGTCCTTGGCCCTTCCCAACTCCATCCTATCTCCAAAGCAGGTCCTGGTGTTCACCTTGTGCTCCAGTGGGAAGGTTTGGATCGTTTTTCATTTGCCCGTCCGTAACTTGGGAATTTCGCAGGAGATTCGCTGCTCTGTGGTGGGAAGGGACCTCCAAGTGCCTCCATCCTTTGCTGTTTGCTGCGGATGCGCAGGGATTTGGGGAATGGCCCACCTCCAACCCAGGCGTGGCCAAGGACACCGCGGAGCAGAAGAGACATTCCCGCGCCTGCATTCCAAGGAATTCCGAGGTGACTTAAACCACCCTCAGTGACTTTCTCCTCTTTCCTTCCCTCCCTTCCCAGGCAACACCAAACAGAAGAGGATTTTGCCAAGGAGATCCTTGGAGGACTCTGAGAATTCCGGTGTGGAAGGTGCCAGAGGTGAGGCTGGTGCTGCCGGCGCGGAAAACCATCCGCATTCCCAGTTTCCCGGTGGCCATCTCCAGACCTTTAACCCCTTCTGACCGGGCAAGGAGAAGCCTGGGCGTGTCCAGATGTGTCCCCTTCTCCCACCGTCACCTTTCTCTTCTCTCCTTCCAGGAAAAAAGCTGCAGATCAAGCCCCGGCTGTGAGCGATTCCCGATCCCGCCACAGCCGACCAGCTCAGGAACCGGAATGCCGGGCATGACCTGGCACCTACCTCAGGACGCCGTGTCCAGACATGGCACCCCCTTCTCATCTTGCTTTTCCGGGACATCGTTTGGCCAAGGATCCGTGTGGCAGCGTGGGAACACAACCACTCATTCCCGAAATGTTCTAAATCTTTGAGTTGACCAATAAATTCCTTTTTTCAGTTGGTTTCTTGAAGGCGGGTCCTGCCGTGAAGTTCCGTGGATTCCTGTGGGAGCTGGGAAGAGCTTCCCACTCCTGTCGGTGTTCCGCCGCTGTTCCCGGACACGAGGTGACACAGGGACCTGAGGGGGTGACATTCCCACGTCCAGGTCAGCCACTATGTTGGGATAAGTCACCGTGCCGGGATATAACGGGATGTAAAGTCCCCACAGCCCTGATCCCGCCCCACCCCCTATTCCAAGAGCCCACCTGCATCCATCCCCTTGCTCTTGGGAGGAGATTTCTTGGACCAGACAGCATTCCTGATGGGAATGTGTTGGGAGCAGCGCTGAGCTCACACTGGTGGTCGCACCTGATCCCAACCTCTCCCCATCCCGATGGGTCCCACTGGGAGACCCCAGCCGACTTTTCCAGGTTTCGGGGGGTGTTTTTTGGGGGGAGACTCTCCAAATCCAAGGAAAAGTGAAGCATTATGAGATTTTTGCACCTGTAGGTGCAATTTCCGAGGGATTTTTGGGGGAGGGGGTGGATGCTGTTCCCCCGCACAGATGGATTTTGGGGACAACTCAGATCCGTGGGATGGTGGGGATCGCCCATCCAACTGCCCCTCGGGCAAAATCCAGCGGAGGAAAGGGATGAGCAGGGATTTGGGGAGCACTGGGACCGCCTGGGGATGCAGCTCCCGAGTGTGTTTGGGAATGGGATGGCTCAGGAGCACCGTGGCTCCGGGAAGGTCCCGACACATCTCCCAAACATCCCCGCGGGGTGAGTTTCCCCTCCCCAGGTGACCCCCGACGGAGGGGTTTTGTCACCATCCCAAATCCAGAGGAATTCCCCTGGAATCCCCCAGGGATTGAGGGAGGAATCCTGGGATTGTCCCTCGTTCCCCAGGGTCTGTCCAACGAGCTGTTTTGTAATAAACCCTTCGTTGTCTCTGTTGATATGAAATGTCTTTTATTAATTCCCATGTTTTGATTTGTAAATAAAGAGTTTCCTCCCTGGGATACTCTGGTTGGAGTGTGACTTTCCTCTGCATGCACATCCCATCCAAAATCCTGCCAGATCCCATGGAACAGCCACTCCTACCCCTGAATCACTGATTTTTAAAAAGTTATTCCAACGTTTTACCCAGAAATGATGTTTCTTCACCTAAAAAAAATCAAAAACTCCCAACTAAATTCCCTAAAAATCCCCTCGGAGAAAAACGAGCTGCGAATCCTGAGGGATGGCAGGTGTGGAATGACGGTGAGGGGGAGCTTTGGCGCTTCCCATATCCACGGATCCCTAACGAGCAGCCCTAACGAGGATTAAGCCTCCCGCCGCTCTAATTAAACGGAGCAGCGATCCCTCGGAGCCCACCGGCATCGCCGCTCCCTTCCCGGGAAGGATTGGAATTTACTGCCGGCTGTCGGCAAAGCTCCGCTCGGGGGTGATTGATTTCCAAGCTGGGAATAAACGCGGCCCCGGGGAGAAAGTGTCACCGAGCCCCCGGTGGGTTGTCCCAGGCTCTCGACGGGATTTATCCATCCTCGTTGGGGCAGCCAACAAGGGACACAGTTGGGGCTTGGTTGGGGCTCGGAGACCAGGCGAGGACATTCCCTGGGGGTGCCGTGGATTTGGAGGTGGCACAGGGAGGAGTTTCTAGACGGCTCCGTAAACATTTCCTGGAAAACCCTCCCGCGGCGGCGGGCACTGCTGGCAGAGCCCTCGGTGCCCCGGCGGGGAAGCAGGTGCCAGGTGAACGTCACCCCGCCTGTCACCACGGTGGCTGTGCCCTGCCCTCCTCCTCCTCCTCCTTGTCCTCCTCCTCCTCCCACCCTCACTATGATTTCCACCCCCTCCCCTTCCCAAAATTCCCGACCCTTCTCCGTGCCGCGTTGAGCTGTGGGTGCCAGTGGAGCGTCACCGAGACGATGCCACCACCCTCTCCAAGGGCTTCACCACGTTCTCCATGGGGTGACATCCCTGGGAAGGGTCCCGGAGCCACCAGGGGAAACTGAGGCAAGGACCCGCTCGAAGGGTTAAGGGGCCGCACGAGCCCTAAAAGCGAAGGGTGACGTGACCCCAACGCCATCCCGAGGCCACCAGGCTGGTTATGTCACTTGACCGCCTGTGAGTAAACTTAGCTGGCGTGGCCTGGAGGCTCTGGGGACATGCCACGGCCATTCCCTAAAAATATCCGCGAGGGAGCGACGGCCCCGTTGGATCCCGGCCCGGTCCTAATCCCTCGGTGGCTCCCGGCCCATCCCTGGTGGCAGCTGCTGGTGCCCCCAAGGTGGGAGTAGCCCCGGGGAGGAATGTGGTGCCAGGGCGTAGGGAGGTGGCACCCCCACGTTCTTTTCCCGGTGTGGGATCCCGATATTCCGCTGGATGATGGATTGGGGAGGGGGGTGTCACAGAAATGAGCAAAAAGGGGGTGAAATCACCCCGTGAAAAGGCGGGTTTTGTTGTAAAAATGATGCGGTTTTGTCCCCTTTTCTGCCACCTCCCTCAAGTCGGGGGCTGGGAAGGAGAAGGAGGGACCCTCCAAAGGCCAGATCCAGTGAAAAAAATGATGTGGGAATTTAATTGCTGGGGATGCAGGTGGACTAAAAAACCCCAAAACCTAAACCACCGATTTTGCCTTAATTTGGCCCAAATAATCCCTGGTTTTGAAGGGTTAATTGGCAGCCATGGAGGGCAGTGCCCCTTGTCCCCAGGTCCTCAAGGAGGGATGACCAGGGGCTGTCACCTCTCCCATCCCTCTGGAATGTTGTGGGGGGGAGGGAGATGCTGCCGGGCTGGGATGTGGTGGGATCCAGGATCCATCCTGTGGGTCACAGAGACAATCCCACACCCCGAGGACATGGGTGGGTGGTTATTGATGATTTCTGTGGGACCTTGGGATTCGATGGGACGACTGGATGGTGACTGTCCCGTGCCTCAGTTTCCCTGTCCCATTCCTCCCATCACGAGGTGACAGATGGAACTACGCGGCCACATCCCGGCCAGGGCCTCATCCAGCGCCGGGCTGAGCATCCCATAACCACCGGAGCAGCTCCTGCTTGGCACCAGTGGCACCTTTTCCAGGTGCTGGGACGGTCATCCTGGGCCTCAAACTGGTGCCATGCCCGGTCATGTCCCAGGTGTCACTCCTGGTGACACGAAGCCGGGGCAGAGCTCACAGAGTCAACTCCGGTGCAGGCGGCCACTCCCTGACCACCAACACCTGTGAACACCCCAAAACCTCCCCAAAAACGTATTTTTTGGCTTTCAAGTGCCCTGGGAAGGAGGTGGCGAAGGGGCTGCATCCATCCCTCCCTCCCTCCCTCCCTCCCTCCATCCACCATCCATCCATCCATCCCTCCATCCCTCCATCCATCCATCCCTCCATCCATCCATCCATCCATCCATCCATCCATCCATCCATCCATCCATCCAGCGGGATGCTGTGCTCCCGCAGCGAGGTGGCATCAACCCCGATTTTGGGCTCAATAATCCCAATTTTGAGTCTTTCCCTTTTACAAGGAGTGGGGGGAAGAGGAAATCATGATTCCTTGGATATTTTTCCACGCTCAGCTCCGGGCGGTCGGTGGGAAGCAGCGAAGGCTCAGGGCGGGATGGAAGTGCTCAGGGTGATTGACACCCGCCCCGGGGGGCGTTGCCATGGGGATATGCAAATCCCAGCGAGCTGATAAGCCGGGATTTGTTATCCCCGCCCCGTGGGCGTGCCCGTGCCTCGCTTTCCCCATATAAAAGGCGGCGAGTTCCACCGAGCGCCCGGCGGCGGCGGCGCCGGTCACGGGCAGGGGAATCGTCCCCCGCCCCCGGGGCGCCGTGTCCCGGCGGGAGGAGCAGGACAAGGCTCGGAGCCCGGGCGGGGAGGTGGGGCCGGGGCAGGGTCCCGGTGTCCGGCACCGGACCGGACAGGGAGAACCCGACGGAGAGAAGTGGCTGCGCGGATTCCCCCGGCGGAGCGTCCCGGAGCTCCGTCCCGGATCTCCCCGGCTGAGCCTCAGCGAGAGGTCCCGTCGGAGGCGAGAAGCGGAGCGGAGCGTCCCCGAGCCCGGCTGAGAACCGCAGCGGAGCCCCGCCACGGAGCCCGGCTGAGAACCGCAGCAAATCCCCGTCAGAGCGTCCCCGAGCCCGGCTGAATCCCGCATCGATCCCCTTCCCGGTGCCCGCCTGAATCCCGCAGCAGATCCCGGTCAGAGGGTCCCGGATCCCGCCTGAATCCCGCAGCAGATCCCGGTCAGAGGGTCCCGGATCCCGCCTGAATCCCGCAGCGCAGCCCCGTCCCGGCTCCCACCTGAATCCCACCGCAAAGCCCCGTCGCAGCGGGAGCTCCGCCAGAAGGTCCCGGAGCTCGGCTGAACCCACCGCCAGTTCCCACCGGGGGTTCCCGCAGCCCGGCGGAATTCCGCAGCGGATCCCCGTCCGAGCATCCCGGAGCTCCCGCCGAACGCAAATCCCCGGCGGAGGGTCCCGGAGCCGCCCCGGATCCCGCTCGGGGGAGGCTCCCGGAGCCCTCGGGAGACGAGCGGCGGTGCCCGGGGGTTATTCCCCCCCGCTCCCTCCATGGACTGAGATGGCCTCGGAGCTGGCCATGAGCTCGGAGCTGCCCACGAGTCCCCTCGCCATCGAGTACGTGAACGATTTCGACCTGATGAAGTTCGAGGTGAAGAAGGAGCCGGCGGAGGCGGAGCGCCTGTGCCACCGCCTGCCCGCCGGTTCCCTCTCGTCCACCCCTCTCAGCACGCCCTGCTCCTCCGTGCCTTCCTCGCCCAGTTTCTGCGCTCCCAGCCCCGGCGGCCAACCCGCCCCGGGTCCCCCGGCCGCCACCGCCGCCTCCCTGGGCTCCAAACAGCAGCTGGAGGAGCTGTACTGGATGTCGGGATACCAACACCACCTCAACCCCGAGGCTCTCAACCTGACCCCGGAGGACGCGGTGGAGGCGTTGATCGGTGCCCCTCACCACCATCACCACCACCACCAAGGTTACGAGCCTTTCCGGCCTCAGCCTTTCGGCGGCGAGGAGTTGCCACCGGCCGCCCATCACCACCCCGGGCATCACCACCATCACCACCACCACCTTCGCCTGGAGGATCGCTTCTCCGACGACCAGCTGGTGAGTATGTCGGTGCGGGAGCTGAACCGGCAGCTGCGGGGTTTCAGCAAGGAGGAGGTGATTCGCCTCAAGCAGAAGAGGAGGACCTTGAAGAACCGGGGCTACGCTCAATCCTGCCGCTACAAGCGGGTCCAGCAGCGGCACATCTTGGAAAACGAGAAATGCCAACTGCAGAGCCAGGTGGAGCAGCTGAAGCAGGAGGTGACCCGCTTGGCCAAGGAAAGGGATCTGTACAAAGAAAAATACGAGAAGTTGGCCGGCCGGGGTTTCCCGAGGGAACCCTCCCCATCCGCAGCCCCCAAAGCCACCGCTGACTTCTTCATGTGAGCCGGGCTGCTGGGATGGGCTGGGAGCCCCTCTTTTCCTTGGTTTTTTCCTCTCCGTCCCCCCTCAGGCGGGGAGAGCAAACCCGCCCCTTGTATTTAAAAAAAAAAAAATTAATATAATTTTATGGCCCCAGTGATATTTTGGGGAGGGGAGGTTGAGCTCCCCCCACCCATGGGGGGCTCGGGGTGGGGG
>WEKX01010866.1:139106-208618 GCA_013390025.1 Pitta sordida | reverse complement strand
CCAAGACAAACCAAACACACGCCTTCCCTAAAGGAAAGCCTTTGGGTTGGTATTTTTATGGATATTTTAGGGGATTTTTTGGGACTCTTTGGAAGGACGTTTTCCCGCAAATCCCGAGTGCGGCCGCTCCGCTCCCGATTTTCCCGGCCGTGCTGAGCTCAGCGGGAAAAATCACCGCCCAACCCTTGGGAAAAACATCTTTTTCTTGGAGTATTTTATATATATTTTAAATACATATTTGCTTTTCCTCCTGTGTTTTCGCACAGGCTCAGCCGTGGCAGGTCCCCAGCCGGTGGCCGTGACTTTCCCTCCTGCCTCTCTCCATAGATTTCCACCGCTCTCCCTGGATATTCCCAGGATTTTTAGGGGTGCCTGTGGCTCCATAACCTGACCCTGCACCCCCAGAACTCACCTCCCCCCCCATCCCCATTTTTCCTCATCCCTCGTTGGCTCATCGATGACTTGGTTTGAAGGGTTTGGAGCTCGGCTCAACATTGGATTTCGGGATGGGAGCTGGGACACGCTCATCCCAGGGCTGGGAAAAAAAGGGGGATTTGGGGGGGATTGTGTGTGTGTGGGGTGGGGGTTTCACCCCCTTTTCCTGTTTTTCTTTGGATCCAGGGAAGCTTCGCAAGCCTGGCTCTCAATAAATACTCCCCGTCCCGCCGGCGGCTTCGCCTCCTCTCCTGGAATTTTCTGGAGGTGAAGCTCAGCTTCCCGGTGGGTCATTCCCCAACTTTTCCTCCCCGTATTCCCTTTTCTTGGCGCTTTATTTTTGGGGGAAGGGAGAGAGCAAATCCAGCTGCTCCGTGATGGAATAAAGAGAGTCTGGGGAAGAAGAAGGTGTTTGGAGCCGGTGCCTTCTCCAACCATCCCGGGGACCTCGAATTCCTCAATCCCTGGATCCTGCCCCATTCCCTGTGGGAACATCCCCCTTTTCCAGGCACAGTGGGGCTGCTTAGGGAAGTGGAGGTGCCTTGGGGGGACTGTGTGGGATTTTTTGGGAATTCTGCCCTTGGGGTCTCGCCCCAGGATCAGACCTCCTTCCTTGGAATCCTTCCCACACCACCTTGGCTGAGAATTCCCAATTTTTTCTGCCTTGCCTCGATGCCCAGCACCACTTTAACCCATTTCCCCCCTCCTTTTTGATTTATAAATTGAATTTTTGGGACGCACCAAGCTGGGAAAGATTCTTTGGGTTTCACCTCATGTTGCCCCAGGAGCAGATTATTTTGGAATCATGGAATTACCCCTTTCCTTTCACCCCCCAGGGGATCAGGGATGGAATTCCCAACTCCTCGCACCACTGGGATTCCATTTTTTGTGCTTCCCCACTGATTTATTTCTTCCAGCACCTCCCAGAAATCCCCTAAACAGGACAAAAAAATCTGGATTAGGACACGGGGCTGTTACAATGTTGGTCCTCCGTGTGGGACCCCCATTCCATCTGGGAAGGTTTGGGGCTGGAATTGCCCCTTTCCAACCCATCCCGGTGTTGGGGTGCTGTGATTCCCAGCTCCTGGATTTGCTCCAGGATTCCTGGGCTCCAGCTCTGCTGAAGAAATAATAAAACCAAAGGTGATTTAAGCCCGAATTTGGCTGGGTTATGACCCGTCTCCCACCCCGGGTGGTCATTCCTTGGATTTGCAGTGGGGATTTTTTGGGAATGGCTGCACCACGTTGAGTTTTACGGGGCTCCAAGAGGGTCGGGATGAGTTTTTGGGATGGGGATGGCACAGGATGGGCTGGTGTGTCACCAGTGCCGCAGGGCTGCGGATATTCCCGACTTCCCGCGTCCGTGTGGCGCAGGAGGAGCCTGTGGAATTTTGGGTCGCTCTGACCTGGTTTTTAAAGCTTTTCCCTCGTTTTTCCTGGTTCCTGAGAGGGGCTGGAGCCACGTTCCCTGTGAAATTCCTGCTTCATGGGGGTTGCAGGAGCTCAGGACGTCCTCCCTCCTGGGAGGACCTGCAGCCTTTCCCCTAATCCCAAGAATTCCTCATCCCAACTCCCACCTTTTTCAGGGATCAAAGCAACAGCCCCAATCCCACGGGATGCTCCAAGGGGGGAGTGAGGGACAAGCCTTGGGCGTCTCCTGCTTTTCCAACCCAGTTTCAAGCTTGGCTTTGCTGGCACCACTGGGAACCAGCTGGAATTCCTCCAGCATTCCTGCTCACGGGCTTTCCACTGGGAAAAGGGGTTTTTTTTTGGGAATCCTGACCCCCCCAAACACAACAGGACCTTGGGAACACCTTCCCCAACCACCCAGGGATGCTTAGAATTGGTTACAACCCCCGGCAAAGCTCCCCATGATCCGTGCCATTCCCAAGCAGGAATTAGGGATCGGTGCAAACAGCCGGAAAACCACAAAGATCCGATGGATGCGGCGTCTCCGAAGTGTCCCTCACTCCTTCTTCCCTAATTTTTGGTGCTCATACTCAGCAGGTTTGTCCCGGAACCGCTGCGGCGAATCCCGACGTCTCCGTAACGTGAGAATTCCGGGGATATTGAATCCCAGGAAGCAGCTGCTGGGCATAGAGGAATTTGGGGTGACGATCCCTCAAAAAGCTGAAATAATTCAAATCCCAGCACAATAAATCCCCGCCCCCCCCAAAAGGGAATCCTGGCTTTGTCTCTGTGAAGCCGAGGGGGATGAACTGGGTTTGGAGCCGGGAATTTCTGCCTGGAGCTGATCCAAAGGGGGATTTCTGCACATTCCCCCTTTTCCAGAATCCGTACCCGGTGCATCCTCGATGCGTTTGGATCCCTGGGTTCCAAACACTTCCCTGCCCACTTTTATGTATAAAAACTCATTTGTCACCTCAGCTCTTCCAGGGGCTGCTGTGGCACTTCCCGAAGGCTGGAATTTGTTCCCTTCCCACCGTCAGCACATCCCTGTGGCACTGATATCCCTAAAATCAGCGGGAATTGAGGCCATTCCCGAAGGCCAGGGTGCAGGAACCCCCACTGGATACCACGAACAGGAGAACGATTGGATTTTGATCCCAAATTCCTTGGGTTTGGGTGGGCTTGGATCGCCCAGGAATGCTGGGGTTTGGGGAGGGGAATTCAGGATATGGGATGCAGGAGATGGAATGTGGGATGCAGGTAATGGGATTCAGGATGTGGGATTCGGGATGTCGAATCTGGGATTTGGGATGTGGGATGTGGGATTTGGGGTATGGGAGCCCGGCACTTCCCAGCCAACATTCCCTGACTGGATAGACTCCATCGAGGATGAAACACTGACAATTCCCAGCAATTTCAGCTCCTGCCCATCACTGCCTGCAGGTGTGAGCCTCGATATCCATGTGTGTGTCCGTGGGATATAGGATACAGGAGGTGGGATATGGAATGCAGGTGATGGGATATAGGATACAGAGGGTGGGATAGGGGATGGAAGAGGCAGAATGTGGGATGCAGGAGGTGGGATATGGGATGCAGGGATGGGATATGGGATGGAGGAGGTATGGTATGGGATGCAGGAGGTGGAATTTGGGATGCAGGGATGGGATATGGGATGGAGGAGGTATGGTATGGGATGCAGGAGGTGGAATTTGGGATGCAGGGATGGGATATGGGATGGAGGAGGTATGGTATGGGATGCAGGAGGTGGAATTTGGGATGCAGGGATGGGATATGGGATGGAGGAGGTATGGTATGGGATGCAGGAGGTGGAATTNACTCCATCGAGGATGAAACACTGACAATTCCCAGCAATTTCAGCTCCTGCCCATCACTGCCTGCAGGTGTGAGCCTCGATATCCGTGTGTGTGTCTGTGGGATACGGGATACAGCAGGTGGAATGTGGGATACAGGGGTAGGATATGCAGGAGGTGGAATTTGGGATAGGATACAGAGGGTGGGATAGGGGATGTAAGAGGTGGAATGTGGGATGAAAGAGGAGGGATGTGGGATGCAGGGGTGGGATGTGGGATATGGGATGGAGGACGTGGGATATAGGATGGAGGAGGTATGATATGGGATGCAGGATGTGGAATGCAGGATGCAGGGATGGGATAAGGGATACAGGAGGTGGGATAGGGGATGTAAGAGGTGGAATGTGGGATGAAAGAGGAGGGATGTGGGATGCAGGGGTGGGATATGGGATACAGGAGGTGGAATGTGGGATGCAGGAGTTGGAATATGGTATGGAGAAGGTGGGATATGGGATGCAGGATATGAGATATGGGATGCAGGGATGGAATATGGGATGGAGGAGGTGGAATGTGGGATGCAGAGGTGGGATATGGGATGCAGGGNATCTAGGATGGAGGAAGTGGGATATGGGATGCAGGCTATAGAATGCAGGATGCAGGGGTGGGATATGGGATACAGGAGGTGGAATGTGGGATGCAAGGGTGGGATATGGGATGGAGCAGGTGGGATATGGGATGGAGGACATGGGGTATGGGATGCAGGGGTGGGATATGGGATGGAGGACATGGGGTATGGGATGCAGGGGTGGGATATGGGATGCAGGAGGTGAGATATGGGATACAGGGAAGGGATATGGGGTGCAGCGAAACCAGCTGCATTTCCAAGTGGGAAAGACGCCAGGACAGTGCTGATCCTACCCAATCCCATCCTTCCTTTGCTATCCCAGCTGTCCTGACAGCTCAGCTCATTCCCAAAGTCTGGGAATCCCCTCATTCCCCACTCCATCCCCTCATCCCTCCCGGCCAATTCCCAATTAAATCATCAGCTCAGTCTTTAATTACCCACCCAGTATAATCCAAAGGTTCTTTGAGTTCCTCGCCCACCCCCATCCTGCCCCATTCCAACCTTCCTTTTCCATGGATGGGAGCGGAGGGAAAACAGAGGGGGCAGGTAGAGCATCCTCCTCCCACAGCAGGTTATTTATTCATGGAAAAGGCCGGGATGGAGCAGCCCTGGCAGCTGGCGGCTCCCTGAGAGCGGGAGCTGCAATTTGCACAAGCAAAAATAAACTAATTGTTATTTTCCATTTACATAAAAGGGAAGAGAGGTGGGGGAAGGAAGGCTGGGAACGCGCTGCCAAAAGCTCTCCTGGGAAGCGTGTGCCAAGGATCGGCCTGTTCCCGGGCTCCTTGTGGGATTCATCCCGCCCGTGTGGTCACTGGAGGAGCCGGAATCTCCAAAGGGGGAGAGAAGACAATTCCATCGGCTGGAAGGACTTGCTGGAATCAGGCCAGTTTTGGGGGGATGGAGGATTTTTGGGATTTTCCCATTGGCCTGGGCATAGAATCAGAGAACCGTGGAATGGTTTGGGTTGGGAGGGAACTCAAAGATCATGGAATTCCAGCACTTTGCCATGGGCAGGGATACCTTCCGCTATCCCACGTTGCTCCAATCCAAAGTGGCCTTGGGCAGTTCCAGGGATGGGGCAGCCACAGTTTTGTTGGGCAGCCTGTGCCAGGGCCTCACCACCCTCACGAGGAGGAATTTCTTCCCAATACCCCATGTATCCCTGCCCTCTGGCAGAGGGAAATCTGAGATCTTTGGGACATTCAAGGAATTCCTCAAGTCAGAGTTTTTCAAGGGCACCTGGTGTTTTGTTGGATCTGGGCTGGTGGCGGAGGTGAGAGCGATGGAAAAACATCAGAGGGGGATGGGAACAATCCTCTTGTCAACTCCATGCAGCCCAAAGATTCCTTTTCCAGTAAGGAAGAAGAGTTTTCCCAGAGAAGCCGAGGCTGCCCCGTCCCTGTAAGTGTCCAAGGCCAAGCTGGACGAGGCTTGGAGACACCTGGGACAGTGGAAGGTGTCCCTGGTTTGAACCTGATGGTCTTGAAGTTCCCTTCCAACCCAAACCATTCCGACCCAAGATTCCATGGGCGCATCCATTGGACAGGGGTGGAGGCTGGGGACTCTCCCACCACCATCCTCCTCACCGTGGAGCACAGGACACCCTTCCCATGCGGGCAAATCCCGGGATGTGTCCTGAGACTTCGAAGGGACCGTCGCGGGCGTTCAGTTCCGATTTACGCCGACAGGTTCTGTCCGTTAATTAAATATCCATTGATCGCTGGGAGAACACTTCCTTGGGTTTATCGCCTTTCTCCAAGACAAATCAAATTGCCACGTCATTAACTTGCAGCTACACAATCCATACATAATTACTGCCTTATTAATACCTCCCGGTGATGAGGAAGTTTTAGGCAATTAATATTTGTGGGATACTTTGTATCAAGTTAATTCCGTCGGGGTTATGTTAATAATGCGGACACCTAATAAGCTGGGTAATTAACGCCTTCCTCGTTAGCATCTTCTCAGGTGCCAGTTAAATATCAGGCCAGGCTTTGTGGCTGGGCTGAGTTTAATTAAATGTGTTATTTCAGAGGGACTCCAGTCTGTTACTTGGAACCAGGTAGGAGCAGCGCGTGGCTCCTGCCCTTCCAAGCCCTGCAAAATGGGCTTGGGAATGGTTTGGGTGTGGAATTTAGGGATTGTTCCAAGCCAGGATGCAGAGGAGGCCCATTTTTGCCTTGCAGGAAGGTCAGGATATGGTTCTGGTCAGTGTTGGTTCATCACTGCTCAATCCAAAGCAGGGTTTGGGGTTGGGCTTCCAAAAAAAGTGGCCAAAGCCACGAGATCTCTCCCATGGATACGGACACAGTGGAATGGGCAAAGTTCTGGCCCAAACCTGTGACCGCATTGCCCACCAAGCCCCCCAGATCATCCCAAACTCATTCCCATGGCAACACAGGCAGAGTTCAGGCTCAGCTTTAGCCAAAAAGGTGGGGTTTGGTTTCTTCCTGAGATCATCTCACCCTACGTCTCTTCCCTGGGGTTTTCCTGCTGCCTCATCCCTGAGGCCACAGGGAAAGAGGTCTTGGCCACGAGATCTTCGGGGGGAGATGTCCATGACCCCGCTGAACCTGGATCTCTCTGCCCACAGCCTTCCCTTCCCCGGAGCTCATGAATAAAAGACGGACCCATCTACCTGCCCTGTTTGTCCTCGTTAAAAATTCATCGGCTGCTAATTAAGATTTAAGGAAGGAACGCGATGGCCCAGGTGGGTCACTGAGCTCCAGATGTTCCAGCGGGGTGGGGAACTGTGGAGTTGGGATGTGCCCCCTCTGATTGCTCTGGGAAAGGGATGGGGAGGTTTTCACTCCTTCCCTGCTCCTGGATGAGGTGCTTGCAAGAATTCCTCGTGGAAGAGTGGGAAGGGAGGAGCAGGTTGTGTCTGGCTCATATTTGGGGAGGTGATGATGCACAGCCCCTACGGAATGCACTGGAAAGAGAGGGATTCGGGGTAAGGGGACACAATCCATGGACCTGGATGAGGTTTTCCATCCCTGGAGAATGTGGTGACTGCTGAGGTTCTGCCTCAACAGCAAAGCCACGGAGGAAAAAGAGGGAATAAACAAAATTTGTAACTCTTTTCCTTTGTGATTATCCGTAGTCCCTAAAATAAATGTTCTTATTTCTTCCCTCCCCTCCTCTTGTCTCGCAGCGAGGGCAGACAGGAGACACTCAGGAGCTCATTTTTAAATTGCAATTAGGAGCTCAGCTAATGGTATCCCCCCAAATGTTCTTACTGGGCCAGGCTGGGGAAGGAGAGGATGGAAGGATCCTCCACCTCTGGATGTTCAGGGGCTGTGCTCACACAGCCATCACAAAGTTCCCTCCCTCTCCATAAATATTTCAGGAGGCAGCAGGGGCTGGGGGGTGAGTCCTGAGGGTCTCCTGGGATGGGTCGTTAGTGCAGGATGAGGGAGCACCGGACAGGCAGCGGAGGAGGAGTGAAGAAAACCGCGATGAAAACCCAGCTAAAGCCACAAGGTCAGGGATGAAATATTCATGGAAGGCAGGTGTGGAGAAACTGGGCCTGTGCTCCTTTGGGTGGTGGTTAAAGATGGATGAGCCCAGTTTTGCAACAGCTGGACCCATCTGGCACCACGTGTCACCACTTTGCCGCGCTCTGGAAGAGGTGGGTGGTGGGATGGGGAGGGGAGGCTTGGAGGGCTCGGTGTGAGGAGACCATGGGAAGCACCCAGGGAAGGGCAGTTCCCTGTGGGAAGCACCAGGTGTGGTTGGATGGGAGGGATGGGCAAGGGAATAGAGATGGATGGGAGAGGTGGGAAATGGGATGGATGGATTGGGAGGATGTGCAATGGGATGGAGGTGGTTGGATGAGCGAGATGGGCAATGGGATGAAGGTGGTTGGATTGGAGGGATGGGTAATGGGATGGAGGAGGTTGGATTGGAGGGATGGGTAATGGGATGGAGGAGGTTGGATTGGAGGGATGGGCAATGGGATGGAGGTGGTTGGATGAGAGAGACGGGCAATGGGAAGGAGATGGTGGGATTGGAGGGATGGGCAATGGAATGGATGGATTGGGAGGATGTGCAATGGGATGGAGGTGGTTGGATGAGAGAGATGGACAATGGGATGAAGGTGGTTGGATTGGAGAGATGGGCAATGGGATGGAGGANGCGCTCTGGAAGAGGTGGGTGGTGGGATGGGGAGGGGAGGCTTGGAGGGCTCGGTGTGAGGAGACCGTGGGAAGCACCCAGGGAAGGGCAGTTCCCTGTGGGAAGCACCAGGTGTGGTTGGATGGGAGGGATGGGCAAGGGAATAGAGATGGATGGGAGAGGTGGGAAATGGGATGGATGGATTGGGAGGATGTGCAATGGGATGGAGGTGGTTGGATGAGCGAGATGGGCAATGGGATGAAGGTGGTTGGATTGGAGGGATGGGTAATGGGATGGAGGAGGTTGGATTGGAGGGATGGGTAATGGGATGGAGGAGGTTGGATTGGAGGGATGGGCAATGGGATGGAGGTGGTTGGATGAGAGAGACGGGCAATGGGAAGGAGATGGTGGGATTGGAGGGATGGGCAATGGAATGGATGGATTGGGAGGATGTGCAATGGGATGGAGGTGGTTGGATGAGAGAGATGGACAATGGGATGAAGGTGGTTGGATTGGAGAGATGGGCAATGGGATGGAGGAGGTTGGATGAGAGAGATGGGCAATGGGATGGAGGTGGTTTGGAGGGATGGGCTTTGGGATGGAGGTGGTTGGATGAGAGGGATAGGAAATGGGATGGAGGTGGTTGGATTGGAAGGATGGGCAATGGGATGGAGGTGGATTGGAGGGAGGGGCAATGGGATAGAGGAGGTTGGATGAGAGAGATGGGCAATGGGATGGAGGTGGTTTGGAGGGATGGGCTTTGGGATGGAGGTGGTTGGATGAGAGGGATAGGAAATGGGATGGAGGTGGTTGGATTGGAAGGATGGGCAATGGGATGGAGGTGGATTGGAGGGAGGGGCAATGGGATAGAGGAGGTTGGATGAGAGAGATGGACAATGGGATGAAGGTGGTTGGATTGGAGGGATGTGCAATGGGATGGAGGTGGTTGGATGAGAGAGATGGGCAATGGGATGGAGGTGGTTGGATTGGAAGGATGGGCAATGGGATGGAGGTGGCAGGACGGGAAGAATGGAACCCTCAGGTGAAGGTTTGTCCCCAGGTGTGGCTGGATTTCCCTTTTTGGGAAGCTGTGTGTCCTGCCTGGCCCCTCCATTCCATGTCAGCACTCTGCACTAGGCAGCATTCCCAAATCCACTCCCATATCCAGCTGAGAAACCAGTTCCATGCCCAAGGCCCATCACCTTCCCTGACCACCCCACAGACGAAATTCCCGAGCCGGTGCCAAATCAACTCTTCCTAGAAACACCCTCCCCATCAAACCCCTTATTCTCTTGCACAAATTATTTCCTTTTGCCTCAGTACGAGCTCATTAACATTCCCAAATGTTCCCATGCGGATCAATGAGGTGCTGGGCCAGCACATGGCAGTCGATTCCTGTTTGCCAGGAGACTTCACCTTCCCATCTAATCAGGGAGGGCAGTGCCTTTTCCCTGATTTCTGCTCGGATATCGGTCACCCGCTGATTAATTTCCAATGGGTCAGTTCAGGCGGGAATGAGGCTCTCCGGTTTAATTAGGGATGGATAATAGAAGCCCATATTACCCCACAGCTGGCCAGCGGTGGGTTATTACAGATGCATCCCAGGAGTTCCAGCTTTACTTAAAATTAATTTAAAAAAAAATAAACTGGAATAATAAAAGGTCCCTGAGTTTTGTGCTTGTCAGGACCGGGAGCGTCCGGCTCGGGAGCTGATTAAGCAGCTTCATTCCCACCTGCCTGAGCCTGCGAGGCAGCTTTTCCCAGCCCTCCCCACAGGCAGCTGTGCCTGGAATGCTGTTCCCAAAGCGGAGAGTGCCACCCGACACCGGAGGATGGAGCGACTCCTCTCCCGCTGGGATTTTATGGGATGGGAGCGCAGCATCCCTGCCTTGCCCCTGGGCTGTGCCGTCCCCCCAGGAGGGATGTGGATCCGCGCACACGCTCCCGGTTTTCCTGGCTCCAGGTCTCCCGGCGAGGAGCTGCCGAGTCAGCAGCTGCACATCTGCAGCGCGGGATCCACCGGAGGACGATATTAATCAGGTTTTGTTTTGTTTGTGGTTTGTTTTTTGGTGTTGTTTTTTTTTTTTATTCCCGGACTTCGGCAGCTTCCCTGCGCTCGCAGCTGTTGCCGGCGCCTTGGGAAATCAGCTCCGGTGACTCCCGGTTTGGGATCCGCACCCCCCCATTCCCAGGAGTTTTCCGGGCAATCGGGACAGATGTGTCCCCTTTTAGGGTGAGCTGGAGCAAGGGGGAGCTGCTGTTAATTCCCTAATCTTGGGATTAGGGAATTAGGGAATGTCCTGGCGCCCCTTCCCTGGCATTAACGTCCCCATCCCTCCTTTTGGTGCTCTTGGAGCAGCTTGGGACGTTGTTTCCACCATGGAGAACATCCTGCAGATCCTGGACCAAACAGCATCAGGGTCCCAACCCGACCTTTGGAAGGGGGAATAAGGTGCTCTGGAATACGGGAGACTCGTTGGGAATCTCCAAGCGTGGGATCCCAGGTGCTCTCCTGCCACCCCACAGTCTTCTGGAAGCTGGATGAGGCCCCATGGATAATTAGGATAATGAACTGTGCCAAGGCAATGCTTCCCCACCAAGGCAGTGTTTAGTGGGAATGGCTGGAAATGCTGGACCCTATTCTTGGAGGATCAATTGTCCCAGTGCCTCAGTTTCCCTGGAATTAGGGGTTTGTGGGGGGTGGATCTGGGATGTAGCCAATCCTGAGGGTGTTTTTATGGGATTTTTGGGGCAGGGGCAGCCACGTGCCTGCGTTTCAATCCCTGTTTTCCATCACCTGGATCTCCAACTTCCAGCCATGGTTGTGGTCAGTGGGATACTGGGAAAACGGGATGTGGGAGCTGGGGAATTGTCACCTCATGGGCCTGGGGACATTCAGGGGCAGCTGGTGAGGACAAGGTGGGTTTGCTGGCCCCACATCTGTTACTATTGTGCTGTGCTCCCTTCCCCAGGGATGCAGGCTGTCCATGAGGGTGGGAAGCAGGAGAGGTGCTCTGGATCACTTGGATCACTTCGTGTCTCATAATCAGCTCTCACTTATTCCCTTTGATTATTTCTTTTATTTTTTCCAGTCTTTTTTGTTGTTGTGTTTTCCACGTTTCCACCGTGTTGGCACGTTTTATTTCTGCCCAATCCCTCAGGAATTTTCTCCCCAGTCCCTCAGGAATTTTCTCCTTGATGCCTCCCAAGTTTTCTCCCCAACCCCTCCCAAACTTTCTCCCCAATCCCCCCCAATTTTTCTTCCCAATCCCTCCCAAATCTTCTCCCCAGTGTCTCCCAGATTTCCTCCCAATTCCCTCCCGATTTTTCTCCCCAGTCCCTCCCAAGCTTTCTCCCCAGACTCTCCCCAGTCTTCACCCCAGTCTTCTCCCCAATCCCTCCCCAATTTTCTCCCCAATCCCTCCCCAGTTTTCTCCCCAATCCCTCCCCAGTTTCCTCCCCAATCCCTCCCAAGTTTTCCGCCCAGTCCCTCCCCACCTCCCCCTTCCCTGGAAACCTGAGACCAGGAATCCTTCGGGATGCAAAAGGCTGTTAGTGGGTCACCGGTCTCCTGCAGTGACATCTTCCAGCTTCCGAGCTCTTAACCCTTCCCAGGCCACGAGAGCAATCCCTCGCTTCCCTTCCATTACGAATCCCAATGGAAAAATCCCCATCGAGCCTGAAATCCCGTTGTAGAAGGGCCGGAAGCAGCGGGTTTGGGGCACTTTGAGCTGGAAAAAAAACCCTTTGTGGCCTTTGAGTTGTCAGATTTGGGATTCTGGATGCTCTGCTGGGAAGTGGCCATGGGAATTCTCCCTTTTTTTAGGGATTTGGAATAACGGGGGTGTGTGGAATGGGAGTGGGGTGGGACATGGGAAGTTTGTGGGCAGCGCAGCACTTTTGGGCAAAGCCCAACGAGGTATTTTTGGGATTTGGGGAGGGGTTTAAGCACTGAATTAACGGGATATTGCAGGAATTGGTGCTTCCAGCAGCAGATCCTCCTGGGATATTGGGAATACACTCCAGGCACCAACATTTTGAGGGATATTAAAGCAGAGTTTGGGCCAGAAATCTTTTCAGGGATGGGGTGGAAGTGTGAGCAGCTGGAAGCAGGGAGGTGTTCGGGAATACCAGGACGAGACCCCCTGGTCCTTGGCTTGGGATTAGGGACACATTGGAAATCCAGGATAAAGAGTGGGATTGTAGATGTGCTGGTTTTGCTGGATATTGGAGATGAAGGTCTGTCCCAGCTGTTGGGAGCAGGTTTTTGGAAGAGCCCGGGTTGGAGAACACGCTTCGGCCTTTGGATGTTGCTTTGGTCTTTCCTGAACTGGCCTGTTCCCCAAAATGGGACTGGAAAACTGAGTCCAGCACTGAGAGAGGGAGCAGCAGGATCCTACAGGATGTGAGTTCATGACCCCAAATCCTGGGGGATCAGTTTCAGGCCCCTCACGACGTGAAGGACATTGAGGGGCTGGAGCGTGTCCAGGTAAGGGAAATGGAGTTGGGGAAGGCCTGGAGCAGCAGGAGCAGCTGAGGGAGCTGGGGAGGGTAATCCTGGAGAAAAGGAGGCTCAGGGGGGACCTTCTTTCTCCCTAAAATTCCCTGTCAGGAGGGTGGATCCAGGTGGAATCGGGCTCTGCTTCCAGGGAACAAGGGATGGGAGGAGGGGAAACGGCCTCAGGTTGTGCCAGGGCAGGTTTAAGTTGGATATTGGGAAAATTCCTTCATGGAAAGGGCTCTTCATCCCTGGCACAGGAGTCCCCATTCCTGGAGGGATTTAACATCCCTGTGGACGTGGCACTTGGGGACTCGTTCAGTCGTGGCCTTGGCAGCACTGGGGGAATCGTTGGACTTGACCTTAGAGACTTTTCCAACCAAAATGATTCCGTACTTCCATGATCTGTCCATGCATGGACAACAATGAGCTGTCGGCCCCCAAATCCACCACAAACTGCTCCTGTCCCACCCTCCTGGCAGCTCCTCCAGCCCATGGAGCGAAAACTCTCTCCCAAAGGTTTTCCGCCGCTCCCCAAAACACGGAGCTGCTAAGGAGCAATAAATCCACGAGGATAAAGCCGGTGTAAAGCCAGTCTAGCTGTTCCTGCAGTATTTGGGAGTTTGCGAGTGTTTCATTTCCTACTTTTGTCACCCGAGGCTACCGGGAACACTCAATCTCAACCTTTTTGATCTCCTCCCCAAAAATTCTTCGGAGGATGCAGAAAAGTGGATCAGCTCCTGAGTGCTGCGTCAAGAAAGCTGCAGTTTAATCAGATTTTATATATCTATATATATTTTTTAGGGTTTTTTTTGCCACCTTCTGATGGCAAATGGGGTGTTTGAGTCAAATAGGTGTTGATTAAAACCGACCTGGGAACACAAATCACCGGGATGACGATGATGTCATCGTTTCCTTCTGCACAATCCCTGGATAACCACCAGAGCTTCCAGGAAGCGAAAAAATAAAATAAAAAAAAAAATCCCTAATAATGTGGAACAAGGCAGAATTACTGATGTGATAAACAAATAACATGATAGGTGATGAATCCCAAAGTCTCTTTAGCCACCACAGCTAAAATATCCCATTTTTTAAACTTTTCCATCCCGAATTGGGAGGAAAGCAGAGGAGGGGGGATAATTGCAGCTGACTCCTCTGTACCTTCTAGTTGTGTGGATAAAGTGTCCCTGGTCACCTGTGTTGTCACTCCAGCATCTTCCAACGGCACTAAATTCCCTTGGAAAAAAAAAAATTAAAATTAAAATACCCATAAAAAAAAAAAAGAAGAAAATAAAAGAAAACCTGGCCAGGATCCATAAAGCAAAAAGCTGAACAAATTGGGGCAATTGTCAAGGGAGGTCAAATCTGTTGCCTGTCAGGGCTGGAGTTTTCCTCTAGAAAGGACTTGATGTGAATCATCTCCCCGTGACACGTGTGGTGTCCAGGGGCAGCTCGATTTTACATCCCACTGAGCACCGGCTCCAGGCGGCTCCTCCCCTGCTCTGATCCTTTGGATCGCTCTGGGTTTGTGTCAGGGGTTGATTTTTCCCCCGTGGAAACAGTCTGGGAACGGGGAAAAGGCAGCACCGGCCATGGGTTCAATGCCTGGTTTGGCTTCCAAGGAGCAGCAAAGGGATTAAATCCACCTCGAAAAGGAGAATTCCACAGGAAGGAAGTTCAGAGGAAACCAAGGAGAGGCTGGAGCACCTCCCATGGAGACAGGCTGGGAGAGCTGGAGATGTCCAACCCAGCGAAGGAAAGGATCCAGGGAGATCTTAGAGCCCCTTCCAGAGCCTGAAGGGGCTCCAAGAGAGCTGGAGAGGGATTTTGGACAAGGAATGGAGGGACAGGACACAGAGAATGGCTTCCCACTGCCAGAGGGTTGGACGGGATATTGAGAATCCTGTTGGAGAGAGGAGGAAGGAAACAATGTCTGAAGTGTTTCCTCCACAGGAACATTCCAAGGGCTCCAGGGACTTTTCCAGCACATCAGCCTCCTTGGCACGGGGATGGCCTCAGCTCCCTCTTGGCTGTTGCTCCAAACCTGCTGCTGGGCCGAGAGAAAATAATAAAGAATTAATCAAGACAAAGCTCTCGTCAGTGTTAATGCTTCACAGCTCCTTGGAATGCTTGACCCAAGCATTCCAAACGCCTCCTGGTTGGCTTTTTCCTGATGAAATAATCAGGATGGAGACAGCAGCCGGAGCAGAGGCCTCGGCCCTGGGCACCGCTCCCACCACTGCTCCTGAAAAATCGCTGGGAGGAAATGGATTCCAAGCGTTTTCAAAGGTTTCGCTCCTTCATTCCATCAGCAAAGGGATCATCCCGCTGCTCTTCCCTCTTCCTGTGCCAACATTCCTTCCTCTTCCTCTCTCCCAGGGAATGTTTCCATGTTTCCCCTCACACAGCCCAAACCTTCTCCAGGCTGGACATTCCCAGCTCTCCCAAACTGTCTCCAGAGCAGAGGGGCTCTGGGCCTGGAGGATTTTCACAACCCACTATTCCCATGAGGTCAGCTCACTGGAGATGGCCTGAAGGACTGGTTTTAAGGGAATGGGAATTACTGTTGGATAAAGACTCTCACAAGATGTAGGTGAGGAAACTGTTGCCGTGGATCCAAGGGGTGCCAACAAAAGCAACCCCTTGGCACAAGGGAAAGGGATTTTTTTAGTCCTTGATGGGTGTTGTCCAAGACTTCCAGCTCTTCCCAGAGGAGGCCGTGCTGCTCCAAAGGGTTGAACCCAAGTCCTCTGTGTTTTTCTTTCTGAAAAATCCCTGGTTTTGTTACCCTGGGCCATTGACCTGTTCCCTGAGGAGGGTCCCCACAAGCACTTGGAGATGCCTGGAGGGGATGTGCTGTAGGTGGGTTGGGGTTAGGGATTTCTTTCCATCAGGGACAGAAAGAAAAGAATATTTTTGGGTTGTCTGGACTCAAAGTGCCCATGTCCTTATCCTGGACTACCGGACACCGAGGAGAGAAGATATTTGAAAGAGCTTGTCCACGTCTCTCAGCTGCCTCAGCTGACAGAAAAGGTGCCACCTCTTCTTAGAAATTCCTGCAGTATTATCCCTACAAAGATGGCACGTTTATCCCAGGCTCCCACCTCCAGCACTGGCCACTGGTGGAGCCTTAGGGATGGGTCACAACAAGAAGGAAATCCTGAGTGGAGCTGAGCTGCCTTGGTGTCCAGCTCATCGTGACACCACAACTTTCAGAGTAAAACCCCCTGACCCAGACCTGGAATAGCTGCCTCTCCATCCTCCAGGGCTGTTTGGGATTGAGAGGGGATGAGGACAATAAGAAGGTGAGCAGGACTAAACTGTGAGTGTTAGATCCAGAGCTGGGTCCAGGATCTTGCTTGACCCCACAAGTGGCTCCAAAATGATGGGTCTGAGCCAGGCTGTATCCTCAGAAACCGCTGTGTCCGCACAATCTTGGGGAATATTTAGAGCAGCAACTGCTGCTGGCAACAGGCAGCACAAAGGAAAGCTGCAAGAAATTCCCTGGGACACCATGAAATGAGTTGAGCTCGGGGAAATTTCTCAGTCCCCCACCTCTCTCAGAGGTTGGATTTTGCCTTCTCCATCACTCAGGAGAAAGGAGTCCCGAGTGCCGCTGGCTTGGGATGGGGCTTGGAGCCAGAGCCCGGGCTCTGAATGCAAAACTCAGCTTTGAGGGGGAGAAACTGAGAGCTGGGAAATGCTGAAAGGCTCATTGGATCCTCTGCTCCATCCCCGGGAGGGCCGGCGNGAAACTGAGAGCTGGGAAATGCTGAAAGACTCCATCCCTGGGGGGGCCAGCAGGACTGTCCCCTCGAGGTGCCTGGGATGGAAATGCTGCTGGTGTGGGGGTTTCATGGGAATCCTGTGGGAGCAGCAACACAGCCCGGAACGTCTCCCTGTCAGGGAGGAAACTGTGAAATCTCTGCCTTTTGCTTCTAGTTAGTGCAGCCTAATCATCCCCCTTTTCCCGTGGGATTCCTGGCCCCCAGGTACAGGACACCTTTCTTCCATCTGCCTTCCCATCTGCCGAGGTCCCTGCAGGTCCTACCTGCGAGGGATGATGCCTTTGGGTCCTGGCAGCCCCCAGGGCAGGAGCAGAGGCAGGAACAGCAGTGGAACGATTGGGCAGGATTTAAATAAAGGGAAACGGTATCCGAGGAGGATTGTCCTGGCTTAGAAATTCCCCCGTGGAAGCACAGCATGTCTTGAGGCCTGAGAGGCTCCATCCTCCCCAGGTTGGGAGCACCTTTCCCGAGCTGTCCATGAGTTAAGGATGTCTCTTTCCCTGTGGGAGAGAAGAGGAGTTTATCTCTTTGATTCCAAATAGACACTAAATAGGGCCCACTGAGGGATCAGGACACAGAGCATGTGCCAAAGTGGAGGGCTGGGAATCTGGATCCGGGATGGGATGGTTCAACCCAGAGTTGAGGGAAAATTGGGGTGAGAGGGTCTGTGGCTCCTCTGATCACCCAGGAGAGAAGAGTTCTCTGCAGGAGGGGAGGGAAAGAAACTGGGAGCCTCTGGGAGAGAAGGCAAAGCTGGAAAATTGTGCAGAGCCAGAGGAACAGGATTGTTGGACATGGGTTCACTTTGTCCCGTGCTGGAGATAATCCAGCCAAGCCTAAACCTGGTTCTGCCCAGGCTGGGAAGGAATTAATTGTTAATCACCTCCAGAGCTGGCAGAGGTCTCTCAACTGCTGGAAAAGCTGTTCCCACCCCACCTCTGCTCAAATGACCCACATTCTCAGAACCCCTTTGTTTCAGCACAGAAACCACCCTACCCTGGTCCAGCAGCTCCTGCACTGAACAAACCCAAAAAAGTTCCAAATTGTTACAGTTTGGGAATAAACACACATGCTCCAGAAATAACCAAGGTGTATTTCAGCTGTGAACGTGTGCAATCCAATTTAAATTGTAAAATCTTTGGAAAGCTGCCTGCTGGTGACAGGGACCAGCAGAGAGCACAGAGCCCGGGGAGGGCAGGGATTCCGCTGGGATGGCCAGGTGCTGCCACTCCACGTGTGACAAGGACAGCAACAGGTGACCAAAACACTCAAGGAGACCTTGGAACTGTATCTCTGAGGACTCGTGTCCTGGAAAAAGGAGGAATCCAACACGGGGCAACTGGAAGCTGTGGGTAAAACCCAAAGCCCTGGAGTCACTTTCCACCTGCCTCATTTGGATCCTGCTCCCATCATTCGCTGGAATTCCGTTCACCCATTCCCATATCCCCACAGCAGAGGGATTGGTTTGGAAGTAGAGTCTCTTTAAGGTCCCTTCCAACCCAACCCGTTCCATGATCCCGCTGCAGCCCCATTGCAGGCATTTCCAGGCCCGAGTGTCTGCAATCCCAAAGGACTCCCCATGTCTCAAAATCCCTTGATCCCAGGACCAGGGAGTCCTTTGGCTGCTGCTGGAGCAGCGGGATGGGGCAACCCCTGGCAAGGACGAGACGCTCAGTCCTACACAAACATCCCTTTGTCACCAACTCGGGTGTTTGTCCCCAGCCCACAGCGGGAGTTCCCCCGAGGCTTCCACCATCCCACGTATGTTTTCATCCTCGCCATCCCTCCGTGGCGATCCCGGCGACATCCTCCTCCCTTCCCCTCCTCTCCCCGTCTTCGGCGCTCGCCCCCACGAGCCGCTTTTAGGTTTCTCTCCGAGCTTTAATTGAAAGCAGCCGATGCCACACACGAACACTCCGAGACCCGGGAGCCCCTCTGAAGCCTCACTCAGGTTGGGGAACCTGCCGGCAGCGTCGCGGGGCCGACAGATAATTAAAGTGACAACGGATGGCGCGGGAAGGGAGCGGGGGATGCGGAGATGCCACCCCCCACCCCGAGGGATGCGCGGAACTCTTGGATGGCGGCTCCTTCCCGGCCAAATCCAACCCATCCCCACGGCCACATTCCCCGGACCGCGAGGGGTTTGAAGCGCCCCGGGGGTGTAAAAAAAAGGTTGATCCACTGGAGGATCCCGGTGTTTAAAAGCGGGAGCGGGATTCGTGTGTGTGTGTGTGTGAGCACAAAGACAGACGGGCTAAAACTCCTGAGCGCTCATGAAAGATTCAGGGGCGTCACTTGTTAAATTTAATTGGGAGAAACCCGACTCGGTGCCTGACTGCACGGTTTGCTGGCTTTTGTTTAAGAAGTCAACTGACAAGCTTGTCGTGTGTGTGGTATATTTTATTTTTTTTCCCCTCCTCTCTCTCTCTCTCTCCTTCCCTCGCTCCCTCCCACCTCCTTTTCCTGGCTCCTGCCACGTGAATAATTTGGGGAGAACTATCTCCTGCCGCCTGGTGGGGTGAGCATCACCCCTGGAGTGGCAGGTGGGATTTTGGTGCTGATGGATCTTGGGAGCTCAGGTGCTGCTTGTGATGCTGGATTTTCATCCAGATCCAGGTGCTTCAATAAATGGCAGGTGTCAGCATAAATTTGGGCTGTAATCCCTTTGTCACGGGGCTGGGACACTTTAATTCTCCATGGTGCAGGTGGAAGTGGCAGGAGATCACCCCTGGAACTGACCTTCCTAGAGGGCGGAGGAAAGTTGTTTGCGAACAGGGAATGAAACCCGATTTAATTGAAATTTAATGTCTTCTTCTCGTAGGGGATTATGAAAGTGATGAGTGTTTTTAGTGAGGAAGTGCTACTTGATCCTTATTTTTTAAAACAGGAGATTCCAGGAGGGACTCCATGATCTCTACGGTCTTTTCCAACCTCACTAATTCTGTGATTCTGTGACTCATCCCTCCAAAACCAGGTTTCTGTTTTTGCACCTCTGCTTCCAGAGGGAAAATCAGTCCCTGCTGGAGGGTCAATTGATCTCCTCTGAACTTTGATGTCTGCAGGAAGCAGATGAATCACACCTGAAAACAGTTTCTTCTCCCCACAGAATCCAAGAAAACCTGCTGTAACTCCCAGAGGTGTCATCCTGCTCCATAGGTTTCCTCGGAGAGGTGACGTGGACGCTCGTGCAATGTTGGGTGCTCACTCCAGCCCCACACCTGAATCCAGGACTCGATTTGTGCAAGACCTCCACATCGATCAGCAATTCCAGGCTGAGTTTGCATCCAAACTCAGTGGGAGCAGGGAATTTTGGGAANGCTTCTCTGGGAATTTCATTCCACGGCCTCACCACCTTCACAGGGAAGAATTCCTTCCCAAAACCCCATCTGACCCTCTGGCAGTGGGAAGCCATACCCCCTTGTCTTGCCACTCCAGACCCTTGTCCAAAGTCTCTCCTGGAGCTCCTTTAGGCACTGGAAGAGGCTCTAAGGTCTTTCTGGAACCTTCTCTTCTCCAGGATGAAGTTGCAGCACATCCAAAGTCATCCCTGCTCTGGGAATCATCACCCCCCATGGACTCAGCTCCCTCTGTGGGGCACTTGGACACCCTGTCCCCAAGGAGGACTACAAGGACAATGCAGTCAAGAGCCCTTTGGTTCTCCCTGACGGTTTTCCTGTGGATGAAATGGATCAATATCTTCATTGGAGTGGGTTTGGGGAATGAAAATGGCCCCTTTGTTCCAGCTGCAAACGACGTGTGATTTTCTCTTTGATTTGTCTCATCCCGTGATCCCATGGCCAAAAGGTGCCTTTGGATGAACACCTGGATGTGCTGGAGTGTTCCAGCCCTGAGGTGAGGACACAGAGCTGTTCAGGGTGGATCTTCACTCAGTTTTAGGTGCCAAACTCCCACGAGCTCCTCTGGGAATGGGAAGCATTGTCACCAACATCTACCCAAGGTTTGTAAGACACCTGGAATCAGGGCACTAATCACAACTTTGCTGGTGTCAGACACATGGTGGAGCTACTACAATTCACCAGCTGGGTTGTGGTAACACCCTGACCTTGGGAATCTTGACCACCAAAATTTTAGTGTGAATGGTGTTGACTTGGGTTAAAGTTAAACCACAGAATTTTGGGGGTAAAGCTCAGTGGGTGGTGGACTAAGTACTGGGCTATTCTAACTCCAAACTGTCTCAGGGCAGGTTTAGGCTGGAAATTAGGAAAATGTTCTTCACCCAGAGGGTGGTTGGGCATGGAAGTCGTCAAGTCCCGAAGTGGTCATGGCCCCAGCCCTGGCAAAGTTCAAGGAGCATTTGGACAACGCTCTCAGGCACAGGGTGGGATTTTGGTGAGTCCTGTGCAGGGCCTGGAGCTGGATTTGATGATCTTTGTGGGTCCCTTCCAGCTCAGGATATTCCGTGATTCTATGAAATCAATTTGTTGGGGTTGGACTCAAAGATTCTTTTGGGTCCTTCCAACTCTGGATATTCTGAGATTTTATGAACTCAAGTTTTTGTGTTGGACTTGATGATCTTCTTGAATCCTTTTCAACTCAGGATATTCTGTGATTCTATGAACTTTTGAGTTGGACTCAATGATTCTTGTGGATCCTTCCCATCCAGGATATTCTGTGATTCTATGAACTCAATTTTTTGGTTATCTGCCCTCACCACGAGCTTTCCCTTTAATCCACACCTGGCTGGACAGGACCACCTCAAGCACAGAAATATCCTCAAAGATGGAAGGGACACTAATGAAGTTCCACTTCCTTAATTACCCCCTTCATTAACAACTTGCATTCGCACGATCCGTCGGTCAAGCTTTGCATTTGGCTCTTGGATCTTTCCGACTTAAATCGTATAAAAGAACTAGATGACATCACACAGAGAGATTCCCACAGCTCCACGATGACTCAGCTGCAGTTTCACACGGATTTGGGCTCTGGCTTTGAATTTCTCAGGAGAGAATATGACAAAATAAAAGGGTGACATTTATTAACCAGTGCCGGCGAGGAGGGGGGAATTTATTGCCTGTAGTTACAAAACTTTTGCCAAGCTTTCCATGTATTTGCACCATCCAAGCGTTGCCCAGAGAAGCTGTGGCTGCCCCATCCCTGGAAGTGTCCAAGGTCAGGTTGGATGAGGCTTGGAGCAACCTGGGATAATGGAAGGTGTCCCTGCCCATGGCAGGGGGGTGGAACAGGATGAGCTTTAATGTCCATTCCAACCCAAACCATTCCAGGATTCCATATGGAAAATAAAGAGCAGGACCTGCTTTTGGAGTCAATAGCAGCAGCCAGAGATGCTCCTGGCTTCGGGTTCTGCTGCAGAAAAAGAGGAATTTCTCTGCGAAATCTCAAATGAAAAAGCAACTGTGCCTTTTTGACCACATTTACTGCCAGAAATCATCTTTGCACCTGCCCCTTGGTTTCTTGTTCGATTTCTTTCCCCCTTTAAAAAAAGCAAAACCAACCTCCCTCCTTATTTTCTCCACCAGAAAAGAAGGAGGAAAGAGAGGAAAAATAATTATGAAAGGGGTAAGGAAGATCTGTGCTGCAGAAAAATGCTCCCCGTAATTTTTCGTGCTGACAATGAAATCTCCAAAAATCTCCTGCTTTGCTTTGATGCAGAATAAAAGAATTTTGAATGACACAGGCACTTTTGTGTTGTTCTTTGCTTCCTTTTTCATCTAAAAAAATGCAGCAGAGTGAACAGTCTTTTGATTATTGAGCCTCAAACAGGGTCTGTCGATGTGACACTCAGGCCCATCTGGTCAGAAGTCAGAGAACCATGGAACCATTTAGGTTGGAAAAAGACCTGTAAGATCATCAAGTCATGGAATAACTGAGGTTGGAGAAGATCTCAAAGGACACCGAGTCCAACCTTTAACACATCCTCACTTTTGAGCTCTGAGTGTCATGGCCTGTCGTTCCTGGAACATCTCCAGGGATGGGGAATCTCCCACCTCCCTGGGCAGCCCCTTCCAATGCCTGGCGACCCTTTCCATGAAGAAATTCTCCAAGCACCTGAGAGTCATGGAATGGCTTGGGTTGGAAGGGATCGTCATGATTATTCAGTTCCAACCCCCTGCCATGGGCAGGGACACCTTCCACTATCCCAGGGTGTCCCAACCTGGCCTTGGGCACTTCTAGGGATGGTGAATCTAAAACCTCTCCGGGCAATGAAAGGAAGGCCTGTTCTACCTGCTGAGCTCCATTGAGTACAAATCCCTTTCCTTGGAGTTTCCTACAAAGCTGTGCTACTCAGTCTAGAGGAGACCATGGAGATGCTCCAAGGGTTGGATCCCTTCTGCTCTGGAGACAGGCTGGGAGAGCTGAGAATGCCCAGCCTGGAGATGAGGAGGATTGTGGAAGGAGTCCCTGCCCATGGCAGGAGTTGGAATGAGATGGTCTTTACGGTCCCTTTCCAACACAAACCACCCTGTGACTCCATGATCATCAACATTAACAAGACTGGGACTTGCATACTGACTGAGCAGGATGTGTGGACGTTTGGGAGAAGAAGACGGCAGAGAGCAGCTCCTGAGCCAACCAAGGGCCCAATGTTTTACATTTCTGCTGCTTAGGGGCAGAAATAGCTGCTATTAGGTTGAATTTTGGGATTTGGCACCAGAAGGTTGAGGTCATGACCACAGAGCATGTGTCCTGGTGTTTTGTGTCCTCTGCAATTCCAAGATCTCTCCCCAAGAGCCAACCTGGGAATGGCGTCCCCCTCCTCTGCTCTGGGTTAGTTGGGACACAACCTGCGTTTTGCTGCTTTAGTTTTCTGCTTTAGTGGAATAAAAGTGTGGGAAATGGATGTTTAAACTCCTGCCTTCAGTTTCTCCTTCTCCAAAGGGAGAGAGGGAAGCCATTCCCGATCCCATAAGGGCTGGTACATCCCATCGGAGAGCCGGTGCTCCGAGACCCACAGCAGAACTAAGTCATGGAACATCAGCATCCAGCTGCCTTTTGAAGCCACCCTGTTCTCCATGGAAGAATTCCTGTATGGAGAAGAGCTGGGCATCCCTGGAAAGGGGCAGGATGGGCTATGGGTCAAATCCAGACCAATATCCTTTTCCCTAAACCACTCGCTCTTCCTAGAAGGATTTAAAGGCACCCAAGGTTGTTTCCTTGACTCCCTGGTTCTCATCCAGCCTCAGCCAAGAGCAAAGGAGGAGCAAAAACATGGGAAGTAGGAAGAAGAGATCTGATCCCATGAATCCTTAATCCTGCTTAGAAATGTGCTGGACATGGTGGCATCCATGGGACAACTCCATATCGCAGCAGGTGGGGGGTTGTGTTGGACCCTGGGGTAGATTTACTTCCAGTGTCATGCCCGACTCAAGGAAAACTGGAAAAACCCACCAAATTCTGGGCACGTTTCAAGGAGGGAACATGGTGAAGAAGCGATGTCATGAGCTTGGCTCTGGTGTTAGAACCATCCTGAGGAGCTGGGTCTGAGATCCTTCCTAGAGCAGGACACAGCCTGAGCCAACCACAATTCCTTGGGCACTCTGGGATATGGACAACGCCTGGCCAGGATCTTCTTGCTCTAAAGAAAAAAAAAGGACCGCTGGGCAAAATCAGTTGTTTCCCCAGGAAAAGGGAAGTCCCGGGTATGTCTTGATAATTTTTTCCTCATGGAAAGCTTTGAGACTGTTGAAATATCCCTTTTTTCACACAAACTGTGATTCCAACCTTTTGTCTTCATCTCAAGGATGGTGAAAATGCTGCAGTTGAAATCCCTACAAAAAACTCTTAATGAAGACAGGGGAAAAGAGGGAGATTTTCAATTTTTTTTTTCACCAATTTTCTTCTTGTTTAAAGACTGAGAGAAAAGAAAATAAAAGTTAAAAAAACCCAAACTAAACAACTGAAAACTTCCTGAAGTAGTAAAAGTGTCCAGCTCCCATGTGCTGATTTCTGCATGGATGAATCGTGATGCAAAAGCCTTTCTGGAAGTGCTTTTCACACCTCCCCAACCAGAGGCAATGACAGCAAAATTTTCAAGGATTCAGAGGATTCAGGAAAACCTGATGGCCTTGGAAATTCACCTCCAGGAAGAATTGATTCAGGAAGGGATGGAAAGACCTTTGTCACAGGGCAATGTAGCAAAAGAGGAAAAAAATCAGAATCATGGAATGGTTTGGGATGGAAAGACCTTCAAAACCATCTCCTTCCACTCCTGCCATGGGCAGGGACAGCTTCTACTATCCCAGGTTGCTCCCACTGTGGGATGTGAAGGGTGTTGAGGGTGTCCTGGGAATGTTGTCCATGCAGTTCCATGCCTGGCATGTGGCCTTGATGGAAAGATGGATTATTTCCCTTCCAAACATCCTGAGGGGAACTCACACGATCCACAGAGCCCTGTGTGCCCATTCCTTGGCTTTCCAAACTGCTTCTGGGAAAGTTTGGGAAGATTTGGGAAGGGAAGTTTTGGGAAAGGAAGGTTTGGGAAGGGAAGGGAAGCTCCCTCCTCCAGCTGACCATACCGTCTCACGTCCCATCTCCCGTGGCCGCCACCTCCTGCTCCTTCCACCTTCCCTCTCCACCTCCTCACCTCCTCCAGGCCCCTCTGTCATTTGGGAGCCGCTGCTTAACGTTGGAGCAGCCACTTGAATTTCCCCCCATTCCCTCAAAGTCATTTTTTCTCACTTCCGCGCCGCGTGCGGAGGGAATTTTCGCACCCGTAAACACTTTGCGCCGCTGGCTCCCGGCTAATTGACTCTGACAGTTCGTGTAGTCAGCAGCTGAATGGTGTCACTGGGAATTAGGCTGCCGTGATAGACTGCCAGGAGCAAATTACTTTGTCACTTCTCAGCTGACTCTAAAATACGGGGCTGATTTGGGTTTTTTGTTTTTTTTTTTGGTTTTGTTTTTTCGAAATTCTTTTTACTTCAGATTTTTCCCCAGGTTCAGGTTGGGTTTGGAGGTTGTTTTTTTTCCTCTCGCTGTGGGTATTTGAAGGCTCGGTGAGATGAGCTTGATTTGTTTAAGGGTTGTTTTTTTGTGTGGTGGGAAGTTGGGAACAAGCTGCTACATCCTCAGCTCCTGAACGCTCCTGTAATTTTTATGGAAATGCTTTCTTAAAGGGGGCCCGAGGGGACTCCAGGCAAGTGACTCTCACAGTGGGAAGGAGATTAAACACGGCTCCCATGGCACACAAATCCCTCTGCCTGTCCCCAGTGTCCCCCCCACCCAGGTATCCCTCACCTGTCTGGCATTCCCATGGATCCATCACTCATCCATCCACCTCCACCAGGCAGCTTCGATTTGCTTCTTCATCTCCCTGACATTCCTTTTCCTGGGCAGTATTTCAGGATTCTTTTTGTTTTCCTTGCTCCCATTGTGGGATGTGAAGGGTGTTGAGGGTGTCCTGGGAATTGTGTCCATGCAGTTCCATGCCTGGCACATGGCCTTGTTGGATTATTTCCCTTCCAAACATCCCCTGAGGGGAATTCACACCATCCACAGAGCCCTGTGTGCCCATTCCTTGGCTTTCCAAACTATTTGGGAAGGGAAGGCAAGGGAAGGCAAGGGAAGGCAAGGGAAGGCAAGGGAAGGGAGGGTTGCCAGCTGTACCCTCGTGTTATCCATCATCTGACTGGGGGATTCCTCTGATCCATCCTTGGTCTGTCCCTTTGCTGAGCTAATTCTTTTCCCCTTCCCAAATTCCTCCCGTGATGCTGGAACCCTCCAAACCAGGTGTTCTTAGGATAGTTGTTGCCAAGTTTTCCACCCTCAAACCCCTGGACTGGAAGTGGAGATCCCTGACCCACATTCATCGAGTTGGATCCAGGGATTTGGTGCTTTTAAATGAATCCTGCACTGGAAAGGCTTTTCCCACTGGTGGGAATGAGAGGAAGGGCTGGTGCACCTGAGCACTGGGGGTATTTTTGGGGGGAGGTTTTATAAAAGACATTCTCACTTCCTGATGTTTCTGCATCCCTAAAGCTGCACCACTCGTGCAGTGCTGCTACTACCACGATTTGCATCTTTCCAAGTGTGATTCCACCCCATAAAAATAGGGACTTTGGCATTTACAGCGACAGAAACACTTTTTTTTTTACAATTTACCTCTTCCCCGACTCTCCCTTCCCCTCACTCAGGTGCTGAGGGATGAAGGGCAGCGTTGCCCCAAAGGAAACGCTCTGTCCAGTCCCTATGACTGGACGGATTTTTCTCCTCAGCACAGGCTCTGGAATTCCAGAAAACTTTTGTCAGGGAGAGAGGAGGAGGTTTCCAGCTTGGAATTGTTGGGATCTCACAGGGTTGACTCCAAGAACACATTTAGGCAGTTGGGTCCAAATAATGGGGAAGGGTGTTTAAATTTGGAGCAGGAGGAGCTTTTTCACTCTCCTGAAGGGTTTTGTTCTTAAAATATTTTAGACTTGTAAATAAAAGAGGTCTGTGAGTTCCTGTTGTTAATTCTGTACAAATCTTTTCTAAAATTGTTTAATTTAAGCTATAAATTAAACTGAAGTGTTGGCAAACCTTTAGGCCAAAACTATTGGTCAAGTCCAAAGCTCAGTTTAGCAAAGAGGCCAACAGGAGCCTTTTCCTTATTCCTTTTTATCCTGACCCCTCCCTATCCTCACCCTTTTCTCTTTACTGTCCACCTTCCCTAGTCTCCATATAGGTAATTTATGGGCTGAATTTGGTTGCAGATGGATTGATTTTGGCTTTTACTTTGTTTTTTTTTCTGTTTTTTGTAGCAGGAAAGTGAATGTTGCCAACCATCTTTGTCCTGCTTTCACTCCCATATTTCACTTTTAAATATCACTTTCACTTTTTACATTTCTCTTTGATACTAAACTCGATTTTGCTCATTTTTTGCTGATGATTCTTTAAATTAAATGAAAACACTCCTTCCCAACACTCAAGGATGGATCAGGACTCACTGGGTTGTGGTGCTGAGCTCATCCACGGGGTCATTCCCAACACTCAGTTTCTCCAAAACCTGGACACCAAATACCTCTTGTCCTGCTGCAAGACCACCAGAAATGGGATAATCTCACCTGGAATTCACTGTGCACAGCCAGACTCCCTGGACATTGATGCTGTAGAAGGTAAATCCCCCCATGGAAACACTGACTCTGGCTCTGCTTCCCACCAATAAATCCAAGTGTGTTTAATCCCCAAATTGCCTGGGCCTCCCTCTTGCCAGGCTCTGGCTCTGACACAAGAGGTGCATCAACCCTAAGTAGTTCTTTGTTTTCCGTGCAATTAAAGGGACACGAGTGTGGAAAAAATCCGTGGAGGGGGGTACAACGGCAGGGCTGGAGGAGCTGGGAAGGGTGAGATGATGGGATGAGGCTGGTAGAGTCCCCTCTGGATATTTTGGTCCAGGTCCATTCTCCTGGGGAGCTCTGTTGTTGGGGATGAGGTGATGCTCTGCCCATCCCGCCTGGATGAATCCCTCTGATCCCGTTGAGGTGGAGCTGGGAGCTGCACACCTGGTTTGGGAGAAGAAACAGGGATTTCTGCCCATTCCCAGTGGTCTGTGGACTCCTGGCTGCTCAGATGGGTGTCCCAAGGTGCTGAACACCTAAAATCCTGGAATGGCTTGGGTTGGAAGAGATCTTAACGTCCATCCAGTTCCAACCCCCTGCCATGGGCAGGGACACCTTCCACGGTCCCAGGTTTTTCCAAGCCCTGTCCAACCTGGACTTGTACTGGTCTGCCCTTGTCTCCTGAACCAGCCAGTTTTGCAGGAGGCTCTAAAGGAGAAGACTGTTCCCCAGGATCCTCCGAGCCTGTGCAGAGTCTTGTCTGGATTGCTGGGTTCAGAGGAGGTCCCAGGATGATCAGAGGGATGGAGCAGCTCTGCTGTGAGGAAAGGCTGGGAGAGTTGGGATTGTTTATCCCAGAAAAGAGAAGGATCTGGGGTGACTTAATTGTGCCCTTCCAGTACCTGAAGGAGCAACAAGGAAGATGGAGAAGGAATTTTTACAAGGGCCTGGAGTGACACGACAAGGGGGAATGGCTTCAAACTGACAGAGAGTATATTTAGACGGGATATCAGGAAGAGATTCTTCCCTGTGAAGGTGGTGAGGCCCTGGCACCGATTTCCCATGGAAGACATGGCTCCCCCATCCCTGGAAGTTTCCAAGGCCACATTGGAACCAGCTGGGATAGCAGAAGGTGTCCCTGCACACAACAGGGCAGTTGGAACGAGCTGATCTTTAAGGTCCCATTCCATGATCCGGGACACCACTCGTGAGCCATCGATGTTGGTGCCAGGCATCGGGATTCACATGGATGATGAGAGCAACAGCAGGGATGAGATGAACTCCAGGGATATGATGAGTGGTAGTGATGCCAACACGTGTCTCCTTGTCACTCTCAAAGCTCCTTCCCCTTCTCGGAGGTCAATTCCACAAGAGGATGGATGGAGCAGCCAAAGCAGCATCCGGAGGGATTTGTGGGAGCTCACCTTGTACGTGGAGCTGCCTTGGGCAAAACCAGGAGAACAGGGAGGCTTCCAGCAACTTCTCTAAGAAAAGCCTCCCCCATAGCACCCCCCTCCCCCGTTACCAGAAACCCAGCCACAGAAAGACCCAATACACATGGGTGGGAAAAGGTGAGGGGAGCATGGGGTATTCCACATTAACACAAGTCTGAGGGTGTTCCCTAGCTCATCCTGCACCTTTCAGCTTCCACAGACCCCTTGTTTTGGTGGTTCCCGAGGGCTGAAGGCACCTCTGGCTCCAGGAGACTCTGGCACGAGTTGTGGGTGCTCAGGTAACGCATGGAAGGGCTGGTTTGGAGGTGGGATGATCTTGGGAGGGGGAGAAGAAACACCTGAATCCTGCAGGGAGTGGGGTGGAATCTACTGGGGAAGAGCCAAGGGAAAACTGATCAACGGAACACAGGAGAGAAAATGAGCCACCGGGAACAGCTCCGTGTCTGGATCTGTGCCTGTCCACCCACAGGACATGCTCTCCTCCCTGGCTGCTCCCCCATCCCAGGGCTGGGCTCTTCCCATGTGCCAGGATCACGCAGAAAGCACAAGGATCCTGGGATACGGCCACGGTGGCTCCATGACACCCCAGACGTGATCCTTGGCAGACACAACCAGGGAGAGCATTCCCACAGGGACAACTGAGCCTTTTAAATGGGATTTGACTAATCAGGTGGATTAATCCTGCTGAACTTGGGTGGATGGCGTTGTGTGCCCGCTGTTGTGGCCTCCTGCCCCACAGAGCATCTGCCAAGCGCTGCTTTTCACTCTGCAGGGCAGGGACCTCTCAAAATCCAGCGTTATCCTCCTTTTTTGGTCCACTTTTCCCATTTCTCCCAAACTTGCAGCCCCCTAGACCAGGGCATTGCTGGGAGTTTTGGTGTCCCCTGTTCTGATAGACTCAAAGGTGCTTTTTTTTAAATTTTTTTTTTTTAATTTTAGCAAAAAATCTTGTTCAAGCAAAATGGTCCCCTGTGGATCAGGGAGCCAAACAAATCAGGGAGGAATGGGGAGAACTTTGTGGAACAAAGCGGAGCCAAAATAAACTGTGGATGAAAAGTCCTGCCCAGAAAGGAAAAGGATGTTTTGATGAACGATTAGAGGAGAAAAAGAAGAGCAAACTCCCCCCAGAGCAGGAATGCAAAGCTCCCCAGGGCTGGCTGGTTTACTTGGCTTTGTCTATTCCCGGGATTCTCCCGGCTGTGGCCTCCAGGCGATGAGTTTGTCACTTCCCAGTTTTGGGAGCACATGTCATGGTTGAAGTTCATTAATCTCCCCTTGATGAGTGATTTTAATTTTATGGGCTCTCGGGTTACACTGAGCCCCGAGGACATTTCAAAACATCCCTGGCTTCGGGCATTTTGACTTTCCTCTTCCTGGGGATGGAAGGGCAGAGTCTCTGAGGGCTGGATCCTGCTCCTTCATAATGGATCCTACTCCTTCCCTAGGGATCCTGCTCCTTTGTTAGGGATTCTGATCCAGAATGGATCCGGCTCCTTCTCTATGGATCCTGCTTCTTCCCCAAGGATCCTGCCCTTCCCTAGGGATTCTGCTCCTTTCCTAGGGATCCTACTCCTTCCCTAAAGATTCTGCTCCTTCACCAGGGATTCTGCTCCTTCCCTAGGGATCCTACACCTTCATTAGACATCCTGTTCCTTCCCCATGGATCCTGCCCATCCCTATGGATCCCGCCCTTCCCTAAGGATCCTGCTCCTTCCCCATGCATCCTGCTCATCCACTAAGGATTCTGTTCCTTCCCTAGGGATCCTGTTCCTTCATAATGGATCTTGTTCCTTCCATAGGAATCCTGGTCACATCTGAGGGAAATGTTCCCTGTTTGCCATGTTATCCCTGTTCGGGATAAGGAAAAGGGCTTGTGACACACAAGGAAGAGCAGCATCATCTAAAAACACATCTGTCCCAGAAAACACCGTCCTTGTCCCACAGACATGGGCAGCACCGGGAATTCCACGCTGGCACGTGCCTATGGTCACAAATCCAAACCAGGAGCCTTCTCTCCTCTCCCCCCTTCCTCTGCTCAAACAGATTTTCTTTGGAAAATCCCTCTCTTTGGGTTTCTTCAGCCTCGCAGCCTTTAGGGGTCACTCCTACCAAGATTTCCATCAGTTTCCTGCAGNCTTGTGACACACAAGGAAGAGCAGCATCATCTAAAAACACATCTGTCCCAGAAAACACCGTCCTTGTCCCACAGACATGGGCAGCACCGGGAATTCCACGCTGGCACGTGCCTATGGTCACAAATCCAAACCAGGAGCCTTCTCTCCTCTCCCCCCTTCCTCTGCTCAAACAGATTTTCTTTGGAAAATCCCTCTCTTTGGGTTTCTTCAGCCTCGCAGCCTTTAGGGGTCACTCCTACCAAGATTTCCATCAGTTTCCTGCAGCCTCACAAGGTGGAAAAATTCCTGTAAAAGCCAGTTTGTGCCATCAGGACGTCCCAGAATGTCTCATCCTGAGTGTTNTGTTTGGGATAAGGAAAAGGGCTTGTGACACACAAGGAAGAGCAGCATCCTCTAAAAACACATCTGTCCCAGAAGACACCGTCCTTGTCCCACAGACACGGGCAGCACTGGGAATTCCACGCTGGCACGTGCCCATGGTCACAAATCCAAACCAGGAGCCTTCTCCCCTCTCCCCCCTTCCTCTGCTCAAACAGATTTTCTTTGGAAAATCCCTCTCTTTGGGTTTCTTCAGCCTCGCAGCCTTTAGGGGTCACTCCTACCAAGATTTCCATCAGTTTCCTGCAGCCTCACAAGGTGGAAAAATTCCTGTAAGAGCCAGTTTGTGCCATCAGGACGTCTGGGCTCCCAGAATGTCTCATCCTGAGTGTACCCAGTTGTCCGTGGCTTCACCTGGGCATGATCCTCCCCCTCTCTTCGGCACCGGATCTCTCTTCCTTGTTTTCTTTGCAGGGGTGGGGATGTTGCACCAGCATTTCCCCCTGACTCCAGAAGCTGAACCCGGAGCATTCCATGGGCTGGGAAATCCTTGTAGTGTCTCTCTGAGAACATCCCAACTTCCATCCCTGCATTCCAGCTCGGGATGGGCTCAGTAGGATGGGATGAACTGGTTGGGAAGGGGGATAACAGGAGGGATGATGCGCTTTCCTACTTTTCCCCATGTCCTGCTTTATCCCTTCTGTGGCCACAATCCAGAGTGACAATTTAAACAGCGTGAGGGAATACATCCCTGAGCAGTGGAATTCCATTACTTGCTCTGTTCCAGAGGATTCTGTGTCCAGCAATTTGTGAGGATGGTTGGACTTGGAACAACCTGATCTGGGTGAAGATGTCCCTCCTCATTTGCGGGGGGGGGCTGCTCCAAACCCCCTTCCAATGTGACCAGTTCCAGGAATAGGGCAGCCATAGCTTCTCTGGGAAATTCATTCCAGCCCCTCATCACCCTCACAGGGATGAATTCCTTCCCAATATCCCACCTATCCCTGCCCTCTGGCAGTGGGAAGCCATTCCCTGTGTCCTGTCCCTCCATCCTTTGTCCCAGGTCCCTCTCCAGCTCTCCTGGAGCCCCTTTAGGTGTTGGAAGGGGCTCTAAGGTCTCCCTGGACCCTTCTCTTATCCAGGCTGGACATTCCCAGTTGTCTCATCCTATTTTCCTGCCCCATCCCTGCACTTCTTTCCAAGCCTGAGGATATTGAGAGCCCTGGCTCAGGGTCTCTCCTGCTCCCAGAGGAACAGTAGCCATGGAACAAGGAATAACCAGGAGCCCTGGTGCTGGCACCAGTTTGCCAAGGACATTTTGGGCTGTGCCACGCCCTGGAAGTAAGGCAGTTGCTCCTGGGTGAGCTTCAGGGCTGGCACAACAGCAATGGGATGCGGAGGCTCTGGCAGGAGGGATATCCAAGGGTTGGACATTCATCCTGGATGTGCTCTGGATAGGCCACAGGATGATGTAACCAAAAGACCGGAGGTCTAACAGCTTGGGAAAGGGACAGGAAGCACATAAAGCCCCATTTCCACATCCATGGAAGTGTTCCAGGCCAGGCTGGATGGGGCTTGGAGCAAACTGGGATACTGGAAGGCATCCCTGCCCATGGCAGGATGTTGGAACTGGATGGTTTTGAAGATCCCTTCCTGCCCAAAGGACTCTATGATGATTCCTTGGAGACAGAGGGATAAGGAGGTGATGTGGTGACACCGGACTCGCTCTCTCTCACCCTCAGTGTTGCAGGTAGCTCCACCATCCCCTCTGGATGTGGGATTTTCCTGAGCCTGCAGCCATTCCTGCGGTGCTGAATGGTCTGGCCGTGACCCCTGACCCACCTGTCCCTCCAGGACGAAACCTGAGCTCCCTTGGAGCTGGGACCTCAGGCTGGGCTAGTTTGGAGTCTGATGCATTTTGTGCCCCTGCCTGAGAAGGTTCCTCCTGCCAGAGCCTCGCGCTTCCCTCTGCCAGACCCTGGGAGCTGTAAGAGGATCCCAGCAGCTCGTGGCTCATTCTGTTTCCCAGCACAGTCTGTGCCGGTTAAGATGTTCCTCCAGGAATTTGGAGATGCTCCTTCCAACAGGGAGGCCCCTGGGTGTGACATGTCATCTTCTCTCCATGACGTCAGCCCTCGCCGAGCCAAAGGTCTCCGTGCCCTGGGGCTCCACGAAGGCAACACGGATCCCAGCATGGATCATCGAGCCATAAACACGTTTAGGCTGGAAAACACCCCCCTGAGATCCTCAAAATCCCTACTGGAATACCGGTTGCACAGTGAAACCTTCATCTTTCTCCAGTCAGAACCTCCTGGAGATGCCCAAAGTTATGGTGGTGGTGCAGGAAGGGTGGGAACGATGTGCTGGAATGGTGTTGGGATGCTGCCTGCGGGATAGATCTGTTCTCCCAAAGAATCTCCCACTTCGGGAGAGGAGGCAACCCCTCGGGGGAAGCCCGTGGGTGGGGGCTGAGCTCAGTGTCTTCCCAGTGGGAGGAGGTGGTGATGCATCGGGTGTCAGCCCTGGGTGCCAGCCAGGGTGTCTTCTAACAGTGCCCTGGGGGTCAGGAAGTCGAACCCCTCCCCCTTCCTCCCCCCAGGGCAGGTGCCCTGAGGGAGGGGAGGGGGATATTTGAGAACCAGGGATGGCTTGTGCCCAAATCCCGGCGCCCCAGGGCTGGAGGGCAGCCCTGGGAGGGAATGCCTGGCCGAGATGCACCTGCCAACCAGGTCAGGAAGGGTGGACATCTCCACTCTCCAGCACTGGGAAGTGACAAGGAGGGATTTGGATTTGCTTGGATGCACGGCCGGGAGAATCTTTGCCCCTTTAGATTTGGAGTCTGGGTTTCTCTTGCAAACACCCCCAGGGCTCCTTCCAGGACCCCACAAATGCTGTCCCTTGTCCTCTTCCTTATGACAATCCTGATTTCCTGGAAATAGGATTAAAAGTTTCCTCCTTTCACTCGTTTCTTCTCCCCACCATCCCTGGCTTGTCTGTGTTCAACAGGGTCTGCAAAGACCTTTCTTGTCACTCAGAAGGTTTTTATCCTCATCCCATATTTTATTCCCTTGCAATTTCTTTTTCTATATTCCAGGAGAGGTCCCTCCTCCATGAAGTAAGTCTAAAGTTTTTGTAAAATCATAGAATAGTTTGAGTTGGAAGAGACATTTGAAGATGTATTGGTTTAACCTCGTAGAATGGAATTCCAACCCTCTGCCATGGGAAATGACACCTTCCACTAGACCAGGACGCTCCAAGCCTTGTCCTTAAACATTTCCAGGGATGGGGCAGCCACAACCTCTTTGGGAAACCTTTGCCAGTGCCTCACCATCCTCCCAGGGAAGAATTTCTTCCTAATATCTCACCTAAACTCACTCTTTGTCAGTTTGAACCCATTTCCTCTCATCCCGTCACTCCAGGCCCTTGTGAAAATTCCCAGTCCGTCTTTCTTGTGGGGTCCCTTCAGGTTCTGGAAAACCACAGTTAGGTCATCCCCAAACCTTCTATTTTTTCCATATCTTGGGGTCGGCCAGACCTTCCCATTCAAGGGTTCCATCAGGGTTAAACTGAGCCCCAAAAGAATCACTCTCTACAGTAATGGCAGTTGTGTGCCCCCATCATTCTCAGACCTAAATTCGGCGGTTAATTACAACTGTTAATTGCAGCCGTTAACAGCAAAGCCTTTTCCCTCTGGAATGACGACTTTTACACTGTCCCCTCGCCAGCCCTTTGTGTTCCCACCTCACCCTCTCCCCCCTCCCCAGCAGCATCTCCATCCGCCACACGGGGAAAAATCAAAAATCCAGGTCCCCTGAAGGAAGTGTAATCGCAAGGGTCATTTTCGACTCTGCAGATGCTAAATCGTGCTCTGCTGACGGCTGGAAAACCTCTCCCTCCGCCCCCCGCCCCCTTCTTCCCAATCCATGCAGAAGTTTTGCAACAGCAGCAAATCCCCTGATAACCCTCCTGTGCTGGAAGCAAAGCCCTCCCCAACTCAGCGCACCAAGAAGTGTGCGAGGAGCCAGCTCGGCAGAACATCAGCTTCCCCGATATCCCTCTGTTTTCCTCTTTTTCTCGGCAGCTCCAGGCGAGCGCCAGACTTCTGAGCCAGGTTCTTTCTTCGGGTCCTAATTCAGGGCAGTTTGCAAAAGGATTAGTTTCTGTTTGAACGGTTGTCGGGGTTTTTTTTCATGCTCCGGGATGGTTTCCATACTGAAGGAGCTGACGAAGGGAGAGAAAGAGTCTCACAGGGTCCCTTCCCGTTCGTTTTTTCCCCAGTTAAACTGGTGATCTGTGATGGTGGGACCAGTATGTTCGATCTATAGACTCTTGTCTTGCTCTGGGGGTTGGTTTTGGAGCAGATGAAAAGACATTTGGGGACTCAGCATCTCTGCACCTCACCCACAGGTACAGCGATGACTTCCAGGTCCCTCCGTCTCCTCTCATCCTCCATTTTCCCCTGGATGAGATATCCAGTCCCACAGTCCCTTTCCTTGTTCCAGCTCCCATCTAATACTCTCTGACTCTGGAGCTGAGTGCCTGGAATGGCCCATTTTGGAACCACCTTAAATCCCAGTGGCTCCATCCATGTGGCCTCTTGGGAATGCTCCAATCTTCTTCCTGGGAAACAGCCTCATCCACGCTGCCCTCCAGGAATGGTGCAGGAGATTTTATTCCCAGTCCCATCTCCCTGAGAGTTTTCCAAGCTTTCACAAGACAAGCTGCTCTTTTTTCCCAGCAGTTTTTACTAACGAAAAGAGACCCACATTCTTGGGAACAGCACATGGTCTCGTGCTGGATCATGGGTGTCTACAAGTTTAAACTCACTGGAAAATCCATAAGTTGATCAATGGTTTATTTTCCTTGTTTTTAGCTTCTGGTGTGAGTTCCTGGCTCACAGCCTTTCATCAGGACCTTGCAGAGTTTTAGGATAAAGGATTGCAATTCCAAGGGCAGCTTTACAGCCCGAGGACATTAAATTCAATGAGGCAGTCTAAATCCATGCCCTTCCAGATGCGTTTTCATCTGGACTTTGATGTTTAGAGCATGGACTGCACATGCCATGAAAAGGAAAGTGATGCAGAGGGTCTTGATGGGGACCAGGATCATCATCCTGGGGCTGAGCTTGGAGGAGCAAGAGGAGACACCACCATTCCCAGCATTCCAATGGACTCCAGAGTGGAGCCCTCCTTGAGTCTGTGTTTCCTTGCTGGTTTTTTTTTTCCAGCTCCTCCTCTCCTTCCACGTTGCTCCAATGGGCTCAAGTGTTCCTGATCCCAAGAAGCCCCTTGGGCTCTCCAGCTGTTTATCCGGCCTTGCCACTTATTAATTTAAAATCTTCGAGGTATTTTCTGGCCTAAATGATTCTGTGTTTCCCATGGCGATTCCCATTCCATCTGCCTCTTCCTTGCTCAGGTCTGCAGTGATTTAGCGGAAGGCAATGGTTACAATCCAGAATCCTCTCCAGGGCCACCACCAGCCACGTCTCGGTCCTCCTACATTCACATCCTGAATTCCTACCATAGGAACAGAGAATATCCCTTGAGGGACACCCCAAGGATCCCACCCTGAGATCCGTATCCAACTCCATTATGCTTCCTAACTGCTGGAATTTTATCTGAGCTGCCTAAAAAAGTGCTGCCTTTGGTCCAAATTCCCTCAGCTGAAATCCACGGGATCCTGGAACAACTGAGTGGCTCCATCAGGGGAGCATTTTCCCGCCTCCATCCTGAAGAGCCCTGTGGGCTTTTATCTGCTCCTTTTCCAATAAATCTCCCATCACCCCACCTCCTCCCCTGTGGAATTCTCTCCTCAGCTTCTTCCTGGCTCTTCCTGCTCTCCAGCTCAGCCGGTGAAGCGAGTGCAGCCCTGGGTCAAGTGTAATCATTTTTATAGAGCTGGGGATCAATAACTGTTGGAGAGAAGGGCCCCCCCTCGGATCCTGGAAAGCCAAAGCAACGCTACATGGAAGAGCACTTACAGTATTACTGCTGCAAGCGGATGGAGGGGCTGGAGATCCATGCCAGAGGCTTGGCAGAGCTTTGGAAGTAGTGGCAGGATCCATGCAGGGTGCAAGGAAAACATCCCCACCCCTGCCCAACCTTTCCTTCTGTCCATCTTTCCCTGGGATGAAGGTCCATCCCTGTTTTGTACATCACCTGTAAGTACCCGGGGAGCAGTGGTTTCATCACAGCTGCTGGGTAAGGCAAGGAAAACATCATATGGATACGTATGGAACACCTTTCTGCTCCAAAATCTGTCTCTGGAAGTATTTTTATGGTCCACAGTGGTTTTTTAAAAGAGCTCCAGTCTGGCCCCCCAGCTGGAATTTCCAGGGACGGGCACCTAAATCCACTCCCAGCAAAGCATTTTGGGATGAGAGGTTGGATAAATGCCGACAGAAAAATTCTGAGAATACTCTAAGCTGGGCTAATAATCCTCCTGGGATGGAACCAAACTCAGTTTGGGTAATGGAAGATTTGAAGAGGAAAGAAATGGGAATGTGATGGAAATGGCTGGATGGGAACATCGTGGGACAGGTGTCCTTCCATTCTCATAGTGTTGGTCTGTGGTTTCTTACGGATGTGTGGTGTTTCCCTGAGCATTCCAACAGGCTTTTGCCTCCATATCCCTCTCTCACCTCTGTCTGTGGCCCCTCTGTAGGATTTGGGATGGAATTGTGTTCAGAGAGGGGGATTTCTAAGAGGTAACTGTTCTGCGTGGTGAGGAACAGCTCATCTCCCCTTCCCACCACATTCCTGGATGTGCGTCCAGACTATCCTGGGGAAGAGCTCAGCCTTCGCCCTCCCTAGCCTAGTCCAGCTTAATTTGGGAAACAAAAATTGCTGCCTGGCCTGGTAAGATGGATCCTGAAGTTATTGTGGGAGTGCAATGGGCTCCCGACTGTCACTCATCCCTGGGTATCTTCCTCCGTCCAATACTCATCTCCTCCTGGTTTTCCGTGGTGGTGGTGGCTTTGCTGCAGCGGGACTGGAGGAACTGAGGAAGCAGAGACCGTCTCCATGGACATTCATCCCCTTTTTCTAACTGTAGGTTGGAATTCGGGTCTGCACGAGAGGCATTTCACAGGAGTGTCCTTTGGAAAGAGAAATTCTCCATTGCAGGAGAGTTCCCGAGCTTTGTCTGTACCAGTCCTGCTGTTTTCCAATGTCAATAAACATCAGGAATGGGGATGGAATCTTGGAATTATAGAACAGTCTGGGTTGGAAGGTCATCTTGTCCAACGTCCCTGCAATGAGTGGGGAGATCTTCAACGACATCATGTTGCTCAGAGCCCCATCCAACTCGATTTTCCAGGGATAGGGAACATCCACCGCCTCTCTGAGAAACCTGTTCCAGTGTTTCACTACCTTTTAAAAGCTTGAGGCAGCCTAAATGTTTTAGGTCTGCCTAACTGAGAGCTGAGATGCACTGACAGCAGTCGGGGTGTGTGGGGAACCCATCGATCTCGTCTCCATCCATTTCTGGTTAGTTTATCCATATTCCCTCATCTATCCATCAAACCATTTCGAATCCATCCTCTCAGGGCTGCACGGGGAGGTTTGACAGGCAGAGAGGGGAAAGTGCCAGGTCATCACTTCTGTTATTGTTTCAAATGAATTTTATGGATGTATATTTAGACACGAATATTTGACCCACTGCTTTTCTTGCTACAGAAAGACGTTGAAATCCATAGGAAATATCCCCACGTTCTTAAAAACAGGAAAAGTAACATGAACCAGAGCAGGCCTTTAATCCCAGAGTCCCACTAGCTCTGACTTCTTCCAACACCCCCATGCAGTGACTTTGGAGGCATTTCCACGCACATTCCTTGTGCAAGAGGCTAAAATTGATCAACGTTCATGGGCCACAACTGGGAATGTTCCTTCTTATCCTCTTTGCCCCCGTGAGACCCTCGTAGGACACCTGAACCATGTACCTCTTCTGACCAAAGATGCCAGTTTTGTACCTCCCAAGCTGCTGCAGAAGTTGCTCTAAGACAGTTGTGCTGGGGTGGTGTCAGCCCTGGGTTCAATCCCACGGGATATTTTGCCAGTGAAATTCCCCCTCTCCTTCTGCTGGGCTTGGGCAGGTCGAGTTGGGCCTGTTCCTCCACCTGTCTCCCTAAGGCCCCTTTCCACCTGGAATGTGCCTTTCGGAGTCTGAATCCTTCTCCTGAGCACAGTGAGTGTTTCCCTCCCTCGTTCCTCATTTGGTCCTCACTCTCTCATCCTTCTCCTGAACTTGACTTTTCACACAGAGCACACGCAGCCAGTTCAGTCTTAGAGGGGCTGTTCTTGTTGTTTTGCCCCAAATTACCTTGCCATGTCTCAGTTTCCCTGCCATGGGTGGTGGGTCATACTTTGGGTTCCCTGTGAGGTTGGTCCTCCCATGACCAAACAAGACTCACTAAACTTCAACACTTTCCCTCTCCCTCCTCCTTGTGGGTGCTCAGCTTATGGACATCCATGTCCTGGCTCCAAACCTGATGGGTTCTGGTCGCTCTGAGGAGATCCAGGCTGTGTCCAACACTACAAAACACGCTCCGGAGTGGGAGATGTTGTCCCAAGAGATCCTGTCACCACAGCTGTCCCTGGGTCATTTGATGGCTCCCTCACCATCTTGAGGTGGAGCATCTACAAAGGCCTGGGTGAGGAACATCTGGAGTGTTGTGTCCAGTTCTGGAGAGACATGGAGCTCTCGGAGCAGATCCAGTGAAAGGTAACGAAGATGACGAAGGGACTGGAGCATCTCTCTTAGGAGGAAAGGCTGAGGGAGCTGGGAATGTTCAGCCTGGAGAGGGAACTTCACCCATGTCCATCAGTGCCTGCAGGGAGGGGGTAAAGGACGGACCAGGCTCTGGAGAAACTGAAGTTTCACCAGAACATAAGAAAAACGTATTTAATGTAGAGTTGACCATGCACTGGAACAGGTTGTCTAGAGAGGGTGGGAAGTCTCCCTCACTGAGGTTATTCCAGAACTATCTGCACCATGTGCTCTGGGAGGACTCTGCTTGATTGTGGTCCCTTCCAACCTGACCGATCCTGGGTTTCTGTGATCCCAGCCCAAGGACACAACTCCAGCTGCTCCCCCACCCTGGGCTCTGCGCCTCCCACTTCATCTAAAACCCTGCCAGGAACCCTCAGAGCAACACAACCACATGGAAGACATTCCCAAAAGATCTTTAGATTTCTGGGGCAATGGTTTGTAGGGTGTGAGTGGGACCCACCAGGCTCACGGGACCCAAAATATTAAGTGCTGTAAGAGGGGGAAGATGCCCAAGGGCATTTTCTACATCTTGGATGTTGCTCCAACAGTGACCATGACCACCCCACCACGTGCTGGGGGTTGGGACAGGGTTGTCCTGCCCAGGTTGGGACAGGGAGGGTCCAAACCCACAGACAACCTGGAAGCAGCAGGAATCTGGGCACTCGGAGCCTGCAGTTAAATATTGACAGGGGAGGACTGTTTGGAAGGGATGGCTGATTTTATGAGCCATCATCGAGGAACGCGGGGATGCCACTTTCTCATCCAATATCCTGTCTCTGAGAGCATCCCCTCCCAGCTGCCTGGGAGGAAGGAGTCAGCCCCTGTAATGGACACTTATCCAATAATGTGCCAACGGGGGCAGTTTCTTGCTAACCTCGAGTGGTTATTGTTTGGCGTGTGTCCTGAAACACAGCGCTGACAGCCCTCATAAATATTTATCCCAGCTGCTGGAGCTGCGGAGGAGATGTTTGACTATTCCCAGCCTCTGGGGGAGTTTTCAAAGCACTTGTTACGAGAGAGACCCCGATGAGCCGAGGGCAAAGTGCAGCTCCTGAGTCAGCTCCAATTTGCTGTCAGGAAAGGCTCCGGGCTGGGAAAACACCCGGGAGCGTTTTGGGGTCCAGCGGCTCAGCTGGGTTTGGATACCAGGCAGGATCACAGCACAGACCTTTGGGCACTGCACAGGATTTAACTCCAGTTCCACCCAGGCCCTGGTGGCTTGAGGACGTGGTTGGGGGCTCACAGAGGCCAAGGTGGCCTCTCCAGCAGGTGCTGCGGGCGATGCCATCACACTGAAGACAATGTCACCCTGACCTGTGGGATCAGGATGGGATTTCCCACCATGACAGAGAGGTCAGGGAGCAAGGGTGAGGTTGGAGTCCCAAAGACCCCCTTTTTCCTGTGTTAGAGGCTCTTTAGGCACCGTGTGGAAACATGGGAATGCTCTGTGCTGTCCCAGGCGAACACGAGGGGCTTGAGACAATCCTCCCACTCCCCTCTGCTGACACTTTGTGGGAATATCGCTCTGATTTCTGCCGGTGGACAGACTCTTTTCCCTTTACTTTGCTCCTTGGAGAGCTCTGAGCTCCCTCCCGAAAGGACACAGAGTGGGGAGCCCCCACGGAGCCCAAGGGGACCCCAGATTTGCCCACATCCCAAATCTGGAGCCTCTCCCCGTCTTTTGGTCACCGCCAGGCTGCTTCGAGGGGTGGGGGTGCAAGGGTTAAGCCCTCGTCCTCTCAGAGCAATGAATTCCCCTCATCCCCAGAGCAGCATCCAGGGCAACATTCCCTCCCGCAGATCCTGGGGGCAGCCAAGCCTGAAGCCCCTCTCGCTTCCCACCAGCGGGAACAATGTTATTCTGCCGCGAAGCAATTACCTCCCTTCTAATTAAAACCCAGGCTCGTGCCATCCCTCAATGACACGGGCAGGGAAGCAGGGAGGGCTCAGCCCAGGGCTTCCCTCCTCCTTCCCCCCCTTTCCCAGTTAGTTCCCAGTGGGACTTTGCTATGGGACCGCTCCCTGGGAAGCTCAGGAATGCGAGCAGGAGGCGGAATAAGAGCAGGGACAGAAAATAGGTGGATTATCGCGATTTTGGGGGGTGTGTACGACAGCTCTGGGGGTCTTTGTCCCATCCTCTCCTCCCACCCCTCCCCTCCGGTCCTTTAACAACCACTCAGCTCCAGAAGCTCTTGATTGACTTTTAGTGTAATTAAATCGTCAGCACGATGAGCGGAATAATTCAGGGAGGTTTCATTGCCCGTTGGAGAGCGGGAGGGAGCGGACACAGAGGGGGGTTAATAATGCACTTTTTTATTGCATATTTATTTTTTTTTTATTCAGGGAATTTGGGGGGAGGGAATTGTTTGGGGAGGAGCCTTGGATCAGGAACGGGGGTCGGGATCTGGGAGGGGGAGTCTGAGTTTTTAGCTTTAGTCCCAAAAAGTCCTGGCAGGGGTGGGGGGTGTCCCGTGGTCAGTCAGATGGGATGTTCCTGAGGCGTTATCCCAAGGGAGCGCTGTGCCTTTGGAACAATCCCCGAAGGAGTCAAAGGTTCTCCCAGGGGACAAAGCGACTGGGTGAGAGGGCAAAGCCTCCAGCTGTGCCAGGTTGGGCATCATGAGGAATTTCTCCACGGAAAGGGTGGGTTAAGCATTGGAATGTGCTGCCCAGGGAGGTTGTGGAGTCACCACTCCTGGGTGTGTTCAGGGAATATCAGGACATGGCCCTCAGGGCGCTGCTCTGGGTGACAAGGTGGGGACGGGTCAGAGGTTGGACTTGATGACCTTGGAAGTCTTTTTCAACCTAAATGATTCTGTTTAAGGCACATCCAGCCCAGTCTTTCTTTGTGGCCCATTTACCTGTTTTGGGATATTTTCCAGATACTCCAGGACCGTTCGTGGCTGAAATGCACCAGATCTGGTTTGGGATAAGGACATTCCTCATCCTGGCTTGGCTCTACCATGGGCAGGAGCAGGACCTGCTTGTGTGGCTTCCAAGCCATGTCCCATCACATCCAAGGGCATTCAGGCACCGTGGGGAATAGGGAGAAGGAAAAAGCCAATCCCCAGTGCCTGGATTTGTTCTTGCAGCCACTGCATTTCCTCTGAGAAAGGAGGGAATTCACCTTGCACAGTCAGGAATGCCCAAAGTCGGGATGAGGAATTCTGTTTCTTCCACAGCATTCCCACTGCCTCCCATCACTCTTTAGGTCCTCTGGGAAACCCTGTTTTCCTGAACACCAAACTGGACGATGTTTCCTGAACTGGTGCTTTCAGCTGGTCCTGATTTTCTCACCCCTGTTTTATTTAATTTTTAAAATTGTTATTATTCCACCAGAAATTGCTTCTGCTCTTCTATATTTTAACAAAACGTGTCCCTTGGAAAGAGGTTCTTACACGATTTTTGTGAAAACCTCTTAGTTGAATTCTGGATCATTTCTAAGTTGCAAAAACTTAGGGAAACTTTTCCCGTGGTGTTTCTCATTTCTTCGCTTCTCCTTTCTTCAGTCGGTGTTGTGATCTCTCGCTGAGCCTTTGGGGTTTGTTGTGCTCATGGGGGTGGTTTTTTGGGGGGTGATTTTTGCAACGTAGACATTGTTTTAACATTTCGTTGGGCTTCAAAGCCAGGACTGACAGCTCCAATTCCGGGAAGCTCTGGAGAATTCCTACGCTGCAAGGAAAGACCCAGCAGGGGTTTGCTTGGTGTGATCCAAGGGAACCTGGGGCCACATCCAAACTCTTTGCTGGAGGAAAAAGAAGCACAGTTTAGACTTCAGTGATATCAAAAGATGCCCAGGAGAACTTGAGGAGGTTCAAGGTGACTTTGAGGTTCACGAATCTTGGAGGCTTTGCTGTCACTGCCTTGTCTGCAGAGGCTGCCGCAAGGAAGGATCCAGCGGCGGGATGGGACCCTCCTGTCTCTACCTCGTTTTACACAAGCCTGAGTTTTACTAAGCTGTGCTTAGGGCTGGATGGAGAGAGACCTGAGGAACATTTTTGGTGTGCTCAGGGCCTGCCTGGATGTGAGTGGAGAGGGCAAGGCACTGGTTATGCAGAAAAATATTTTCTTAAGCTCTAAAGTTTCGGAAACTGAGACATTTCGTTAAAATTCGCACATTTGAGTCGCAGCCTTGAAAGTCCAGAACAGAAATACCTGAGTTTTCCTTTGTGCTCAGACTCTGCACTTCTGCTCAAGTTTCAGAGTCTTCCACTTGTGAGACCTCTGGCAAGACAGAACCTCTTCGTCCACCTCATTTTTTGTCATCTGCCACCTCAGGTCAAGCTGCCTTAGCTGTTACAGGGGCTCTCAGAGTCACAGGTGGCACATGGGATGGCTGTGGATGAGGATTTCCTTGGGAAAGACGATTTGGGAGTCCAGAAGCTCCAGGCTTCAGGAAGGAGGTTATCTCAAGCAGCATTTCTTGTGGTGGAAGCTGCTTCATGGATTATTTCCCGAGGAAAGAAGACATCTCCCAGCTTGTTGCACTGTGCTCTGAGAAGCAGAGGTTGCCTGGAAGGGGATCTACGACCCCTCTGCAGAATTGCAGCTGTTCTTCAGGGTGATGAGGCCCAGACAATGCATCTTCTGGCTTGTCCTCCTTCTAAATTCCCAGTTTTAGAGGCCTGGCTGGTTTGATTTTTGCTTCTGTGGCACCTTTTAAGATGCTTTGCTCTTTGCCACAACAAAATCACCTCTCCACTGCTGTTTTCTCACCTTGAGAGAAGACCCTCAGAGCAACCCAAACTCAGTGGAAGCCCCTCAAGATTCATTTACCCTTGGTGCTCCTGGGTGTTTTGCTCCCTTGGGACCACCAACAGCCCACGGAGCAACGCGGCTGAGGAGCCACCTCTCCCAGATCCCAGTGATGCCAGGCGTGGAGTGGGTCCCCACGGCCCATTAGACCAGGCAGAGCCCTCTGGAGCAGCTGATGGGGCGGGGAGGGGGTGGGGAGAGGATTAAAATTCTCGTTTCTTCACGCTGGGTGAGAATGATACAGTGGATTAGGCTGGGAGCTGCTCCTGGCTGCGGTGCTCTGCTGAATTAGCAACATGTTTGAATGAGATAAAAGGGGCAGCTTTACCCCAGCGCCCTCGTTCCACTAATCCCACTACAGCTGTGAAATGAATAGCAGCAGATCCTCTTTACTCCCTTCACTGACTATTTGCTACCCTTGAGACCGATGCAGCTTTACCAAACCTGGCCCCGCAGGCGTGTCCCTGCTCCGGCCAGGTGCTTGTTCCTCTGGGAAGGGCCTTATCCCGGGACTTCTGGGGACAAGGGAGAGCGTGAAGAACCGGAGAGTGAGGCTGGTTGTGCTGGGAAGGGCTTGTCCTCCTCACTGTGGCCTTGCAAATGTTCCGTGTTCCCGGGGTGTCCGGCTGCCGATGAGTTGGAGGAGGGAGAACACGGCCCTGTTCTGGCAGGTCACCCTCAGCAGCGCCTGAAGGGTGGGTTTTCCTGCTCCTTTCCACTGGGAATCTTGGTCCTGCAGCTGGGGCTGGCTCTGGTTGGCATTGCTCCCACCTTGTTTCTGCTCCACTGGTGACACTTTACCTTGTGGTGGCATCTCTTGCTGGCTCATGAGTCTGGTCGCAGCTCTGGGGATGTGGATGAGGCCTCCTGGTGCTGGACAGGGTCCCACCAGCTCATTAGTGAGCAGATAATGGGACACACTCAGCTCCAAGGAGGGTCCCAGTGTGATTCCATCTCCTTCAGGTGGGTCCCAGGGTGGTTCCAACCCCTCTTTCCCACAAGGATAACTTTGTACCGTGAGCTCCACCTCTGATCATTCGAAGAGAGGTTTTTGGAGGAAGATGAGAGAAGGAGGCTGCAAATAACCAGGTAAAATCTTGGAGGTCTTTGGTGATGATCTGAGAGGTTTTTGAAAATGATCTCAGAGGTCTTTTCCCACCTTAACAATTCTGAGGTGGTTTGGGATAGAAGTTGGAGGGAGTGGTTGGGTCTTTGGGTCTATTGACCTGTTCCTGGCCCTGAAATGAGTTATCTCCTTGTAGTGACAGTCCAGGAATCCCAACAACTGGAATTCACTCCCCTGGAACTGGAAGACTCATAGGCATCCTTTTCCCAGTCATTTAAAGGCTGGGATTCATCCCTCCTCTTTTGGGAATCATCACGTGGGTGCAGCCATCTGAGTGCGGGGGGGTGATGCTCCTGTGACACCCACAGGTTCAGGTCTGTGCCCTCCACAAAGCTGGGAGAGCAAATTATCCTCTCAGGTGTAGTTTCCTGCCATGGGAAGAGTGGGAAAATTCCCTGGGCTCCGTTAATTTTATCAGCTCGTTCCCCACCAATGGGAAAGGGGGACTGAGGCAGAGGTGTCTCCATTTGGTTTAACCACATGAATCCCACCAAAACCCCTTTTATCCGGGTATCCATGGGTATGTAAAATGCATCTGCTGTAGGATTGGATCCATTGGTTGCACAAGAATCTTTTGAAAGCTGGAGAACGTTTGGTGTGTTTCCCTCAGAAATCTGTTTATGTAGGTTCAGAAATAGTTCAGCTAGAAACTGCTTTTCCAGAAGAAGGTGCAAGAGATTCCACAAGGAGCCAGAATGGTGTAATGAGTCTCATGGAGCTCCATTGTTGCTCCTGCCAAATAAGAGATTAAATCTTTCTGGGATTATTCCTCTAGTGCAGTAACTTGGAAAACCAAATAATTTGATAACTAGCCTATGTCTTGCTAAGAAGATTTATTTGGGTGGTCTGAGCATCCAGGACATCTCTTGGTAATTCACAGGAACCTCAGATCTCATCTAATTGTCCCATTTTTCTCATTTTGTGGGGACACTTGGGCATTCGTTGCTCCAGCAGAATGATCCCCAACCCTCAGCCTCCAAAGGGACTGTTCCCACCTGTGAAGGTGGAAGTTGAGGTTCTCAACCTTCAAAATGAGGATTCCCAGTTGTGAAGGTGGAAGATGAGGTTCCCAACCTCCAAAATGACAGTTCCCACCTGTGAACATGGAGGTTGACCTTCCCAGAGGTCTTCAACCCTCAGAACCCACCAGGGCACAAACCCATCACCTTTTCTGGTCCAGAGCTGACATTAGTTAATGTTTTTCTACAGTTGTGGCCAAATTTCAGCAGGATCAGAGCGAAAATGTTCCCAGGATGATCCCACCCGCTCCTGAAGTGGCTGGTCCCAGATGCAGCCTTTGAAAAGCCTCCTGACAGTGAGGTGAGGCTGATCAGGATGATCTGGCCCTGTCTGGGTTTGCATTTTGGGTTGGATTCAGAGAACCATTCAGGCCAGAAAAGCTTTCCAGCTTTTGATTGAACACCAAATTTCAGATCCCTTAAATTTTATTTTTTTTTTGGTGTGTTGAATTTAAAGCTCCGTGTGCAGAAGGTGACACTTGGGCAGAAGGAATGTTGGTGTCCTGAGTAGAAATGACACCTCCCCCAAGAATCCCCCAGCTCCTCCATCCTCTGCTGGGATAATCAGCTGAAGGTACAGGATCCAAATTCCCACCTCCATTCCCCCCCCAAAGGTGGGTCCTGTTTGTGTGTGGCCCCCCAGAGTTCCCCTCCGCATCCCGCAGCCCTGGGTGAGGAATCCTTCACATTTTCCATTTCAAAGACATCTCTATTAACAGGACAATGGAGGAATAAGCACTTTCCTTTATTCATTTACCCGCTGTCTGATAATATCATATTGATGATAATTTTCCTTTAATGGACCATTTGCAGTAATTATGATGCAGAGGGTGAGTAATTGTAGCTGACTCCCGCTGCCTCCTACGGAACTCGGCAAACTTAATTCACTTCATTGTCTGAGAGGGAGGGAGGGAAGGAGGGAGAGGAGGGAGACAGTGAGAGGACAATCCCACTGGCCTCTGTCTCCTCCCAGATGGTCAGTAGAGCAAATTATTGCTTCTGGTGCCTCTTGCTCCGTGAGGCAATTTGTGCTTTTCCCCCTTTTTTCCCCTCCCCTCCTTTCCTACCAGTTTCTGAATTTCCCTTCTGTGGTTGTATCTTCTCCTTTGCAAACGCGTGTTCCCAGTTTTCAAGCTCTGACAGGATTCCTGCATTGTGGAGTGGTTTTTCCCCATCACCTGACAGCAGGCTCTCCATTTGGACATGCCAATGGAATCTTTAAATCATTTAGGTTGGAAAAGACCTCTGAGATTATGAAGCCCAACTATTCCCCCAGCGCTGCCAAGGCCGCCACTGGCCGTGTCCCCAAGTGCCACATCCACAGGGATTTTAAATCCCACCAGGGATGGGGACACCACCACTGCCCTGGGCAGCTTTGCCAGGGATGGACAACCCTTCCATGAAGGAATTTTTCCCCTAATATCCAACCCAAACCTCCCCTGGCACAAATGAGGCTGTTGCCTCTTGTCCTATCCCTTGTTCCCTGGGAATAGAGCCGGATCCCACCTGGCTCCACCCTCCTGTCACGGAATTTTAAGGAGCAAGAAGGTCCCCTCCTGATCCTTCTTTTCTCCAGATTGAGCCTCCCAGTTCCTGCAGTCAAATCCCATCAAACCTGTGCTCCAGGCTTTTGTCTTCCTTTAAAATTCAAACATCCTTGTTGGGCCTGGGGTAGGCCCATGCCCAGACTCTGCACCATTCCCTCCTCCTGATGGTCCTTCCCTCTGCATCCTTCTCTGCAGGCAAGAGGAATGAGCCTCTGAAGAGCCTCAGGGAATGAGCCTGTGAAAAGCTCCGTGTTCAGAGCACCTTGGTGGAAAAATGGGATTTCCTGCTGTGATCCAGCCCCAAACTCCATGGGAAAGCTCTGCCTGGGGCTAATCTCAATGTCAGAGCCTGAGGGAAAAATAAAATATGGAATGATCTGATTATACCCAAGCAGGGAGCAGCCAGGAATGTATCCTTGCTCGGGAGAAGGGGACCGGTAAACAATCCATCTTGGATTTGAGGCTGTTGGCCCAAATCTCCTTGGAAGTGTTGTGGTTTAACCCCATCAGGCAACAAAACGCCACATAGCCACTCAAATCCGTGTCCAACACAGTGGGATGGGGAGAGAATAAGGGGAAAAAAGGGTAAATCGGTGAGCTGGGAAAAAGAGAATGTAATGGGACTGAAAAGGAAGGGAAAACAATGAAAATAATCACAGAACCCTGGAATGGTTTGGGTTGGAAGCTCAGGTAATTCCAACGCCCTTGCCATGGACAGGGACACCTCGATCAACCCAAAGTGGAGTTGGAGGAGGATGATCTTGGGAGTGATGCAACCCCCATGGGATCACCCAGTGGGAACTGGGGATCAACCAGTGGGAACTGGGGCTGCAGGGAGAGCGGCAGAAACCCAGAAGGTCAGTTTGAACAGGCAGAGAGTCTGTGTGTGTTCTTAAAGCCGAGCAGATACAAACCCATCAGGTTCATCAGTATTCTGGAAATTGGATTGGCATGGAAATGAACATTTCTTTATGTATTTCAGCAAATTGGCTCTTTGGAAAAAAAAAATGACTGAGGCCAATTGAGCAATTGGCTCATAACAATTTGTTGTGAGCAAGCTGCAGTATTTTGTTTCAGTCAGGAGCTCTCCAAGTTGGCTGTAAATTTTGCCTTATTTTATTTTATTTTATTTTATTATTCAAGATTAATTTCAATTGTCGTTCCCAGCTGCAAAATGAAAACGGCTCTTTTAATGCCTTTCATTCTATTTTTAATTTCTCGGAATTAAGAAGAGCACTTAAGCACCCAAAAATTCAATGCAATGGAAATACATCTGAGAAATGCTTTGATATCATTAAAACTCCATTTTTTTGGGGGGGAGAGGGGACTGTAAGTGATTTTTCCAGTTGAAAAGTTCTCCCCATGTTCTGCTCTCTGGGTGATCGGTGGGTGATAAATTCTGTAGCGATGTTTGGGCCAAGTGATGTTTTTGGAGGAGCAGAAATCTGGGAAGGAGAGCATCCCTCATCTCCTGGTTTGTGTCTCATCCCCACTGAGGAATTCCCTCCCAGTTCAGCATTTTCTCCAAGGCTTCAGCTCTTCCAGTTAGTTGTAGAGAGGAAGGAATTCTTAGATTTTCTCATGGGTATGATCCCAAGTATCCGCTCATCCACCTCCCTCCATTTCATGGAGCTCGAGCAGCTGTTTGGTCCAATTTTCCTTATCCATGGTGAAATAATTCATGGAAAAATGAAATCAGGTGCTTTTGGACCCTTGTGGTTGAGTTTGGCCTGTGTTTCCTGGGGATGGGATGATGGGATAAGGACGTTCCGGGATTTGTAGTGGGGTCTCCATGGCTTAATGTATTCCTGGAGGGAATTAACCCTGACAAGTGTCTTTTCCATCCGGGACAAACCTGGATGGCTTGAGGTGGCCTGACTCAACTCTTCATCCATGGAAATATCCAGGACCAGGTTGGATGGGGTTTGGAACAACTTGGAATAGTGGAAGGTGTCCCTAATCATGGCAGAAGTTTGGACTAAACTGATCCTTGGGACTCTCTTCCAATTCAGAATATTCCATGATTCTAAGGCCACATCCAAGGAAGAGCCTGGAGTTGCAGAAATTTGGCCAGTCCTTCCCAAATCCCAGTCCTGGCTCTGTGGGATCCAGGAATATTTACAAGAAACCTGTTCATCAGCCCTGGAATTTCAGAGTAATTTAGACTGGATGCCAATTTTTATTTTTAATCTTTTCCCTTGATGGTTTTGATAGGAGAATAAAGTAGATTTGCATTGCTGAAATTCCATTCAAAACTAGGAATACGCTGTGTTTGAACAGGATTTCTTTAGGATTAATGGTTATTCCTTCTCTTCTCCATTACTCTTTATAACTGGAATGTTTTCCTCCAGTGAAGGATGAAGGATAAAACCTTATGAGGAAGAGTTCCCTCTCTCCAAAATCTCCCTTTGTTCATCATGGGACTAAAGCAATCACCGGCCTTAGTCTGGACTAATTCTGAGAAAATTATGGACGCCCTTCATTTTTCCAGATAGGACCAAGGCATCCAAAGTGAGGATCAGCACCTTCTCCCATGGGATTGATCAGTCTTAAACCACAGTTAAAACTGGCAGTGCAGACCAGTAATTACGGAAAAATAAATGACAAGGATGTTCCAATTATCCTGGAGCCAAGGGCAATAAACCCGGACACGCAGAGTTAATGGTAAACTTTCACAAAATCCAATGTAAGGTGTGGAGTTTCCCAGTACCCAAAGGGCCTTGGCCAGCTCCTTCAGACTTCCTATCACATTCCAGGTCATTGGAAATTGATGTAGAATCTCTATTTGTTTTTTTATGGATGAATATGAATATTTTTCCCAATATTCTTTCATGCAGGAAGGCCTTTTAAAAATAGATAAGTTTATTTTCCCCCCAGATTTTGAGGTTCCTGATGAGGGAGAACCGTGTTTCTGCAGGACAGGAAAATGCTTATGTCAAATAATGGTAAAAAAAATTGAATATATTAAAATTTAACTTTAATCTACAGAACTTTGAGGGAGATGCAGGAGATCCACAATATAGGATCCTTCCACAATTTGCCTGGAGATACTGGGACGACAAAGATGAGACGGAAAAACCAAGAGTTGGGTCAGATTTCCTTGGAATCTCATCTTTTCCCTTGTCCTCATGAGGAAAAAAATCTCTTTTTTTCTTGTTTTCTTTTTGTTTCTTTATGTGGGTGTTTTGTTTTGGGTGTTTTATTTGCTCATTTAAATGGGTTTTTTTTTGTTATTTTTCGGGATTGGTTTGGTTGATTTTTCTTCCTGTGGATATTTTTCCTTGCCATGTGGACTTTGGGATATCCCGGACTTGAGGTTTGTTCCAGCCCTCTCAACTTCTCAGTTTCCACTGATTTTTTTCCCCCACAGGAAGATCTTGGATCAGGAAACTGACTCTGAGATAGAAAATCCACCTTCTGAACTCAAAGAAAAGGGCCTCATTCCCTGAGTCTGAGGAAAACCATCCTGGAATCATTTAAGGTGGAAAAACCCTCTAAGATCATCGAGCCCAGCACTGCCAAGGTCACCACTAAAACATGTCCCCAGGTGCCACATCTCCATGGCTTTTAAATACTTCCAAGCGTTGTGACTCCACCCTTACTCTGGGCAACCTGTGCCAGGGATGAACAGCCCTTTCCATGAAGGAATTTTCCCCTAATATCCAACTTAAACCTCCCCTGGTGCAACTTGAGGACGTTTCCTCTCGTCCTACCCCTTGTTCCCTGGGAGCAGATCCCGATCCCACCTGGTTCCACCCTCCTGTCAGGGAGTTGGGGAGAACAAAAAGGTCTTCCTTGATCCTGCTTTTCTCCAGGATGAGCCCCCTCAGCTGCTCCTGGTGCTCCATTCCCTTCCCTGGACACGCCTCAGTGTGTTTCTCCAGGAGAATATCATGGGAAATGATCTCCAATTTCTCAGTCTCCACTAAAATCCAGGTGGACACTTCCACAGCCTTTCCCTCATCCTTTCAGGGGGATCACCTTGTCCGAGGAGATCCGTCTCCTGTGACCCCTCTCTGGGATGCTGGGAGATCCGTTCAGAAAAAACAATTTTTTTGGATTTTTTTTGGGGGATTTTTGTGGAAAACATAATTTTCCTTCCCAAGGGATGCTTGTATATGGTCATTCCTTTTCCCACTGCTCTCCCAGAGCACCAAAATCTCTTGGTTTCTCTATTTTTGGCCAAGAGCAGGATGATGACGAGGAGAAAGAATCCAAACCCTGTGTCCTCCACCTTAACTGAGACCCTTCTCGTGGCTTGGCTGCCTCTCCCTTCCCACCCTGCCGATATCTTCCCGTTCATTCCATGGCTCTTAATGAGAACGAAGCGACTAATTTGGCCATTCCCGGGGTGTCTCCGAGGAGCCACCGGAGCTGAGCGAGTTCTCCTGATTATTTTAATCTCATCATATGTCTTTTCTGGTCAATAAACTCCCTCTCAAATCAAATTGTTACTGAACATAACCCGACGTTAATGTCCAGTGGACTCTGGGCTACGGCAGAGAATGTAGTTTGTCATAATTAAATGCCCTGCCTAATTAATTGAGTGGTCAGGATGCTAATTAGCCAGGTTTATTGGGACTGGAGGAGTATGAAGGGCAATGCTGCAGCTCATCAGGAGCTGGAAATAAAGCACATCTCCCTTCCCTCTCCTCCTGACAGGCAGACAAATCCATGGATATCCAGATTTATGGACTCAGGGATGGAGTCAAGTCGTGCCAGTCTTGTCATCGTTGCAGCCTGGCCAAGGAATTCCCAGATTTTGCTCCTGTTTTCCACACGTTCCTCTGGAAATCCAAACTCATGTGTCTCCTCACTCCTCGCCTGACCCTTCCTGCTGCATTCCCTGCTCTGGCAAGGAAAAGCAGGACTGTCATCTTTCATTCCAGGACTGCCAATGGATATTTTGGGACACCTGATGGCTCATATTTACACATTGAGTTACCTGAGAGTGGCAGGTCATCGACTTTTCCTCCTTCCTCGCTGACCTGTTTTCCAGTTCTCTGGTGATGGAGTGTCTAATTCCCAGTGCTCAAATCCTCTTTTTGTTTTTTTTTTTTTTATTTTTAAAGCATTAACATGACCTGAATTCCTGAACTTCTGGGTCTATCCCCATGATCCATGAAGAAAAGATGCTTCCTTTTCTGCCCACAACCAGGACAGAGGTTTTCCCAAGGAGTCGAGGAAAGATTTGGGATTGGGCAGCTGAGGGAGGATCTTTGGGGATCTGGGCTCTAATCCTGGATCTGCCAGAGGCTCTGTGGATTATTTTAGGGAATTTGGCCTTGGGGAATTCGAGTGTTGCATCTCAGTTCCTCAACCAACCAATGTCCAAGAGATCTTTCAGGATCTCTAAACTCCATTTACATAAAGCGGAGGATTGGGAAGAGAGGGAAAGCAGTTAGGAAATGAAGGAATATTTAATATGGATTTGCAATTCTATTTTTACAATATGAGCATTCCCAGGGGAATTGAAGTGGGAATTCCCCTTGGAGACACCCAAGCAGAACCAGGCCAAGCTCAGAGTGGTGAGTGACAACTCTTTATTTCCACTTTTCTTCTGTTTAGAATTGTTTGAGACCCGGGAACTGGTGGCTCTGGGGGCCAAAAATGGATGTTGGAGCTGGAAACCTGGAAATAATCCCAGAATCCCATGTTCTTGATGAGCCAAAAGTGCCTCAGGATTACGGCCTCCCACGCAATGGAGGTGGATTTTGGCGTTTTCCTAGCGGGATATTTTCCCAAATTTCTGTGTTCAGGAGCACAAGGGACGTAGAGAAAAAGACTTTCATTCCCTCTCCTGGTTTTCATCCTTTCTGTGTTTACAAACAGGAAACTCCACAATTATAAAGTTGTTTCATATCACATTTTGCTTGAAAGTGATGAGATTTTGACTCTGTTTAGGCCAGAATTAGATGTGTTGCCAAGAAAGCTGATTTTGGGAGCAGCATCCACACAAATCCATAAAAATTTCCCCCCAGGATTTCTTTGTGTCCCTGAGCTCCAGGAATTCCGGAGAAGATTCTTTTCCTTCCAAACCCCACTGCAGGCAGCCAAAGCTTTTGACCTTGGAATTCTTAATGTTCTGTGGCCATGGAGCTTGTTTTCCTTCTGATTGCTCCTGATTCCAGACAAATGGAGCTGTCCTGGGTAAAGCTCATCCCACATTCTGATATCTCACCAGATAATTGCCCGGAATTTAACCACCAGCTAATAAGTCCTTGAGTCCTTCTCCTGATTTTATATATGGAATGACACGATGGTTATTTGTATTTTGTGGCCCTAGAAGAGTGAAAACGCCGTTCAAGGGTCTCGAAATCCCAAGTGGAGAGGCTGGAATAGAATTCCCAGACAAGCTGTGGCCGCCCCATCCCTGAAAGTGCTCAAGGCCAGCTTGGGTGGGGCTTGGAGCAACTTGGGATATTGGAAGTTGCCCATGGCAAAAAGGTTGGAAAGAAATGATTTTTAAGCTCATTTCCAACCCAAATCATTACATGGTTATCCCTGATTTGAAGAACATTTCCTGAAAAAAATAATAATCAAACTCCTAAGAGTAAAAATTCTCACTTTTCAGTGTCACAGCAGAAATTTGGTCCCATGCCCCTGAAAACTGAGAAATCAGAGTGATCAGTAATTCCAGTGGTTTCATAACCCACTCCTTGAATCTGGGATCATCTGTCCAGTCAAGGGTTGTTCTGCACTCCCCATGTTTCAGAAATTCCCAAATATCTACAACCGGCATTTTTAGGAAGAAGTCAGATGTGCATTCTCCCTTTACCAAAAATTTGGGGGAAATTAATTATTAATTGTAGAAATTAATAGTTGGGAGCTTTCCCTGTTAATGTTTCTTTTTCCTGGGACAGACAAAATGAGGATGAAAATCCTGCTCTTGGACTTATTCCTGATATTTTGGTCAAATAATGCCAAAATTTGGCCAGATGATGCTGGCACACGTTGTGGAATTTAAGACTCTGCCTTAAAATTCACCTGGACTTGTGTCCAGTTCTAGTTTTCCCTGAGGAAAATCCAGGGTTAAACAGACAAATTAAATCACGTTTTTTTTATTCAACTGAATTCAACATTTTCTCGTGGGAGATTTCCACTGGGAAAGTCCAGCTGGACAGAAATTGGGGAAAAAAATCCAGCTTTTGCAAGGATATGGATTTTATCCCTGTGTTTGTAAGCTGGAATTCCAGTTTGATCAGGAAAGTTCCTTTTGATTTTATGATTTCCAGCCCCTTTTCAATGTGCACAAAAATCGAAGCACGAGGAATATTTTTAGGATTGTGCCTTTTATGGAAGTTCTGTGTAGATTTATTTATACACCTAAAAATACAATTAGAATTTCACAGATCTCTCTTTTACTTGAAAATAAATATCTATCTCTTGGTTTGGGATGAAGCAACACAGGGAATTTGGGACTGTGACCCAGCCTAATTCCACCAGCATCATCTACTTGATACATTTCCAGTCATAGATTTAGTAAAACAGCTTATTCCCAACAATTTCCTGATGTGGTACATTTTTGGATTTTCTTTTTTTTGCTCTTCATCTCCCGATAAATAGGTTATACCTGGATGCAGGAAGCTCTTAAATGTGGGATTCTGTGACTGTTTCAAAGCGAAAATATCCCATTCCTGCAATCCTGGAATCTGCTTTAATTGCCAAAAAATTCAAATTCCAGCTTTGCAGGGATACTGTTATTTATATGGACATGTGAAATTTCTTTCCTCTCCTCCGCAGATTCCTGTTTTTTGGCGGGATAAGAAATGAGACTGGATCTGTCAGGGGATTCCTGATATCCTTCAACTCCCAGCTGCTGGAAGCAGGTCCTGGTACCAAATCCCAGCTCCAGTTTGAGGGATAACTTTGCCATCTGATGGATGATTTTCCTCCTGGAAAAGGAGCTGATGGCAACATCTCTCCTGATCCCAGGAATCTCCTCTGTTTAAAAATAAATCCCAGGGATCCTGGGGTGGAGGGAGGGTGGAATTAAATCCTCAAGAGATGTTTTGAAGGAAGGAAGGAACGTTCACCACCAAACACCTCCCTGTGAGATGAGAACCACCCTCATGGAAAGGCATCGCTTTCCAAAGCTGGAATTTCCTGAATGTCCCTGAGGAATCCCCCTCCATCCCTCTCAGCATCCAGATGGATCCCTGACCCGTCCCTCCCCATGGAGAGACAGGGACATTCCTGGAGTTTTGCTTCCCCATCCGAAGCTCCCCAAGACCAAATCCATTAAACGGCCGCGCGGGACCCGCCATCTCCCTGGAATCCATCTTCCCTGGAATCGCTGCATTACCACCAAACAGGATTTGTTCCACTCCAATTTGTCAAGATTGGACAAGGCCTCAAAGTTGGCGGAGATGTTTATTAAAGGTTTCTCAGGGATTGGAATGAGAGAGGCAATTACCTTCCCGGGCTCGGGAAAGTGGGAGCGCGACTCCTGTCCCTGTTCCACGGCACGGGAGGGATGAGGGGATTTCTCTTTCTCTTCCTTCTCTGCCAATAAATATAAATTAGGTAAAGACTCCCCCCACCCCCATTTCCCTCCCCAAAGTGCCACTTGCTGGGAATGGAAAACTAAAATGACCACGGAGAGGATAATTTTGTGTGTTCCGACATTCCCACCACGGGCACAAATCCACCTGGGAATGGATCCCAAAACCTGTCCTGACCCAAAGTATCTCTCCCCAAAAAGGGCCAACATTTGCCATCCTGCTTCTCTGGCTGGAGGTGTTCCCTTCGTGGCACCCAAGAGGGTTGGGAATCTTGGAGGGTAATGGAATGGGGAGATGGGGATGGGCTGGGGATGGATGAGCCACATGCGCCATCCCGAGATATCTGGATACAACCACCAACCCACCCACCCCCGAGGCTTTGGATTTCAGGGAATAGGGTTGGTTTATGGAGAGGGAGATGTTTCCCTGCACGAATCCCGTCAGGGGAAGGGATGGAATCGGCAAACACTCGTGATTTGGGAATCAGACTGGCTGCTTCTGGGAAGGTGGGAGGGATGAGATCACGGCTCTGGAGGGATGCCAGCCCACCCTGGATTGGGAGATGGCATTTTGTGCCAGTCAAACCACTCTGGTCCACTTGATGCAAAGAGTGCAACACCTCTGGGGGGACTGTGGTGCTTAAAATTCACTTCCCTCCCTGTTATTTCCTCCACAAAACTCATTCCCAAGGCATTCCCACCTTGGGAAAAAATGGGGTGCAGGGAAAAGTTACTCCAGAAAAAGGGTCGGCTTTGAGAGAGGGTGTCTGAAAACATCTGCTCTGCATAATCAGGTGAGTGTTCCCAGGCCTTAATTTTGCATAATCTGGACTGAAATCCACAGGGACGGAAGTGGAGCAGATCCAGCAGGAGTTGAAACAGAAATTAACCCTTGGCACGAGCCCATGGATTTATCTGAAGGCCCTTTGTAGGCAAAAGATTTTATTACACTGGCTTAAGTGGGCTTTGGATGGAGCCTCTGGAAAAGGCAGCGGAGGGTTGATAGAAACCTACCTGAGCTAATTAATCAAAGGAATCACCATTCATCCGTGTGAAAGCGAGGTGGCACAGTTTTAAGCACCACTCCAGCATTCCAGGCTTTGTATCTCCTGGATTATTATCCTTCAATTATATTGAAGCTGCATTTGGAAGCTGGTGGGCACCAGTTACCAGGTGAGAGCTCCTGCTTTATTAAGAGTCGTGGCAAGAACCTGATCCTTCTGTTCCAATGATGAATTTTCGCTGATGATATTAAGCTTATTTCAAATTAAAAGGGGTAAAAAAAAAAAAAAAGGTGTTTTCTATTTCGAGCTGAAAGGGAAGCAAAGAAATAACTCCCTACTGAGAGTAATTCTTATCGTTTCGAGATACGATGACAGATGAAAAGGAACTTCAGAGCTGATATAAAATGAGATTCTTGGCTTTGCAGGGAAAAAAAAAAAAGGGACAATATTTTGGGAGAATTTTCCTGGCAAATGCCTGCCTTTAGTTCTGTTGACAAAACATTGATTTGAAATGCTTTGATTGCTCCCATCTGACAATAATTGTGGATCTCGGGGTGTTAATTTCTTACGGATTGTCAAAGAGAGCTGAAAGCCAAACACATCACAGGGACAAGAAGCAGAAGGATGGGTTTAACTTCCCCTTTCATTTTGTTTATTAACGAGGAATGTTTCCCTACTTTGGGCTCTGACTGGAAATTGCAGTTTCTTTCTGAAAGGCTCAGAGCTCCTGCTGATTTCCAGGCTGAACCTCTTTTCCAGCCTCATTGTAGCGTTTTGGTCCTGGGGAATGAGGATTCCAGCACCAGCCACTGTGAGGATTTGACTTTTTTGGGTTCTTGGAGGCTCTGCTTTTCCTCCTGGATCCCAGAGCATCCTCTTCCCAGATGCCGCTGAAGGAGAAGGGCTTATCCCATGATTAAGGCATCGCTGTGGGATTTAGGAGATTGGATACAACATTTGGTGCCTTGACTGCCACCTGGAAAAATCATTTAATCACCTCGTGACAATGGAAAATGGAGTTGGGGTTGAATTTCCAGCAGCTCTGTCCGGTCAGGGGTTTCCCATTTCCTGAATTTGCCTCTTACCTGCAGAATTCCTCCCTCGTTACAACTGTTTGGATTTGTTTCCTGAAAGGAGGGATCGAGTTCCTGACACTCCCATTGTGATCTCATGGCTCACGTGGAATTCCAGGTGGTGTCTAAACCTCTCTCCCCCTGGAATGAAGACCCAGTATCACGCTGACTTTCCTTTTCCTGCAGAGGGAATGAAGGTGGGATATTTTAGTTTGGAATCGCAGCTGATGGGGAGGTTTGACACCCCAAGGGGAAAATTTGGTTTAGAACCCTCTCAGGGAGCGTTTTGTCTCCTCCTGCCCATTTCCAGGAGAAAGGAACAGCAGACACAAGGAATTTGGGTAAGAACAAAGCACAGTGACAAGTCCCAAAATTCCATCCCTTCCTGATCCGGATTTGGGATGGGGGCAGGGGCGAGAGACATCCTATTGTCCTTTGTTGCAGTGGCGTTGATATCCATCTGGGAAAACTTGTCATCCCTTCCCTCCTCCTCCCAGACTGGTTCATTTTTGGGGTAATTTATGTTAACGCTCAACTTCTTGTGGTTATTCCCTCACTGGGCATCAGGGTTCCTTGAAGTGGATGATCCAACTAGAGAGGGGATAACCAGGATGCGGTAACATCAGCAATTACCTGGACACAGAAGGGGAATAATTAGGGAACTGCTGGTCTAACAGGCAAAATTTACTTGCAGATCACAGGAAGGACCAAGTGGAAGGTCACAGGGTTGACCTGATCCTTGGGATAACCTGCATGACAGGCTGGGAGAGCTGGGAAAGTCCAGCCTGGAGAAGAGAAGGATCCAGGGAGACCTTGGAGTCCCTTCCAGAGCCTAAAGGGGCTCCAGGAGAGCTGGAGAGGGACTTTGGACAAGGGATGGAGGGACAGGACACAGGGAATGGCTTCCCACTGCCAGAGGGTTGGATGGGATATTGGGAAGGAATTCTTCCCTGTGAGGGGCTGGAATGGAATTCCCAGAGAACCTGTGGCTTCTCCATCCCTGGAAGTGTCCAAGGCCAGGTTGGATGGGGCCTGAAGAAACCTGGGATAGTGGAAGGTGTCCCTGCCCATGGAATCACATGATTTTTAAGGTCTCTTCAACAAACCCTTTCCAAGATTCCATGATCCATGCTTTGGCCCCGGCACAGTTGGGAGCAGGGAGTCCTTGCAGCATTCCCAGAAGACAAGTCCCCACAGCTGTAGCCAGGAGGGGGAAGGTTGAACAAGCCTCATGCTGGGCTGGATTTCCTCTCCCACCTCTGCTCTCCTCTTTGGAGCACAGAGAGCTGCAGGATGAAAGCGAAGAACACAGGAATGACATGAGACATGATCCTAGCGAAGATTCCACTTAAACTCACTGCCTGCCTGTCTTTCCAGCCTCCCCAAATTCTCTACCCCTGCTAGAGAGAGGAGTTTCCCCTCTCCCCAGCTCCTGGCAGCTCTCCTGGCTGCCTTTCCCTGCTGTTCCCCAGCCCTGGCTGGATTAGGTCAGAGCCAACAAACAGGAGATGGGAACCAGGCCAATTTGTGCCGCTCATCCCTGTCTCCCTATCTGTCATCCCCAGTCCAGATCCGCTTGCCCTCCTTAAACAAGATCTCAACTGACCGTAAGGCTTCTGTCACTCCGGCTTCCAAAATCAAACCCCTTCCCTCATCAAATCCCTAATCAGCCGGAACGGCTCCGTAAGCCGCGCTAAATTGACTCCTCTCCGCTCCTTCTGCTGACCGCTGCCCTTCAATGGGCTCTGACTCCGAGGGCAACATCTCCTCTAATTATATTTCCCCTGCCTTCCCAAATCCTCTCAGGCACCAGGACAAGCACAGGTATTGAGGAGGGTGGGGGGAGATTAAGGGATGAACATCCCGGAGCTGCGCGCGGCGGAATGCTGGGGAAGGGATGGGAGGTTTAGCTTCTGGGGGCAGGAATGGGGTGGATCCTGCTCCTGGTTTGGGAAAGGTGGAGGTGGTTGCATGGTGAGAGGTTGAGGGTGAAAGTTGTACCCACGTTCAGCCCTTCCCAAGAAGAATTGTTTCCCTTCTGGCTTCCTGAAGCGATGGAGGAAGGACAGGGGAAGTTTTCACACCCTTGACTCATTTTCCAAGAGGAAAGAAACATCCCTGTGTCCACAGCCAGGCACTGAAAACATCCCTGCAAATGGCTTGAGTTGCCCTCGGAATCTAAAAGTTCCCTGATTGTGGCATAAAAAGGGAACAACCAGCAGAGGTTTGAAAATCCTGTGGGGATCTGCTTTCCCTGCAGGATGAGCTTGGTGAAGGACCCTCTGCTGGGTCCAGAGCTCCTGGGACCATGAGAATACATGTGAGGATGGACAGGCATCCAGATGTGGATCTGGGATGATATTTGAATTTATATCAAATAGCCATATTAGAAATTAAATCACCCTCAAAATCAGGGTGAGAAAGTCAGTGGAGATGGTTGGAAGGTGAGGGCACAACACTCAGCTCAACCAGCAGTCAAATCCCATCCCCAAGAGGATCAGGATATAAGAAATTCCTTTTATTTCCCATTTCACAAGATTTTTCCCTAAGATGTCACCTTCCTGTCAGGAACATCTCAGGGTCAAATCTTGGAGTTCCATTTCTGATCCAGGAGAAGCGAATGGATCAGTGAGGGAGGGAATTTGATTATGTGTAAATAAACTCGGTCTTTGGAAGTGGAATTAGCAAAGGATGTTTTAATTCAAGGAGAAGATGAATAGACAGTCGGATAAAGCCCAAGCACTGGCCACAATAACCACGATTTATGGCTTGTGTTGCCACATAGTCAATTCGGGTTTAATTTCATCGCGTTGCTCGAGCTCTTTTTTGTGGAATCTCTCCCTGATGGAAGGTGGGTGATGGGAGACGCCTGGTTTTTGATGTTTAGAACTTGAAGTTTGTTCTTTCCTGAGATGTTCAAGTTCTCAGACCCTTTTTTTCTGCTTTTGGCCTGAGCCTTTCGTGGTGCCAGAAGTGAATGTTTTCCCTGGTTCCTGCAGCATTTCCTGGGATCAGAGAGTCGCTCCTTCAGGTGGTTTAAGATTTGGGGAGAACAGGCAGAGCCCACAGTGTTGGAGAGATGGAAGGACCTTTACTCCCTCTGTTCAGCCCCTCTAGGGAATAGGAATGGAGAAGGAATGGAGGTAAAGGGATGTGTCACCATAACCATGAACATGAACCACATATCTTGGGGGTTATGCACCTCCCAGTGTTTCAGCTGATCCTCTACGTTCCAGCAGCAACATTTGCTGGGAACAGGCACAAACTGTAGCCCAGGACAGGAATCTCTGGGTCTGTCCTAGTGCTCAGCCCAACTTCCCTCTCCTAAATCATAGGATCAGATGATAACTCCTGTTGAAAGAGAGCAAGCGGCCTTTTGCTCCCACCTCTTGGTCCAACGAGTTTCAGCACCTCTCTGGAGAATCTGCTGCAACTCTGACCACGTTCCTCATGAAATCACTTTTCCTTACATCCAGCTGGACCCTCTTCCATTCCCACCCGGGTTTTCTCTCATGGGGGTGGTGACACAATGCTCGTCAGGGCCAGTGGAACAGAACCCACCCTGATTCCTGGTGTGGAACCAGCTGGTGATGGATGTCAGCCCTGGCTTTGGCATTCTTTTCTGGGCAACACCAGGAGCTGTGGCTTCTTCTTTTTCAAAGCAGAGGAACGTCTTCCACATTGCTCCAGAGATTAAATCCCCAAAAAGGGATGCCCAGTGCTCGGGTTTGTGAGAGGTGTCTGCTCTTCCTGGGACACTCCATCAAGATGATCTTTAGGCCCTGAACAACAAAATCCTTCCTCCCTGGATCTCAGGAACACCTTCCTGGACACACACACTGACCCAGGGAGTTAAATTTGGTCCAACATCTTTGGGACCCTTGTAGATGTCCAGGGAAGGAGGATTTCTTCTCTTCCTTTCTCTTCCAAACCTTTCCAGCTCCCTGCAAAGGAGGGGAATCAAGATCATGCATTTATGAGCCGTTCCATTAGTGGCTGCAGATTAAAAAAAAAAATTAATAACAGTAAAAAAAAAAAATAAACCCAACCACTTGTTTAATCCCATGGAACAAAACCAGAGAGTTCCAACCCATAAATTTTTATGAACAACAATAAAACGAGAATGTTGTCCCCTCTATTGAGTTGTTTAAGAGGCTGCTGGGGGATTTTCTTGCCTCAACATTCCTGCACTCCACAGTGGGGACATAAATCACCTGAAATGAGTGGAAGCCTCGAACTCACCCACCACATCCATGGAGGAGGGAAAGGGAGCAGGAGAATCTGTGGTTGGTTGAGTAACTCTGGCTTGTAAATATATATTTATTTTACAGTGAATAAATTGTTGTCAAAGCACAACACGGCACCAGCAGTTTAGTTGCTTCCCATCCCCACCCCTATGGATCATCAGCTCATGAAGCAGTAAGTCCTTGCTCACCTTGATCCTGCCATTTTCTGGCAAAAAAAAAAAATCATTTAATTAAAGAATCAAAATTATTATAAAAAACATTATTGACCAGACCTGGTCATAATTTTCTGATATTTGTCACCTTTTGAGCTAAAATGTCCAACTCCACTCTTCGCCCCCCAAAAATGCTTCAGACCCAATGAAAAAGAAATATATTTTCAACATAAGAACATTTAATGTGGAGGGGTTTTTCCATTCATATATTTCTCAAATTCATGTTAGGAAATGCGGATATTTTTCCTCTGAGAAGCTGTGGAATAACACTGGATATTGGAAGCGGTTGTCTTGGACCATCAAAACGTGGCATGGGATGAGCCTTAGAGGGGAAGACTTAATAATCCTGAGAAAACAGGACATTCATTGGAGACATGTAGAGCCAGCACACGGGGGGTGGGTTTGTTCCCCTTGGAATGTTTTGCGTGTGAGGAGCAATTCTTTCGTCTGGATTATTCCCTCATTAAAACTAAAGGCCAGGATCAGGACTCAGCTTCCCAAAGTGCTCCCGTGGGGAGATGTTCCTTCCCCAGGATTTGAAGGAGGGCCGTGCTGGGATTTGTGACACTGGGAGGACAAACCCCATTTTTCACGTGGGTTCGAGGATTATTCAGGAAGTTTTACCTCCCGATCTGCCTGAGATAAAGGGAAGCAGAGCCTCCATCCCTGGAGGGGTTCAGGAATCAACTGGATGTGGCATTTGGCGGTTTAATTTCCAAGGTAGTGATCGGTCAAAGGTTGGACTCGATGACCTTGGAGGTCTTTTCCAACTTTAATAATTCTGTGATTCCTTGAGGTTTTGAAGGAACACCCCCATATTTACTTGCTGGAAAAGCCTGAGGAGAAAACCCATCTTCTTCTCCACCCTTGCTCCTTGTATTTGATAAAGAACAAACAAACCATCCTGGAGATTTTGGTCCCAGATCATTTACATTCCCTTCGCATTCCCTGAAAATTTCTCAGCTGCCTGAATCTCAATATTTCCCAAACTCCAAGCCCTTGCAATTGCTGGTGGATTCGTGGTGGAAACATGGGATGCTGCTTCCACACCCCATCCTCTGATCCACACCTCTCACACCTGCCTGGAGCCTGGACCTTTGATCCCAGAGATATTTCCTAAATCCCAAATTCCCCAAGAACAGATAGCAGGACCCAGGACTATTGAACCCCCACTCCTGCACTCGCTCTCTGTGCTAAACTCTTTTCCAGCTAATGGGAGCAGTTGGTAGATTTTGTGTCTAATGGGCTGAGGAGGGCATGGGCAGTTAAACATTCCCTAAGTGCCTGGTGATCCCTATTCCATCATCAGAGCCCACGGGACATTAAGGCTCCAATTAAAAAGAGACGGGGCAGTGACCAACTGTGAGCAGCCTGGGTTCCCAAAAAGCTGATTTAGGGGTTGATTGTGACAGAAATGAGATAGGAGCTGAGGGGTCCCTGGGAAACAGGGCAGGATCCTATAATTAGGGGGTGGTGTGTATTCCCAGTATTGCTCAGGGAAGGATTTTTTTAAGGCTGGGCAAAGGGGAGGAGAAAAAAAACCCTGCTGCAAAGTGTTTGCTCTGGTGACACCAAATCCCTGCGGGGCCAAGGATGGCTCTCATACCTCTGGAAAAGAAAAGCTGTGCTGGGCATCAGTTGCTGCTCCAGGATGTCACCTCTGTCCTGAAAAGCCACGTCTCCTATTCCCACAGAACCAATGTCTGTTCTCCTACTCCCTCCTTTCTGTTTTCTGTACTTTTTTCCCCCTCTCTCCTGATCCTGATCCTGATCTTGATCCTGATCCAGCCAATCCTGATGCTGCCTTTTCACTGCCAGGCAGGAAAATGCAATGACCTGCGTTGTGAGAAAGCCTTGAACTGCTTTTTTCCCCCCCGATGGATAAGAGAGTGAGAGAGGAGCTCCTGGCTGAGCCTTCCCTGGAAAAACCTATTTATCTGCTGGAGAAGTTGGGAAGAGGAAAACAATGTGCGTGTTTGTAGAGGTGTTGGAACAAAGAGCAGCACCTGAAAGCTTGAGGGGAGATGAATAATTCTATTTTCAGAGCAGGAGTCGTAAACACACAGTAAATAACGGAGGGGAGAAAACGGACCTGTGGATATTTCCTTCCCCAGTGGTTGCAGTCCAGGCTCAGGGAAAGGATGGATCTGCTCTGGAACCAGCACAGTCCTGCAGAAAGGCAAAGGAAGGGATTGATGCTTCCCAGGAAACTTGGGAAGCTGCATTTCAACTGCAGCCTGTGCTGTTTGGTTTTGGGAAGGTTCCCAGCACACATGGAATCTCAGCCAGTTGGTAATATCCTGACGTTTTTTGGGGGGCTGTTTTCCTGGGAATGGGGAGTTTGCCATCCTGGATGGTGAATTTTTTAATCTGGGCTGTCCAGTCCCAGTGCAGAGGCTGGTCAGGGATACATCCTTTAAATCCCAGCTTTTGGTGCTTGTCCTGGAAATCAGTCTAGAAGGGATTGGGAGAACTGGAACTCCTGGATTCCTCAGTGGCTTTAGGGAATCATGGAATCACTGAGGCTGCAAAAGACCTCCAAGATCATCTAGTCCGACCTTTGATCCATCCACACCTTGTCAACCATCCCAGAGCACTGAGTGCCATGTCCACTCATTCCTTGACCACCTCGAGGAGTGGAGAATCCATGAGAAGGGTGTAAGAAGAATGTGTGGATACTTCTCCTTCTTATGTCCCACTCCATGTCCTCTCCTCCCTTTCACGATCACTCCTTGTCTGTAACACCCCCCTGCATCTTTTCCAGGTCCCTGTCTTCCAGTTTACACTTCTTTTACACCTCTCTTCCCAAACCTCCACAACCAACAAACATTTCCAGTGGGATGTGGTTTCCCTTCTGAGGGCAGAACAACACCCTGGGAACACGATCCCGGTCGATGGCTATTGACTGATGAACCAACATCACATTTCAGTGTGAGGCTGTCGATGGGTGACATTGATTTATCTGTCTTTCTTCCTCCTCGGACAGAGCCCTGATTTACAGGGGTGGGAGGAGCTGTTTGTCTCCATCACTCATGGATTCAGCTGCTGAGGCTCTTTGATTTCAGGGATGGGCTCAGAGGAGCAGGTCCTACATCCAAATCTTCAGTTTCTGGAAGCCTCATGTTGCTTTTTTTCTTCTTCTGAGGAATGGAATTTCCAAACAAGTTGAATTTCCAGAGAGCTCCTGCCCCATCTTGGTGTTAGTCTAAGGTTTCAATCACTTACTGGACATGGAATACTTGGAGGCTGAGAAATGGCTGCTATTCCTGGTGATGGGAATTGCCCTGCTCTCCTTCCAGTGATGGTGGTGAGGACAGATATCCCAATTTTCTGGGTGGGACAGGATAGGAAACCCCAAGACATCTCCCTAACCCAGAGTGGAACAAATCCTCATGAGAATGTCACGATTTGGAGGAATCTGTGTGGACAAGCTGTCTGTCCCTTGGCATCCCACGGGAAAACTGACAAGGGAATGCAAACCCACCTCTGGAACTGCTTCAGGATTTTCCATGAGCTGCCCGTGTTCAATATCCACAATGCCAAGTGAATTGCAAGTCTTTCCGAGTTGCATAGGATTAACTTTGAATTAAATCCCTGAAAATCCACATGGCTGGTGATGTTTCAGTTGATCCCTGTTTTCCAGGTAGGGCACTCCAAGACTTTTGCTCTGAGAACAGCATCATCTTTATCAGGAATGATTTGCCTTTTGAGTCTTTCTCACCTTTATTCCCTCTTTATGAAACTTCCCTTTAAATTGTTCTGGCCTAAAAATACCAATATTCCCTGTCCTCTCAAAGCAGGAATTGCCTGGCTTTTCCCTTGGCTCTTGTTCTTGTGTTACAGCAGAAGGAATAGGAACACCTGAGGCAGGAACAGACCTGGGGAAAAAGGAAATGACTGTAAATTCTGGGTGTGATGGACTCCAAAAGTTAGACATATCCAAACCAAGGAATTCTATCAAGGAGTGAGGAGGACTTCACGTTCTCCAGGACTGAATATCCATTTCAACCTCAAAATGACATGGAGAATTACCGGGCAAGAACATTCCACTGAAATTCCATAGCCTTTGGCTGAAGGATCTGCTGGATAAACATCACAGAAATTCTGGAGATGCCCCAAACCATCAAGGAACTCTTGGAACCTTCAAAGATTCAAGGAACTTTCAGGAAAAACAGAAAATCTTCCCGCAAGTCCTCCCTTCCCTAGTCTTCCATGACTGTGAAGGAGAGGATGGGAAGGCAGAGAATCATGGAATTACAGAAGGATTTGGGTTGGAAGGGACCTTCTGGATCATCCCCTTCCAACCCCCTTCAGAGGACACCTTCCACTAGGTCAGGTTGTTCCAAGGCCCACCCAACCTGGCCTTGAACACTTCCAGGGATTGGAAAACACCTCCAGGGATGAGGAAACACCTACAAGAATGGGACATGTCTCCCTGACACATTTTATTGAAGGACGTCACAGTGTGTCCATGTCAAACCTTCCCGCTCATCATTCCAGACTTCGAGTTTTAATGAGGGAACCCCTGGGTCACTCATTGCTGCTGAGGGACTTGGAAATGGATCCTACAGGAATGTGGGACACCTGTGATCTCTTGTGTTTATCACCTTATCTCAGGCCTAAATCTCTTCTCATTGTCTATGTCTTTTGAAAGTCCTCTTGCTCGGAAAGAAGGGACATGTTTTTCCAAGAGCAGATGACCTGGTGGAAATCCCAGGGCCTACAGGGGCATTTTAATCCCTCAGGAAGTTGGTGATGTCATCATCCTGGTTGGGAATGGAAGAGAATCCAGTTTTAAATGAACCTCCTGCTCTGATATTCACAGAATCATTGATTGGAAAAGACCTCAAAGACCATCGAGTGCAACTTGTGCCCCATCCCCACCTTGTCACCCAGCCATGTCCAGTCATTCCTTGGACACCACCAGGGACACCACCTTGGACACCACCACCTCCCTGGGCAGTCCCTTCCAATGACTGGCCACCCTTTCCATGAAGGAATTCTTACTGTTGCCCAACCTGAACCTCCTCAGGCACAGCTTGAGGCTACTGTCACTGGGAGAAGATCTCGACCCCCATCTGGCTACAATCCTTTCAGGGAGTTGGATAGAGGGAGAATGTCCCCACTGAGCCTCCTTTTCTCCAGCTGAAGAGCAGATTTGATAGGTAATGTCTGAATGAATGTGAAATCTTTTCTTCCCTCCCTTCTCCCTTTTCAAAGGGGAGAAAAAAAAGGGAATTATAAAGGAGGGGAATAAGAGCCTGTCGTGTTGTTCCACACCCCACCTTCACCTTGGCAGATGGCAGGAGGGATGATTTCTTAGCACTGCATGTTTGAAATCTCACGGAAACAGCGAGGCTGAGGTGGTAGGACGGGAGCCATCGGCAGCTGCTCCGGTACCGACGGCGGGAGAAGGATGTGCAGACTCTCATTTCACACCTCTCCGTGCCAGAAACAACCTTTTTGGGGGAGCAAGTCGTGGTGCATCTGCTTTGTCTCCCCCCGTTGAGTCGTGATGGTTGGCGGGTTGGTTTCTTGCCTTGTCATCAGCTCGTGTGACAGGTGAGGTAACACGGAGGCTGCAGAGTTGTGAAGGAAGTTGCTCCGGGGCTTTCCCACGTTTGAAGGGGTGAGTTCACTCCAGCGGGG
>WEKX01010866.1:128488-139074 GCA_013390025.1 Pitta sordida | reverse complement strand
GGGGGGGGGAATGGGGTGGGAAAGCAGGAAAACATCTGTTCGTGTCTCTGCAGAGAAGCAAGAAGGAGAACGGGGAGGAGGCAGTGGGAGAGGGGTGAAAAAGGGCCATAAAACCATGTGAGTTTGGCCTTCCCATGATTCCAAGGGTTTTGGTCATCCAAGCAGAAGGTGACCTGTCCATCTCTGCTAAATACGTGGAATAAGGGATGACCCAAGCACTTCATTTGCTCAGGAAGTTCGGGTGTTCAAGTGCTGCAATTTTATGTGATATTCCAAGAGTTCAGGTTCCAAGTGACCACCTCTGGACACGTGTCCTGTCCTTTCCCAGAGCTGTGACTGCGTGTGCAAAGTCTCTCACAGGAGATTTCTGTGAGGAGGCTGCTGCTAATTCCTGGCCTTGTTTAGTTTGGTGTTGTGCGGGGTGAGTTGCTGGGTGTGATGCAAAGCACATATGCAAGAAAGTCGGGAAATCCATGAGGAAAGCGGAGGTGGATCAGATGGAATCTTGAGTCCATGGGCTGCTCTCCCCACCACACAAATCTGGAAGGACCTCCCTCATGTCACCTGCAAAGAAAATTGAAGGATAAATTAAGATTTGGAGTCGCAGGATGAAAGAGGCTGTGCTGTGATCGCAGCTGCCTCTGCAGGGCAATTCATTCCCAAGAAGGTTATGGAAGTTGGGTTATAGGGAACATAATGTCGTGGTGTCTCCTGATAACTGTATCCAGGAAGGTTCTAAATTCCTGAAGGTCACAGCCACCATAGTAATGAAACATCAACTGTCTTGGATCGAGGATTGTGGGAAAAGATTGAATCAAAGACCTACAGTGAGAATTCCTAATCTCCAAACCACATCAGTCCCAAGCTGGAGAACTTTGAGTTGGTTCTTCACCTGGGGAACAAGCACACAAGGAGCTGGACATTGCTTCTCTAACTCATTGTAGCTTTTGCCTAAATACATAATTACATTTTATAGGGTAAAAAAATTCCTGGAAGGGCAGCAAGGAATGAATGGAAACTTGGATGACGGGAGGAGAAGAAAACAAGGTAGTGTGTGATCTTGGACGAAATGTCCCATCCCTAGAAGTATTCAAAGCCAGGTTGGATGGGGCTTAGAGCAATTTGGGATAGTGGAAGTTTCCATGTGCATAGCAGGGAGTTGGAACTGGATGATCCTGTAGGTCCCTTCAGACCCAAACCATTCCATGACTCCGTGAAACAGCCCTAAACCATTGGAAGACGTGGTCTTTGAACAGCTGCAAAATCAAAGGAGTTTTCAAATGTCAATTTTTATAAACTACTCTGGAATTTTCCTGTTCATGGGCTCAATCTGGCTGGATAAAGGTCGTCCCTCCTCACATCTGAGGTGTCCAGCAGGATGGAAGTTGTTTGCATTGGATTAGGCCCTTTGGGACTGACAAGTCAACCAGGATACCATGAGGTCTTTCCAAAGGCACCTGTGTGGACAAGTGGGTTGAGTTGCCGGGGAAAAAAAAGCATAAAAGGTCGGCAGATCCAATGGGAATATCTTCTGTTGTCACAGTGTGGCTCCAGGCTGGAGACCTGGGGTTCAGGATCAGTACACGATAAGTACAGCACCAGAGCTTTTGTTGAAACTGTTCCCAGTCTGGGACGACAGGAATTGGAAACTGGTGTGGTTCCTAAGGAGCCCCCAGTCCATCACCCCCTAATTGTCCCCTGTGCCATGAGTCCATCAGCTCGATCTGAGATGGGAACGAGGTGCAGGAGAGGATTTCATGTCTGGTATTTCAGCACCTCTCACCAGCTCAGCAGGTGAGGAAGAGGATAATTGAGGGATTTGCATTGAGTTTCTTCTTTGTCTGTGTGCGGCATCAGGAAAATTCCCTCTTGGCATCAAGAAAATTCCCTTTTAGGCGACTGTTTCTGCCCTGAGCTCCCAATATGTATTTCAGAGCCCCTTTCCTTCCAACAGTTTGCACTTTGAAGAGCCTCTGGTTCAGTGAAAATTGCTGCGACACAAAGGCATCCCAAAGCCATCCTGAAGCGCTTCCTCCTGGGAGAGCATCACGGAGAGGGGGCAGAAGTGGGAAGGGGTAGTGGAATGTTTCACAGCTGGTGGGATGCACGTTCTGCCTCCCCAGCTGTGGGTCTGGCTGCCAATCCTGGTTGCCCTGGTGCTCGGTGGCACTGCTGGCCAATATCTGCTCGGAGGTCACCGGGAGAAGGAGCTGAGGTCAACCCAGCAGGGCACAGCTCCTGGAGCAGCTGTCGGTGTTATTTTGTTTGGCAGCCTCTTCTTCTCCCAGCCGGAAAAACTGAAACCTAACCCCTCAATGCACGCTCTGTTTTGGAATAAGCTGCTGGAAATGGTGGTTCCTGGCTCTAGTGTGGGATGTAAGCTCCTGTCCATCAGGATGATGAGGTTGGGTGACAGCTTGCCTCTGTCTCCTTTGCACAGGTTGGAAAAGGGCTGGAATGCTGTTAGGATGGTCCTGGGTGTGGTCTCCAGAGGTCTAGAGTGGATGCAGGATAATGCAGAAGACTTAATCTCCTTGGCTCTGTGCAGTGGTCCTGCCTTTTCCTTTCTGGATTGTTCAGACAGGTTTTTTTCTTCCAGGGATAAACTGAGGTTTGGAAGAGCCAGTGCAGCAGGATGTGGCCACCTGCAATCCATGGTCAGTAAACAAATGGGATCAAGGCTGGATGGGGCTCTGAGCAACCTGATCTAGTGAAAAGTGCCTCTGACCATTCTAGGGAGTTGGAATGAGATGATCTTTGAGGTCCTTTCCAACCTGAACCGTTCCATGATTCTAATAAGCCGTGGGATGGTCTTTGTTGTGTAAATCATTGGAAACACATTATTTTTGTAGGTCTGAAGAATCCAGACCCAGGACAGAGTCACACATGAAGGATAAATCCATGGGAAAACTTTGAAATCAGCCCAAACACTCCACATGGTTCAGCTTTACTTCACACACAAGATTTGTTGTGTCAGTGGCATAGGATGAGTCCAACCCTTCCCAGGTGCCTCATGAGTTCCCATGGAAATCCCATGTAAAATCCCTGTGGAGTAACCATGTCTTGTGGTTTTCTTTCCAGTCCATAGATAACACTTCCAGGATCCCCTGCCATCAGTAAAATTCCCCCTTCTGCTTTAGATGGAGAATTCTTGGATTAATATAACCCACTGTTTGAACACAGGTCAATAAGAAGGTGAAGTGTTGACCACCAAGAAGCAGCGTTCCCAAATATTCCAGCGGTTTTCTCCAAATGGATCTTGTTTATTTTGTTTGTTTTGGGGGGTTTTTCTTGAATGAGGAACTTCTGAAGATTTCACAGTCTATCCATGTTTCTTATCTTGTCCACCAGTGTTTGAAGAATCCATCATTTTATTCTAAGTTTTTTTACGTCATTTTTCAGACGCTTTGTAGAATCTTGGAATGGTTTGCTTGGAGGGGACCTTAAGGATCATCTCATTCCAACCACCTGCCATGGGACACCTTCCACTGTCCCAAATTGATCCAAGCCCCATCCACCCAGGAACACTTCCAGGGATGGGGCAGCCGCAGCTTCTCTGGGAATTCCATTCCAGCACCTCACCACCCTCACAGGGAAGAATTCCTTCCCAATATCCCATCTAACCTTCTGGCAGTGGAAAACCATTCCCTGTGTCCTGTCTCTCCATCTCTTGCCCCAAGTCCCTCTCCAGCTCTCCTGGAGCCCCTTTAGGCTCTGGAATGTGCTCCAAGGTTTCCCTGGATCCTTCTCTTCTCCAGACTGGACATTCCCAGCTCTCCCAGCCTGCAGAGCAGCTCCAGCCCTGTTTCATCCAAATGATTTTACTTTATCCCCCAGCTTTGCCATTTATTTGAACTTCTCTTTTATCTGAGAAGCAGAGCCGTAAAACAGAGGTGTGATTTACCCGGCACTTGTCAAACCACTTGTCAAACCACTTGCCTGTGGTTCAGGCAACAACGGGAAACTCCAAGTGCAATTGTGGGACTAAAAGGAATATTAGTCCCAGGAGGGTCCTTCCTACTCAGCCCGAGGTGGTAAATTTTACAGTTCAGTAAACAATCAATTTTCCCTCCACACCTTCCCTGGATTCCATGAGCAGGAGGTTGACTTCTCCTGTGTCATGTCTTGATTCTCCTTTTCCCATTGCTGGAAGGGAGGGAATCACAGACATATGGATGGCAGCGGGATGTGCTTTCCCTGGACATCTCCCCGCAGCCCTTACTCCTTGGTCATGCTTAGTTAAAGCCTCACACCATGTGTGTTTGGACAGCTGCTCCCTGCATGGCTCAGCCCTTCGCCCTGATGGCCCAAGGAATTCCTGGGAAATTGCAGGAATCAATAATTCATTATTATATTTTTTTTTCCTGAATGCCAGTTTCAAGTAACTCTTGTTTCCAATGTGATATTCCCACTGAAGGATTCTCTACGTGGGAATGGTGACTTTTATCATCCCTGGGTTTCGTCCACCCTCCTCAAACAAAATTAACCAAGTTAAATATTTTATGAATGTCCTGTGAATGGAAAAGGATGGATCATATCCTGCTTCTCCCACATTTTTGAGTGAAAATTCTTTCAGATTTTTTAAACACAACCTCAGACCTGTCTCCAAGCTGAGAGACATCTGCAGCTCCTCCAGATGTGTTGGGTGGGACATTGATATCCTGCTGAATGACTCAATTCCACCTGCTCTTCCAGGGATTCTCGTTCTGTGCCAGTGAGTAAAATCCATGTCCCTTCGGGGGATATATCCCTCGTGGGGGTGAGGAACCAGAGAATCAAACTAGAGAATTTGAGGATTCCCCATCCCTGGAAATGTTCAAGGCCAGGTTGGACGAGTTTGGAGCAACCTGGGAGAGTAGAAGGTGTCCCTGCCCATGGCAGGTGGTTGTAACTGCTTGACCTTTAAGGCCCCTTCCAGCCCAAACCATTCCAGGATTCTGTGATATCATCATCATAGGAGATATGAAATTCATCATAGGAGATAAAGAGATTCCTGCAGGGAACCTCTTTAAGACGTATCCTTTGGATGGGATGAATCATTCCCTAGAAATGCTTCTATCATGGAGAGTGTATGGAGTGGGGATGAAATGGGATGTTTGCACCAAACGCAGCAGATCTGTAGGATTCACCTCTGTGCTTGGCCCCCTCTGTTGACTTTGTTTTCTTCTTTGTCCCACCCGACTTGTTGGGAACTTGCTCTTCCCAAGTGTTGGTTTCACACAGCCTTGGTGCCAAGGCCATCCCCTCAGTGAAGGGATCCATGCTCAGATCTTTTTCCATGCTGTTTGTTTTCGGCCGATTCACTCAACCAGAGATTACTGTAGATCCCATGGGACACTGAAATGCCTAATGCTGCCATAAACCCATGGACATGTTCTCCTCAGCGTGGCCCTTTCTGTTGGACCGCAGTGTCCTCCTTTGTAAAGAACCTCCTGGTTTCCATGTTGGAATTTTCTTTGCTCTCTCACCTTTCTCCACCACCTTCCCTACTCACACTCTGATCATCCACAGATTTCATCAGTGACCTAATCCCTTTGATGTCCCTTTCCAGATCCTGTATTCCCTGAAGAAGAGCACCTGGGATTTGTAGATATCATTTGATAGCAGCTGTATCTTGTGATCCCTTTCCACTCACGGCTGCCGAGGGATGCCTTGAGTCATCCCGGAGTTCCTGCTGTGGTCCAGGGAATGCGGGTTGGCTGCTGTGGGTGCTTTGCCAAATTGATTGAGGTTCAGGAACAATCCAGCTCGATGGTGCCACCAGTCTTTGAGCAGCCAGAACTACCTCAGAACATCACCAGTGCTCTCCCTTCTGCGTCCCCAAAACCATTGGCTGTAAGGAAAAGACATCTGAGGAGGCTTATTCCCAACTCCCTTCCAAGATGTACAATCCCCTCTACTCCAGATGAAGTGGGAGCGATAGAAGGAATAAAATCCTGGGGAATGCCTTGTTTTGGGACAGCAGAACGGAGTNACTCCCTTCCAAGATGTACAATCCCCTCAACTCCAATGTCTTGTTTTGGGACAGCAGAACGGAGCTGGACCATGGCTTGGCTGGGATCTGCCCAACGGGTGGCAAATCAGACTTACAGAATAATTTAGATTAGATCAGAGTGGTGGCATTTCTTTTTCAGCCCTTTGCCAAGCTCGGAGTTAGACCAGGGACCTCAGGTCTTGTCTAGCTTAGGATGGAGACCCAGGGTCTCTTTCCCAGGCTGTGACCATCTTCATCTTGAAAACTTTCCCTCAGTACAGCCTCTGGTTGTTTCCCCTCATCCTTTTGTTGTGGAACTTGGAGAAGGACCCATCTTCTCCATGGACATCGGCTGTGAAGAAGGTGGAAACAAGGTGTTCCTTGGATCTCCCCTTTCCAGCCGAGCTCACTCCATCACTTCCCACCCTCTGTCCCACAGCCCATCCTGGTGTCCCCCATCGGACTTACTCCAGCTTGTCACTGTGTTCCTGTACTGAGATCAAATGTGTCCTAAGTGCCACATCCAGGGGACTAATCACTTCCATTCCCTTGCAAATGCAACCCGGGATTCCCTGGGCTTCCATTGCTGAAAGGGATGGAGGTAAATTATCCAAGTTGGATCCTCATTGTGTGCTCCAAACAGCATCCACAGTCTGGGACATCACCTCGTTCACATCTTGATTGAGGAGCCATAGAAATGGATGGGCAGAGGAGGATTTTGCTGTGGGGAATACCCTCAGGAATGCTTGGGACCATGGAAGATTTTTTTGTGTGGAATACCCTTGTAATTTTTGGGGTCCTGGAGGATTTTTTTGTGGGGAATACCCTCAGGAATATTTTGAGCCCTGGAGAAGGGTTCTTTCCATACCCATCAGGGCTGGAAATGAAGGGCAGCATCTTCCTGTGTTGTTCAACTTGTGCTTCTGAAAAGAAGATCTCAACTCTTGGGTGACATTTGTCTCCTCTATCAGCCTCATCTTCAAGAGGAGGAAGAAGAGATTTTAAAATTACTTTCTCTGACTCAAGGAGAACTCTACCCCTTTTGTGTCCATGGTGACTTGTGGAAGAAGACCCCATAGCCCATAGAAGTTATGAGATAAGTTTGTTTATTAACCATGCTGGAAGAAAGGGGGATTAGTCCTTACCAAACTTACTTGCTTACAACTGTTTTGGCAGCACCTTAAATGCTACAGAGCTACAGATATTCAAGAGGTGAGTTACAATATTCATCAGGTGAGTGACATGTACATCCTTGTCCCCACCTGGGGTCCTTCGTTGAAGGACATGGTTGACATCAGCCCATTTCCAACAATTTGCTGTCGATCTTTGGTTTATGGGCGCAGATTCTTTGCTAATTGGTGGGGGCAAACTTAATCCCCTCAACCCATTTCCAACATGCCGCTGGCAATCCTTGGTTTATCACTCCTTTTGTTCACGACTCAATGGGAAAGTCTGGAGTTGAAACACAAGTTAACACAACCTGCTTTGCTCTTTGTGTTTTGGTGGGTTTGTGTTCATTTGGGTTTTATTTCGTGTTTGGGTTTTTCACAGAATCACAGAATCACAGAATCAGTAAGTTTGGAAAAGACCATAGAGATCATCAAGTCCAACCTATCACCTATTACCTAATCTAGCCAAACCTGTTACCTCACCTGTTGCCATCCTAATTTCCATTGAGTTTTCCATTATTTTTACTTTAATTAAGACCATAAACAGCTCATGTGTCCTGGAAAATATACAATCCCAGGAAAACCACCTCTATGATGTGAACTGGACTCAGAAGGTGTGAAGCTGGAGCTGCAAGGATGGAGATGGATAATTTAGATGCCCTGAACTGTATATTTTCCTATGGATCTCTTTTTCCAAGCGGTGAGAGTCCCCTACTCAAAGGAGAAGAGAGACCTGCGCTCTATCCAGGGATTCTGCAAAGGAACGGGGATCAAGGATGTGGCTCCTGCTGCCCTCTGATGATAAACAGGGTCATCCTCAATCTCAGGGTCTGCAGGTGAAACACTATCACCTGCTGTGGTTGGTGGCTGTGATGTGGCAGCCTTCCCTCCATGGATTTAGAGGAGGATATGGATAAATCTGGGATCTTGTGCACTCCAGGGTTGTGTGCCTTGCTGGGAAAACTCCTGGAAGTGGGTTAGATCCCTCAGCTTTAAACCGAGGGAAGGGGGAAAGAGTTTTACCCACAAAAATCCCACTGGATTTGATCTCTGCACCTTCCAGGGCATCTCCTGTCCTCTGGAGACAGAGGAAATTTCCTCGGTCATCTCAAGTGAGGACAGGGAATCAGATACGAGGGTTAAACAGGAAGGCTTTGCCAGCACCCAAGGCTTGAGATTTTGGGAAAAGATGGTTGCAGAATGTGAGGTTCACCCAGACATGAGGGGGGTGAGCCTTGGGGAGGGAGAGAAACAATGGGAACTTTGTACCATGTGCTTGGACAGGCACAGGGTGGGATTTTTGGGGTGTCCTGTGCAGGGCCTGGAGTTGGAATCGATGATCCTGGTGGGTCCTTTCCAATTTAGGATATTCTGTGACTCCACAGTCTTGGAGGATGGAGCCTCCAAGTCTCTCTGAGCAATATTTTCCCACGTCTGAGGTTGTCCCAGCTGACTTTGGAGGAGGCATCCACAGGCACATTGTCCCTGGGTCACTTCTGTCTGAAATCGTGGATACAGGAGAAGCTGGAGCAGCTTGGGATGGGGAGAAGAGCGATCTGCACATCAATCCTCCTTGTCTGCCTCGTGATTATCCCTTCTTTTCCACCCTTGCCTGACCTAACCTGGTTATCCCATCCAGTTGCCCACTCACCGAAGTGCCTGGATCCCCTGGGGCTCATCCCTGTCCTCCCACCTCACCTNGGGGGGGGGTCTGGGGAGCAGGGAAAAATAAATACAAAAAGAGCAGTGACTGAGAGAGCCCCTGAACCTGCAAATGTTTTAATGAGCATCAGGAACAAGGGATTTCAAGGAGCAGCAGCTCGGGACAAAACAATAAATTAGCAAACAAAAAAAGGAAACATAACAAAAAAGGGCTTTTTAGGTTGGTGGGGTTTTTTTTCCCCCTTTGACAAGGAAAGCAGAAAAGCGCTGAGCTGGCGGGGCTGGGGCTGCAGGCTGTTCTCTCCCTCCTTGTTTTCCAGAGGAGGGGAAGAGGGGAGATGGTGCCTTGGAGCTTTGTGTGGTGTGTCCCCTTGCCCCATCCCGAGTGATCCCATCACTGACAGGGACAGAACCTTTGGCTCCATTTGGGAAAACGGAGGTGTTGCAACACTTGGATTTCATAGCCCTGGTGATTTACTTCCAGAAAGGGAAGTAAAGGGCAAAAGTGGGCTCCCTCTGGNCAGGGTCTGCAGGTGAAACACTGTCACCTGCTGTGGCTGGTGGCTGTGATGTGGCAGCCTTCCCTCCATGGATTTAGAGGAGGATATGGATAAATCTGGGATCTTGTGCACTCCAGGGTTGTGTGCCTTGCTGGGAAAACTCCTGGAAGTGGGTTAGATCCCTCAGCTTTAAACCGAGGGAAGGGGGAAAGAGTTTTACCCACAAAAATCCCACTGGATTTGATCTCTGCACCTTCCAGGGCATCTCCTGTCCTCTGGAGACAGAGGAAATTTCCTCGGTCATCTCAAGTGAGGACAGGGAATCAAATACGAGGGTTAAACAGGAAGGCTTTGCCAGCACCCAAGGCTTGAGATTTTGGGAAAAGATGGTTGCAGAATGTGAGGTTCACCCAGACATGAGGGGGGTGAGCCTTGGGGAGGGAGAGAAACAATGGGAACTTTGTACCATGTGCTTGGACAGGCACAGGGTGGGATTTTTGGGGTGTCCTGTGCAGGGCCTGGAGTTGGAATCGATGATCCTGGTGGGTCCTTTCCAATTTAGGATATTCTGTGACTCCACAGTCTTGGAGGATGGAGCCTCCAAGTCTCTCTGAGCAATATTTTCCCACGTCTGAGGTTGTCCCAGCTGACTTTGGAGGAGGCATCCACAGGCACATTGTCCCTGGGTCACTTCTGTCTGAAATCGTGGATACAGGAGAAGCTGGAGCAGCTTGGGATGGGGAGAAGAGCGATCTGCACATCAATCCTCCTTGTCTGCCTCGTGATTATCCCTTCTTTTCCACCCTTGCCTGTCCTAACCTGGTTATCCCATCCAGTTGCCCACTCACCGAAGTGCCTGGATCCCCTGGGGCTCATCCCTGTCCTCCCACCTCACCTGGCACCACAACAAGCTGCTCCTGCGGTCTTTCCTTTTTAATCTTTCGGCCTCTTTTCCATCTCGGAGCTGTTGCCAATTAAGAGCAAACCATTTGATTATGACATAATCCCGATGCCAGCAGGCAGACCCGCTCGAACACAGAAAGGGAGAGAGGAGAGGAGAGAGAGAGGGGGATAATAATAAAAATAATAATAATGTAGAGGAGGGGAAAAGAAGAAAAAAGGCAAGTTCCTCTTCCATCTCTCCGCTCACAAGGTAAAGAATCAAAAAGTCATTTGATGCATAATTGATTGCTTTGGAGTGAGTCACAAATTGCTAAGGAGCCTTGATTCTCTGGGTAATAAGCGCATGGAAAACACAGGGACGTTTTGACCGCGGGGTTG
>WEKX01010866.1:0-127020 GCA_013390025.1 Pitta sordida | reverse complement strand
TTTACTCCCTTCCCTTCCCTTCCCTTCCCTTCCCTTCCCTTCCCTTCCCTGCAGTCACAGGAGACCACACAACCACTTTGCTCCCCAAAAATTCCCCTCTTGACTGCCAGGATAAGGAAAGTTGGTGGAATGGTGACTCCCCAGCATTCTGGGAACCTCCCCACCCAGGGAACAACGTTCAGGNGCTGGCGGGGCTGGGGCTGCAGGCTGTTCTCTCCCTCCTTGTTTTCCAGAGGAGGGGAAGAGGGGAGATGGTGCCTTGGAGCTTTGTGTGGTGTGTCCCCTTGCCCCATCCCGAGTGATCCCATCACTGACAGGGACAGAACCTTTGGCTCCATTTGGGAAAACGGAGGTGTTGCAACACTTGGATTTCATAGTCTTGGTGATTTACTTCCAGAAAGGGAAGTAAAGGGCAAAAGTGGGCTCCCTCTGGACTCCTGACTCGGCCCTTTTCCAAAGGGAAGTTTTATTGACCCAGAGTGGTTGGGCTCTGTCAGAGGTAGGTGAAATCCATGTCACGCTGCCTCAGCATTCCCCGGCAGCAGCGCTGAGCGTGTAACGTGCCACGACATCCCGCTTTGCTTCTTTAATGTTTCCATGTCCCGTGGCTCTGAGCAGCATTGGAAGGTCTGTGTCTGCCCCACCCCTGCCAGGCTTGGAAGTTGGGAAGTGGTGACGGCAGCAGCACAGTCCAAATTGGATTAAAAAACCTGCAAATGACTATCTGGCCCTAAAACCACAATGCTTATGTGGGGATTTTGGGGAAGATGCTCCTTTTCCATCATCAGTTGATCCCTCTTCTCGTGGCTGTTGCGATTGCCTTCGCTTGAGTCCATCTCATCTTTCTTCTCCAGCCTTCCCAGGATTCAGAGCTTCCTGATTCCTCAGGGATGAGTCCCTGAGGGTGTTGTTGGTGTGTAATTCAGGGCCAGACATTGTCACCCTGAAAGACCCAGAGGAGAACCTTCCTGAGGGTCCCCAAGGGAAACTTTTGCCCCATTCACTCACACCAAAACCTGGAAACACCCCTCAACTTCCAACCCCCTTCCCTTCCCCGAGATCAGCCTTGGGAAGTGGACACACACCAGATGTTTTTCCCCAAAACTGACTGAGGGAATGCCTGTATGGATCCTTTAGGGAGAAAACCTGTCTACCAGCACACATGGAGAGGGCTGGTATCCCTGCAGGAACTGGTGGAGTGAATCCAGCTCCGAGGTGTGGAGAAGTCCCTTTTCCTGCTTCCTTGCTGCCTTTCCTGTTGGGAGGTGGTGGTTGAGTGCCATTAGCCCAGCTGGAGGTTGGCTTTCAGCCTCTCTGCAGAGCTCCAAAGGTGCTGGAAGCATTGGGAAGAGGCTATGCCATGGATTTTGGGGCTTTCTTGGTGCCTGCGCCCATCGCGCTCATCCTCAGGGACGTCCATGACCTGGAGCCACGACGTAGTGATGGAAGGTGCTCCAGGCTCCTGAGCAGCTCAGGGGGATTTTGGGGGTGGGAAACATGTGGTAGATGTTCATCCCAGATTTTTTTTCTTGAAATCCATCAGATGAGGTGAAGCGGATCCTTCGAGTCAGGCAGGGAATGTGAGTGTTCCCAGTGGAGAGCTCAGCTGGGCTTGTGGAAGAGCCTGGCTGGGTTCAACAACCACAAAGTGATGGAGTAGAAAAAATAGGTTCGGGAGAGACTTGTAATTGTTTCTAGGGCAGGAGAGAACATCTTTGTATCGGGGTTTTTTTCTAATTTTATTAGCCATTATCTCATATTAATAGAATAATTAATAAAGACATGAAAATTTTGTCATTTTGAACTTCTTAGGCCTTTCCCACTTGTGGGACCATATTCTTCCTTTCCCTTCCTTTCCCTTCCCTTCCTTTCCCTTCCTTTCCCTTCCTTTCCCTTCCTTTCCCTTCCTTTCCCTTCCTTTCCCTTCCTTTCCCTTCCTTTCCCTTCCTTTCCCTTCCCTTCCCTTCCCTTCCCTTCCCTTCCCTTCCCTTCCCTTCCCTGCAGTCACAGGAGACCACACAACCACTTTGCTCCCCAAAAATTCCCCTCTTGACTGCCAGGATAAGGAAAGTTGGTGGAATGGTGACTCCCCAGCATTCTGGGAACCTCCCCACCCAGGGAACAACGTTCAGGGCCACCTTCAGAGTTGGTGACAGCTCTGACCACAAGACAACGGTGTCTCCCCAGGGATGGGTGATATCCGTTGGAAAAGGACTATCCCACACCCACATCCATCCAACCATCCTGACTGGGATAAACTGGTTTAACCAACACCTGGCACACCACTTGCACACCACCTTCTCCAACCCTGGAAGATCTTTCCTGGTGTGGAAACACGCAGCCTTCCACCCCTGCACACTTCCCTGATTACGGCACGCCGCTGGATGCCGCACCACCGGCAAAGCTCGTTAATATTCCGACAGCTCCGGTGTCGCTCTCTAAACGAAGGCTGCTCCTAAAGCCGGGTTTATAATTGGGCCCCGGCTCCGCCGCGTGTGGCCTCGTCAAGTCGCTGCACAGCGGCGCACCTCGGAGACGAGGAAAAATTGGGAAAAGCGATGGAGTCAGGGGGGAGGAAGGGAAGAGGAAGGGTGGAAGGAAGGGACCCTGAGCCTCCCTTTGAAAAGGAAGCAAAGAGAAGGGACCTGTCAATAGGATCAAGCCGGTGGTGGCCGTGAAAAGCCTGGCAGCTCCGCGCCCGGGAATGGTGGGGAGGGGAAGCAGTGGGAAACCACGGGTCGATCCGTGGAGATGAAGGAGGAATGACAGCCCCTGAGGCTGGCAGGGTTTGAAAGGAGAACACACAGGAGCCAAAACCTGCAGAGAGACACTTGCAACTTTTCACTTATTCCCTTTGACAAGACAATGGAGTTTTCTTTCCTTCTCCTCCCCCGGTTCCTCCTCCCCCCTCTCCTTGTTTTTTAAAGTGGGTCCCATAGGGAGAAGCAGAGAGTTCTCAAAGGATGAAACAACTGGTGCGATGGAGGGGGGGCGGGTGGTGGAGAGAGAAAAGGGGAAGAAAGGAGAGAGGAGCAGAGCTTGTTTCCATGCAGGACTCTGCTTTTCCTGGGAGGAGGAGAAGGAAGGATTGACCCCAGAGGGACATTAACCACAGAGGCTCCCACTCACAAGAGGGTGTCACACTGGGTTGGGGGGGGACACATCAAAGCAGGAGGCAGCCAGAGACCTGATTCCATGGAGGTGGGGAGTGCCCCTGATTCCGGTGCCGTGGGGTAGGAACGGGGATGGTGGTGGGTGGGGGCAGGAGAAAGGAAAAGGAGGGACCAAATCCTTCCCCTGAGCCGGTTCTGGCACCCAGGGAAGGGAGGTGGGACTTCCGTGCTTGACGGGATTCCCAGGGGTACATGGGGGTTCAGGAAACTCACCTGTTCCCTCCCAGCCTTCACGTTGGGAAACTGGGGAAATACCAGTGAGGGCCGATGGAATGTTGTCCCCTCTGTCCAAGTCCTGTGGGGAAATGGGCAGCCCGGGTTGAGTCACATCCCTGAGGCTCCCCCAGGACTTAATTATGCTGTGGAGAAACCTTTTGTGTCCCCCCCACCTTCATCCTGCTCATATTTTTTCCGGGTGAGATTCCCCCCAGGAAGACCTTCAATGGGACTGAAGAGACTTATTATACAAAATAACTTCAGGGGAAAGTTTTTTCTTGAGTGTTGCTGCCTTAAATTCATCTTTGTGTGTCAGAGATGGTGGGGGAAAGGATGAGACAGGTCCATGGCCAGAACAGGATCAGGACACTGTGGTCTTGGATGATGCCAAGGAAAAACTTGAATTTTGGAAGCTTTTCACTGTCTCACATGTAAAAAAAATTGGCTTTTCTAGAAGGGGAACAGGAGGGACCCAGATCTTGACCAAAAAATCTCCTCTGGTTGGGGAGATTCCTTCCATCTTGGGGAAGGACATGCCGTTTTCCAGGACATTAATTTGGCCAGAGGATGAGAGAAAGAGATCTCTGGAGGCAGTGAGGTCTCTCCAGAGGTTTTTTTCCCTGGAGATAAGGACATGGGTTGAGATGTGCGGTGGGGACACATCCCCACAGATCTGGTTAGGATGGAGGAAGGATTACAGGAACAAATCCAGCTCTTGGTCCCTTATTTTATGTCCTGTGTTCCATCCCAGGCCACCAGTGGCCTCTGGTGGACACACTGTCTTCCCTCCGAACTCCCGGTCCTGAGAGTGATGAAATATGCCTTTCCTGATTCCCAACCCCCATTCCAGCTGCTGGATGAATATGGAGAGATATTTTCGAGGTGGAATTTGAATTTCAAGGTGGACTTTGGAGGGGGGAAGACCTGAAGTCCTTAGGAGGTGACTTGAATGTCTTTGAGAAGAAGAGTTTTTCTTCTAGGATGGGGTTGTGTCATGTGGAGGTCCCAAGGCAGGGTTGGGGATGTTGGGATGGGGAACAATCCCCAGGGAACATCAGCTGAGTAAAATTCCTATTTCATGGCATCCCCACGTGAAGTTTCTGGAGGAACTGACAATGATGAGTTTTGTGGGCACCGTGGACCAGAGGGGTTGGTAACCTTCTCAGAAAGGCCCAGCTCTGCTGTTGGATCACTGCCTGGATTTGGAAGGAGTAAATAATTGTCACCAAAAGCTTGGGAAACGTTATCCAAACAGCTGGGAATAGCTTGAAGTCTCACCAGGAACCACCATGAACCCTTCTGATCAGCTGATCTCCAAGCACTGAGCCAGGCATTAACACCACAACCTTCATTTTAGAGGGGCAGGAATCCAAGACATGGAGAAATGAGTCCCTGGAAGAAGGAGGAGCCAGGGTAGGACATTCCTCAATTACCTTCTGGGCCTGCAGGTGACCTGTGTGCCCAGCACCCCTCTGTGGTCAGTGGGGATAAACCCAGGGTGGTTTACATAGAATCACCTTGAGGATCATCCAGTTCCAACTTGCCTGCCATGGACAGGGGACATTCCACCCTGACTTTGATGGCAGGGATCCTGATTTCTCTGTGGCCTCCACTTTAAAGACGAGAGGAACTGCTCAAACTTAACTTGATCACATCTCCAGCACTCAGATGGACACCAGTGTGGTTAGTCAGATATCCCACACCCCTGGGATACCCTCTGGATGCTTCGCCTCACTTCCCTGGAGTGCTGAGACATCCAGAATGAGGGATGGTGTAAAATCACAGAGTCATAGAATGGTTTGGGTTGGAAAGAACCTTCAAGATCATCTGTTTCCAACCACTCTTCCATGGGCAGGAACAACTTCCACAATCCCAGGTTGCTCCAAGCCCCATCCAACCTGATGGGACATCCCAGAGATGGGACAGCCACAGTTTCTCCAGGAAACCTGTGCCAGGACCTCCCCACCCTCCCAGAGAATAATTTCTTTTTTGTATCTAACTTAAATTTCCTCTCTTTCATTTCAAATCCATTCCCATTGTCCTGGCACTCCAGACTCTCGTAAATAGTCCCTCTCCATCTTTCCTGCTTTTCTTCAGGTCCTGGAAAGCCACAATTAGGTCACCCCAAAGCCTTCTTCTCTCCAGGATGAACAATCCCAACTCTCTCAGCCTTTCCTCACAGCAGAGCTTCTCCATCCCTCTGAACATCTTGGGGCCTCCTCTGGACTCTCTCCAGCAGCTCCATGTCCTTCCAGTGCTGGGATCCCAGAGCAGGAGGCAGCTCTGCAGGTGGGGTCTCACCAGAGAGGAGCAGAGGGGCAGAATCATCTCCCTTAATCCTGGACTGCTGGGTCAGCAGGATGGTCCATCTCCCATCCCTTGACTCCCTTGGAACTCTTCAGGGCATTATGAGATTGAGGATTGAGAACAATTTCTGCCTCGTGCACAGATTTCATCCCAAATAAACAGACTTGTGATCCATGACGTTCCCAGTTTGAGTTTGCTGGAAAAAAAAAACCTGAGAGGGGCACTTGTTTTTCCAACAGCTGGTTACATTTGCTGATTGCAGCTATGTGTTCCCTGGGAAGATCTAATCCATCCTGGAGAGCAAAATGTGTTGGGAATTAAAAGTGTTTGGGAAATCAGGAGCTTCATCAGTCACTGCAACTGCACAGTGACACCCAGGAATGGGACTGGCCAAGGCTGAGAAGTGAGAAGGAATATTCTTGGATTTTCTGCTCCATCTCTTTTATCTCCTCAATCCATGAGATAATGTGGAGTCAAAATACGGGATCCACTCCTCTGCTGGGACATCTTCCAGTTGTAACATGGAACCTCTTGCTTGTTCTGGTCTCTCCAGACCCTCCTTGGTTCAAGGACCTGCTCCCTGTGTCCTTCATGGATCCTTTGCTTGTGGCATCTGAATGTCACCTGCCCAAAGGTCTCTGTGTCCTGGATCCTGTCTGGAGGAGCTGCTGGAAAGTGGGACCAGAAGAGCTCCATGAGAGATCTGGTGGCTGCACAAGAGCTGGGACTGTCAGTGGCAGGGAGGTGACATTTGTCTGAACAAGATCCACTTCAGGATGAGATGATTTACACTCCCAAATTCCCTTTTTGGGGCTAGTTAGGAACCCTGGGATGCCTGGTTTGGGTGAAGATACTATGGAAGCAACATTCACGCGGTGGGTATGAGATGAATCCCATGAAAAATGGGATTTTGGATGCTTGTGTTCCTTTGGTGGCTCCAGAAGGGATGTGTCCTCTGTCCTAAAGTGTCCCCAAGTGCTGCTTTTACATCACCCAGAGCTCTGACCTCTTTTATTCTCCTTTTTTTACCCCTTTTAGAGAACCTATACAGCCGAACCCTGATGCAGGTTTTGACCTCACAGCTGGGAGCTGCAGAGGAGAAGGGTGGGAAGGATATTCCCTTTGGACAGGTGACATTCCAGCCACTGTCACAGCCTCACCTGCAACCGGGAGGTTGTCCTTGAGTCTCATCTTCTTCCTCTGTAGAGCATCTCAGCCATTCCAGGGACCATCCATCGTGTGACATCCCACTGTCCACTGGGAAAAGGGACAAAAATCCCTTGGGACAAGCCACCCGTGAGGAGACAGGCGGCACAGTCAGGCTGGATGGAGGGTGCTGCTCCCACAAGGAATTCCTGCCTGGAACGCACCACTTTGGGAGAGTCCAGTGACGAGCAGGATCCCATGGGAACCCCCCATGCTTCACCTTCGTTTTGTCCCTCAGTTCTCAGCCTCCCTCCTTCCCTTTGTCTTTGCTTTCTTCTCCACCCCTCCTCGCTTTACCACTCCTATTCCCCGCTTCTTTTCTCCCTTCCCCTCTCTCTTTTTTTCCCCTGCCCCACTCGGACAGGCTGGAATGCACATGGATGCACCCACCCCGACACACACATTCCAGAGCTCCCGGGCTCTTTGTAACAGCTTCGGGCTCGACATTCCCACAGGCAGCGGGTTAATGGGAGCTCAGTGAAGAACTTTTTTTGTGTTATTTTTTTCCCCTGATGTGTCTCTGTGAATACCTGGCCCTCAGCGTCACCGGGAAAAGATTGGAATTGCTCCTGCCATGGACCTTTCCACGGCACATTTTAGGATCCCCGCTGTGTTTTCTTTCCAATAAGAAGAAAGACCTGTCAGCATTAAGCAAATCAGCTGCACGTCTCACCTCCCTGAGCTGTGTCACACATGAATATCTGAGGGCTTTTTATTTTTTTTTTCCTCCCCCCACCTTCTCTTTCCCTGCTCTCCTCTCCTTTCCCGTTCCCATCCTCTCGGTTTTTTAACGAAAGAAAAAGTTTAATGCGCTCACAAAGGAGGGAGAGGGAGAAATATCCATAAAACTCCAATTTAAACCCCTTTAACCCGTTCCTCTGCTTTCCCTTTCAACCGGATAACAAACCCTTTTTTCTTCCTAATAGGAAGAAGGTTTGAATTTCTCAAGCAGCCGGAGGGGGAGAGAGAGGAGGAGGAGGAGTGGGTGGGGGGAAGGAAGAGTTTCTGCGTGTGGAGGTTTAAGGGAATGGAAAAGCGAGGATGGAGCAGGAGCTGCCATGAAAAAAGCAGAATTTTCCTTTCATTGTCTTGTCTTGCCTGGCAGGTGACAAATTAACAGTGTCCAGGCAACCCCCCCCTCCCCCCCCAAGAGAAATAAATAATAAACCCCCAAATTATTAAACACTGGGGAGCTTTTGCATTCCCTGTATCTTGGGAATAAATTCAGGGTCAGAAATGGGACGTTTCATGGAAAAAAGGTGATCAAAAAGTGCTACAACTCTGGAGTGGGGGACACCAGACACCCAAAAAGGTTCCTGGCCAGGACACCTTGTTGCAAGTGATGCAGCTGCGTTATGGGGACACCAGAGCAATAAAATTTGTCCCTAAAATGCTTCGTGAGTTGGTGTTCCCATCCTTTCCTGAGCCTGGGGCTCTGTGTGTGCACAGATATGGAGCAGTGATGATTCCACGATTTGGGAAGAGGCAGCTTAGCACAGAGATTGGGGCAATAAATTGAGTTCCCAATGGAGATTTCCATTCCTTTCGCCAGAACTTCCCCACCCAATGTTCCAGAAACGAAGGAAAGACAAATCCAAATGTGCAAACAGACTCGTTCCAGCCAGGAAAGGAGAGGTAAAATCCATATATCCACGTGCAGAAACACACACATTCCCTTGTCTGGGCTTTCACTGGGAAGAAATTTGGATGTGCAACCCCAAACCCTTGTCTTTTGGGGTAGGAAAAGCAGGAATGGGTTCAACTTGTTTTCACTTCTCAAAGCTTTTCCCAAGGTAAAGAGTTGCTGGGAATGTGTTGGGAAGGATGAGGAGAGAGGGAATCAAAGGTGTCTCCTCGTGCAATCTGAGAAAAACATCCAAAGGGAAAATCAGCCCCACTCGTGTCTGGGCGAGACTGAAAGATGAAGGAGCGTCTGATCAGGCCTGAGAAACAGGAGAATCCACACCAATAAGCACCAGGGAATTTTCCCTTCCGGACCCTAGTATTGCCCACCTGAGTAATTTATCTTCCTTGCCCGTTAATGCTTAATTGATCCATGGCTTTAATTGGCTGCAGTGGAGACACACAATGGGGAGAGAGCCGGAGACAAAGGCAGGATCCAAGGAAATTTGGCTCTTTCCTGGATGTGCTGAGGGGAGCTCAGCTCAGGGATTTGGGATGCCAGGGTGGTTTGGGGGCTCAAGAATTTCCATTCAGCGGTATAACAAGAACTCGTGTGTTTTCATCTCCCTGTTCCTGTGCTGGAGATTCCCTGTGACCCCCGAGGCAGACCTGTCCCCATCCTCCATCAGCTCAGCTTCTTCAATCCCCTTGGATTTCCTTCCACCCCACAAAGCTTGAGTTACACTTTCCTGGGACAGTTCTTTCTTGGGATCCTTGGGGCCCTCCTTAAATGTCCAGGTGGCCAAGAAAGCCGGTGGCATCCTGGCTTGTATCAGCCATAGTGTGACAGCAGGACCAGGACAGTGACTGCACCTCTGTGCTGGGCACTGGTGAGGCCACACCTCAAATCCTGGGGTGAGTTTGGGGTCCCTCATGACACGAAGGACCTTGAGGGGCTGGAGTGTATCCAGGGAAGGGAAGGGAACTAGGGAAGGGGTTGGAGCACCAGGAGCAGCTGAGGGAGGTGGGGGAGCTCATCCTGGAGAAAAGGAGGCTTAGGAGGGACCTTCTTGTCCCTAAAATTCCCTGACAGGAGGGTGGAGACGGGTGGGATCAGGCTCTGCTGCCAGGGAACAAGGAACAGGACAAGAGGAAACAGCCTCAAGTTGTGCCAGGGGGGTTCAGGCTGGGCATCAGGACAAATTTCTTCGTGGAAAAAGGGTTGCCCAGCCCTGGGACAGCTGCCCAGAAGAGTGGTCAGGTCACCATTCCTGGGGGGATTTAAATTCCGTGGGGATCTGGCATGTGGGGACAAGGTCGGTGGTGGAGTCCTGGCAGTGCTGGGTGAACAATTGGATTTTCTGGATCATTTCTAATGTAATTGTGTGATTGAATGACTATTGGAATGACCTCCTGACCCATGAGGGATGCAGAACTGTCCTTGGGAACATTTGGGAAGCATCTCATTGGTCCATGGGAGCCCAGGGACTGCACAGACAATTGAACAGCGATTGGATTCTGGGTCCTGAGCCCATTCCCTCCCACTGATTCCTAACACAGCCGTAACCCTGGTGGCTCAGGAGGTTTGGCGAAATTGTTTTCTAATGGGGGAGCCTGAAACATCCCAAGGCCTTCCATAAAATCAAGGGAATGAGCCGCAACACCCCCCGAACGGCTGGAGCTGCCTCCTGCAATCCCAGCTTCCCACTGTGCCCTTCCCGACTCCTGGTGACTTCCAGCCTCTTGGTTCTGGTTCATCCACGCTCCAGCTCGTGCTGGATGCCTCCAGCTCTCAGCTCACCCATCTGCCTGCTGACTTCATCCTTCCAGTGCCTGGGCCACGTGCCAGGGCATGGGAATAACCCATCCCGCGCTCCCCAGGGTGCGCTTCTCCGAAGGCAATGGAATTGCTGAGCTGAGCAGAACCACACTGAGTTCCCGACCTTTTACCTTGCAAACCCAGATTTTTGGGAAATGAGGGGAAACGCTGGGAATGCTGCGCTGCCACGGAGTTGTGCCAGAGCTCACCCTGCCTTCCTGCATCCCGGGATCCCGTTCCTCCCTCCATCCTGCATCTGCTGTGCAGGAATGATTTAGGGATACGACGTTGCCTCCAAATGCAACAGGTCCCGACGGATGCCTTGATGAGCCCTGAAGCAGAACAGAATCCTCTAAACCAACAGAGATGGTTATTAATTATTAATAGGACTGCACACTTCATTCATCAGCTCTTTTGCCAGCCCTGCAGGGCTTGGAGTGGGAAAGGCAACACTGGATCCCTTGAGGATGGAGCAGAGGGCTCGGGATAGAGTTGGGATGGGACAACGGGTTAGAAACCCTAAACTGTCACCCCAGAAACAGGAATGTTGTGCTGGGTGGTCCATGTCCCATCCAAGAGGATGTTGTGTGGATGCCCCATCCCTGGAAGTGTCCAAGGCCTGGTTGGGTGGAGCTTGGAGCAATCTGGTCCAGTGGAAGCTGCTCCTGCCTGTGGAACTGGCTGAGCTTTCAGGTCACTTCCAACCCAAACCATTCCAGGATTCTGTGCTGCCTCTCACTCACATGTTTGGCCGGTGACAAGGGAGGAAACAAAGCACTGAAACAATCAAAATCCAGTGGAGAAAGGGATTTGGAAAAGCTTCTCCCTCCCTCTTGACTCCATTTTCCTTCTGAATAGGAGTGACGAGAAGATCTGGTGTGGGAATAACAACCACTAAAGCTGTTTCTCCATCAAAGTTAAACATTCCCAATTCCTTCTCCTGAGCCCAATTCCTAGAAAATGATATTTTTTCACTATTTAACCCTCTTACCCTGTAAAACAGGGCAGCTGCACCCCAAGCACAGCCAAGCACCCTCGAACTTCCCAGTTTGGGTAGAGCTGGAATCTCTTTTATGGAAGCTGGAGCCAACAGCCCAACAGAGCAGGAATACACCCCCAGCACCCACAAAACAACGAGGGAATGAGCCAACTCCCCCCTGGATGCCATGGAGAGCATCCCAAAGAGCTGCTCAATCCCGGGAGGGGAGCAGAAAAGTGGGAGCAGGGAGGGGTGGGAGGGTGGGCTCCGGGGGTGAGCGATGCGCTTCCGAGCGCTTCCCACAAAAGGGCTTTAATGCATCTAAAAGTGGAAGGTTTCACATCTGATTCTTGTCACGGGCAGCGGAGCTAATCGGCCACATGCCATTTCCAGAGGGAAGGAAGGACCCTGGGAATGGCTGAGCCACTTTGCTCAGAGGGGCTGCTGCCCTTAAGAGGCTTTTATTGCCTCGGCAGAGGTGTCCTGTCATTAGAGTGACACTAAAAGTATCCAAGGATTAGCGGTGACGGACTGACTGACCTGTCCCTGTCAAGCTCCGAGGAGCTGAGGGGGGAGGAAGGGGGAGACGAGGAGGGAGAAACAGCTTTTCCCTCGGAACGGGTGATTCCGATGAAAACCAAGCACAAACTGGACTTAGATCCTTCCCAATTATCACCTCGAATCAGTTTGTGTATCCCGAGAGGAGATTTGTAATCCAGCCTCTCTGGGAAGGCAGAAATTTGGCTTTCTCCCTGCCTTCAGCGGGGCTGGATGAGGAACAAGCTTCTGGCTTTGAAGATGTGGCCAATCCATCCCTTTGCCAGGGTTTTTCAAGGAGAATTGTGGAAAGCCATGGACTGGCAGTGGCACTCATGTCTCTGAGTCCCAGGAGCAGAGAATCCCCCTCTGGATCTGTTATCCCTGCCCAAGCAGAGGGCTTGGAACCAGAGGATCTTTAAGGTCCCTTCCAACACAAACCATTCCATGGTTCTTCATCTGTCCAGCTCTGATTTTAAGGAGCTGCTGCTCTTGTTTATCTCTGGAGAGAGCCCAAAATACCTCCTTCAGAGTTATCTTAGAGGGGAGCAAGCAGTTTGGATAAAATCCTGTTTTTACCTCCCACGAGTTCACAGAAATCTCATCCCTTGAGCTTAGAATAAAACTATCCCTCATCCCAGATAAAGGTTGTGACCTTCTCGATGGGAAGAGCCCATTCCACACCCCAGATGCCGACATAAGAAAGCAGGGAAAAACAGAAAACCAGCTTTTTAATATATCTGTGGTTAAATTCCTTCTGTATTTCTGCACTCCCTGTCCAGAAATCCCACTAGATCCGGCCCCTCGGACCCTGGATTTTGACCTTGGCCAGGGCTGACCTGGGCAAGGTGTCCAATTTCTTGCTGCCAATGGTTTTCCTGGAGTCCTATCACCACTGCCAGCACATCTCCCATCCCTGCTCCCTGCGGTTCCCTCTCATCCCTGCTCCTCCACAACGGAGCATCTCCCAGACACAGCTCCATTATTCCGCTACCGAGGCCGAATTTTTCCTTTTTAATTCTTCTTCTTGTGGAAAATGGATCTAATTTCTTTTCCCTCCCACCTCCCCTCCTCCTCCTCCTAAACCTTCTTCCCGGCTGCATGCAAAGGGAGGTTTTTTTTAGACCAATTTCAAGGTGGATTCAGCACTGGGAAATTGGGGAATTGAACATCAAGAAGTTGTTTGAGGCTCTGGAGTGGTCTGTGCTCCCTCCTGAGCCGGAGGACTCCAACGAGGCCCTTGGAAGTGCAACTCCAGCTAATCAAGCCTTTGGAGAGGCAGGAGGGCTCCTGGGGGGTGTTTTTCTGTACAGGTTTCTTCAAGCACAGCTCTCCAGGAAAGGCAAGGAAGATGACCCTGGGCCCCTTCCGTCTCGGAGTGGCCTGCTAGACTGTGAGGGATCTAGGTTGGTGTTACGCTCTGGGATGTGCTCTCGGTCTTTGTACAGGTGTTAGATGGTGAGTTGGACTAGATGATCCTTGTGGGTCCCTTCCAACTCATAATATTTTGTGATTCTGTGATTCTGTGATCATGGGACAGGACAGATGGGGAATGAGGGGACAGGATTTGGGATGTAACGCTCCTCGTGGTGGCTCTGCTGTGGGAATTCCTGGTCAAGCCGCTTCGCATCCTTGAACCCCAGATTTTCCACCTCTTTGGTGACGATGGCAATGGGGAGCTCTGGAGAGACCAGTGGGAACATCATGTTATCCTTAAGGATTGGCTGGCAAAGCCAGAAAATAGCAAAACTGATGGATGTCATTGGGATCTAACAAACTCCCTCTGCAGAGAAGCTGTTGCTGCCCCATCCCTGGAATTGTTCAAGGCCAGGTTGGACAAGGTTTGGAGCAACCTGGGATAGTTCCACCCTCGTGCCATGGGCAGGGACACCTCCCACTATCCCAGGTTGCTCCAAGCCCCATCCAACCTGGCCTTGGACACTTCCAGGGATGGGACTTGCTTCCTTAATTAAGTCTGTTTTTCATGGAATTCTTTCCTAGGCTCACAAATTCTCTTTCCAATCTGCCTGACTGGAAGAAATAGATCCTTTTCCTTTCCTGAACAATTGTGAACCACTTGGGTTGGAAACGACCCTTCTGGCATGGCCTCCAAAGGAATAACGGAGAAATTCGCTGGTGTCAGCTGGTATCCACCTGATCCCACCTTGTGCTGGATTCCCAAGGCCCTGGCTCTGCTCCAGGGTTACTCTCCTGTCTTTTCTCCACTGTCTGGATGAATGAAGCTTCCAGGTCCATCCAATGATGGATGGGCAGACACTCACCACAAGGAGCTGAGCTTTAAGCTGCTTCATCTGCTGCTGTGCCAAAGCTCCTTCCAGGGTTTCATCCATACTTCCCACCTCACTAAATATGAAGCAGATGTCTCCATGTCACAGGAAAAGGAGCCGGGCTGTGTGACCAGGGATGGACAACGTCCCCTGACTTGTGCTGTCCAGGAAATCTCTGGGAGTTGAACCTCATTCTCTTCCCCTGGGACATTGCTGGGGGTGTTTTCCATGCAATGAGCCCTGGATGGTCCATGGTCTCAGGGAAGAGGAGAAAGGCCGGACAGTGAGTGGTGGGAGACAGTGGTGCTCCAGCGTTGGGTGACCAGAGTGATCCTGGAGTGGCTCTTGAGAAGATCCTCGGCTCTGACATCCTGTTTGGAATGACAGTCACTGCTGGATCACGTACAGCCTGGCACAGACTTTTGTCCCATCACACCGTGGCTGCTCCGACATCTGGTTCCCATCCACTTCCCAGCTGGTTTTCCATCACTTCCCAAGCTGGTGTCACTCCAATGCCAACCCGTGTTGACTTTCCTGATGCTCCTGTTGTCCCAGACCTTCTCAGGATCACAGAATCCCGGAATGGTTTGGGTTGGAAGGGACCTTAAAGACCATCCCGTTCCAACCCTCTGCCATGGGCAGGGACACCTTCCACTATCCCAAATTGCTCCCACCTGGCCTTGAGTTTTTCCAAGGATGGGGCAGCCACAGCTTCTCTGGGCAACCTGTGCCAGTGTTTTACCACCATCATTGTGAAAAACTTCTTCCTTATATCTAATATAGGGATAATATCCATATATTTGACAGATAGGGAAGCTCTACCTGGCGCCATGGATGGATTCCATAAAATTTTAGGGAACTGCATATTTGGGGAACAGCCGCTTATCCTTCTGCATAATCAGAGACCTTCTAAGATCCCTGATGGTAGAAAAGGATGAAAATTAAAAGCTCACCAAAAGAACAATTTTTTTCCCCAAAGTCTGGGGAAATCTTGGCTGGGATTTAGTTGGATGTAGTGAGAAAAATACTGGACATTTAGCTTACAAAGAGGATTAATGAAGAGGAAAGTCTTTTTTGGTCAGGGAAAGAAAAATGTGATGAATGAATTCCAGGTCAGTAATCTGAATTTTCCTCACTTGCACCAAGCAACAAAAATGACCTATTTATTTTGGGGAATTCGAAGGGAATTGGCTCAATTCAAACATCTTCAGGTGTTCACTGACAACCCTCACCCCTTTTATTTGCATTCCTGGGACAGGGATTTCTACTCTGTGCTTGTCAAGGGTGTTTTGGTGTGATCACTCATCCTGCCACAGGCACTGATGGGTTTTGTCCTATTTTGGGGGGGAAAATCCCACAGTCGCAGCCTAATTCCCATAAAAACTCAAGCCACTGGGTCAAGTGCAAGGTTGGATCACCATCCTCTGTGGAATCTACGCAGTGACCCATCTCTCATTTAGGAAGTCCTGGAGAACGTTCTGGAGGGTGGGAACATCTAGAAAGTCTTTGTTGTGCTGTCACCCTTATATTCCACCTTTTCCTAGACTATCCCATGCGCCTGGATAGTGGGAGAAACAGCCAGATAAATCCATGTTCTTCATCCTCTGCCTGCTCAGAGTAAAGAAAGAGGAGTCTGCAGCCTCAGAAATAAAGAACCCTGGAATTACAGAAGCGGTGTTTAAGAAACATTAAACCCTCAATCCCCCAAATCTGGGAAAGCTGCAGAATCTGTGGATATGGGAAGAGCAAAAAGCCTCCAGGAAACAGGCAGCTTTACTCCCTCAAAGCTAAACGTGAATCATGTTTGTGTCAGGATTTCCTGCTGTGATAACAAATAAACCAACCCCAGACTTTCCAGTTTACCTGCAAAGCTCTGAAGACTTTCCCTTTGGGAATGTTGTTCCGTTCTGCATTCCCTGGGAACATTCAGAGCTTGCCCAAACAGCTTTTTTCTCATGCTCCATGAAAGAATATTTGCTCAGCTCTTCTGGAAATCGTGAGTTCCGAGGAAGTCGAAGGCAAGGGATTCACCTTGCCCTGGGCTGCTGGAAAATGCTTTGCTCCACAGCTCATGTCGGATTGTTGGATATGAGGGAGATCCGTGTGGATGGAGCCCAGAAAGGGTCACAGGGGTTGTGCAGTCACAGTTCTATTTGGGAGACATGTAAAGGAGTATCTCTTTCTGTGCAAGAGAGATTTTTTGGGATGGAGGGGAGGAAGGGGAGATGTTTATCAGCAGGGAGATGGAAGGAGATGAGGTGCTTTGGAAATGGTCCCTCATTGTGCCATTGGTGGTGGCCAGAGGTCAAAGGTGAATCGCTAAACCCCCATATCACAGAATCATGGAATGGTTTGGGTTGGAAGAGAGCTTAGAAATCATCTCATTCCAATCCCTGTTCCATGCCAGGGATGCCTTCCACCATCCCAGGTTGCTCCAAGCCCTGTCCGAGCTGGTCTTGGACATTTCCCGGGTGGAGCAGTCACGACTTCTCTGGGAATTCCATTCTAGGGCCTCACCACTCTCAAAGCCAAAAATTCCTTCCCAATATCCCATCTAATCCTGCCCTCTGACAATTTGAAGTAATTTCTTCCCGCCCATGCACTCCAGGTCCTTGTCCCAAGTCCCTTTCCAGCTCTCCTGGAGCCTCTTCAGGCTTTGGAAGGGGCTCTAAGGTCTCCTTGGATCCTTCTCTTCTCCAGACTGGACATTCCCAGCTCTCCCAGCCTGTCTCCAGATTAGACGGGCTCCAGCCCTTGAAGCATCTCCATGGCCTTCTCTGGGCTCGCTCCAACAGGTTCACGTCTTTCTTGTGTTGGGGCCCCAGAGCTGTTTCCTTGTCCAATAAATCTTCAAACTGACACAGTAGGTTTAGATGGGATATTGGGATGAAATTCTTCCCTGTGAGGGTGATGAGGCCCTGGCACAGGTTGAATTTGTGGCTGCTCCATCCCTGGAAGTGTTCAATGCCAGGTTGGTCGGGGATTTGAGAAATGTGCAATAGCAGAAGGTGTCTCTGCTCATGGCAGGAGGTTGGAATTGGATGATCTTGAAAGTCCCTTCCAAGCCAAACCCTTCCATGATGAGGAACCACTGCAGACCCTCCGTGTAACACTCAGTGAGTGAAAATTTAGGAGTACTCGGGAGGAAAGAGAAGAGGAGTTCAGGCGAATCCAGGCAACAAACAGGAGGAAGGACCAAGGAAGCTTTTCTTGGGCCTTTCCCCGGAACCGCCGGGACCCGCTGATTTGCAGGATGGTTCCTCTGGGCCATGATGGATCTCCCACCTCTGCCTGCCTTCCTGGAACTGCTTTGGAAGGGGGAGCAGTGGCCAGGAGGGATCTCAGGCGAGGATGAGGAGGGGGGAACACTGGTGGAGGAAAAGAGGGGTGGCACTTGTGTGGGGCCGTGGTGGATGTCAGTGAACAGAGCCGGGAGATTCAGCCGCTGCAGAGGAATCATCCAGGGATCAAGGGATACTTTACGCTCCGGCACTGCTGGCTGGAACATCCTGGAGGCTCTGCAGCACGTAAGTAACTACAATGGGTGATTGCTTAATAATTAAAGATATTTAGTGCTTGGATTGCCTCCCGGAGCCGGAGCAGAGCAGGGCACAGCGGGAGGAAAACTTCCCGTCTTACAGGAAATCTTCCCGTGCCGAAGCTCCCTGCAGTCCCTGCGCCTGCCGGGAGACTGGGCTGGGATCGATTCCCCTCCGCCTGCAGCCGGAGGAAAGCGTCGAGCTGCCTTTGGGATCCTGCCACCGATTAACTAAGCGACCTTGGCGTGTTGCTGCCCTTCTTGCCGCGCCTTGTTTTCCCCTCTCGGAGCTGGGATGTTGTCTGGAGGTATCGAAACATTTCATGGGAGAGATGGAATCCTGGAATCCAGCCGGGCAGTCTCCGGGGAAGGTGGGGGTGTTTGGTAGATGATCCTGAAACCAGGGTTTTTTCCTTTGAGACACTAAATCTGCCCGTTCCATAGAATCAAGGAACAATTTAGATTGGAAGGGACTTTAAAAATCATCTCATTACACCCCCTTCCACGGGCAGAGACACTTTCCCTAGACCAGTCCCAAGCGCCATCCAACCTGGCCTTGGAGTTGTTCTGCTGTTCCTGCATTCCCAGATTTTCCTTAAATCACTCAGAACTTGATCCAGCAGAGGAAAAAACCAGCTTCACCACCCCGGAAAGAGCAGCTGGTGGTAACCCCAAGCTGCAGGATGGGTGGCTGGAGCTGGATATTGCTCCCAGCTCCCCGCAGAGAGGGCAGCTCCGACATGGCACCCCGGAGCTGGCGGGATGGCGAGGAGACATTCCCTGACAGCTCCACTTCATTGACAGACCTGATTCCAGGCGACACATGAGCAGATTTATTAACTCTGCTCTCCCGTTTTTCTGGAGCCTCCTGGATAAATGGCAGAGCCCGAGGCCAGCGCTAAAGCTCAGTTGACATCAAAGTGAAAGATCTGCTGGTGCTTTGCTCTGGGAGAAGGGGATGCGCTTTTCTTTGGAGTCAGACACGTGTCTTTGGAGCGGGAGGGGTTTTTGTCTCTTCCCAGGATGGATGCCACAGGCAGGGAAGGCAGGACCGAGGTGCTGACTCAGCACCTGCCACTCACTTGTTGGGCAAGACACTGAATGACGTTTGGGGCATCGCGTTTTCCGTGCCCATGGGATGTGGGGCTGTGCTAGGCCTGAGTGTCCTCCAGACGTTGATCCCAGTCCAGGATCCTGGTCCTGATCCTGACATTAATCAGTGTCAGCCCAGAGGGTGTGAATGCGTGTCAGGAACTTGTTTTTATCCTGTAAGATTGTGCATAAATCATGATAATCGACCCTGGACGCAGGGGTGGCTTCAAGGTCGGGTTGGATGGGGCTTGGAATAACCTGCTCTAGTGGGAGATATCCCTGCCTAAGGAGTTGGAATGAGATGATCTTTAAGGTCCTGTCCAACCCAAACCATTCTGTGATTTGATGACAACACAGTTGTGTCAAACTGGTACAAGAGGAGAACGAGGCCACCTTTAACTCCTCATCCCTATATTTAAGTTGCCATTTCCATCTGAGTTGTATTTTAACTTCCCAGGGTGAGAACACTGTTTTATTCTTGCTGCAAGGATGGAGGGAGAGATAATGGAGCTGAGGGACAGCTTTCATAAGGATCAGCCAGCCCTGACCTTGCATTACAATTCCTATGAATCCTCTTTGCCTCTCCCTCCAGCCCCCAAATTGTTTTATCCCTGCATTAGCTTGAGCCCAGAGGTAGTTTCATTTTTCCCAGATTTAGACAGGGACAATTCTGGAACTATAGNCAGAGGTAGTTTCATTTTTCCCAGATTTCCTGACTTTGCGTAAGGTTTTCCCTCTGTGATTAACCCCTTGGATAGACAGGGACAATTCTGGAACTATAACCCAGAGCTGATCACCTAAAATGACCAAAGTTCAGGCTGTGGGGCCTAAAATCACGCAGGAACGTGACCCTGGATTTGCCAGCAGCTCTTCCAGGGCTAAACCAAAACCTCTCCCTTCACTGAATTTTATGCTGAACTGAGGAGTCAAAGAAACTCAAGTTTACTCAACACTTGATTTGACAAGAAAGATGTCACTCTGCTTCTACTTGGGGTGATTTAAAAGCAAAGCTTTGCTTGGACACAGAAAGAACTGGGGAGATCTGGCCTTAAACATTCCTGTTCCATCCTGCAGCTCAAGGATGAGGCTTTCCTGGGAGTTTTTGATGGAACAACATGGGCAGGAGGCAGGGAAAGGCCCTGGGTGACCCTGCCCTATGGAAGGGTGATTATGGATAACCCAGAAAGTGACACTGGAGATCTTTCCAAGGATTTCTGATGTTGTTTTCCAGGAAGGAATTCTTCCCTGTGAGAGTGGTGAGGTCCTGGCGCAGGTCGCCCAGAGAAGCTGTGGCTTCCACATTCTTGGAAGTGTTCAAAGCCAAGTTGGATGGGGCTTGGGGCAACCTGGAATAGTGTAAGGTGTCCCTGCCCATGGAAGGGGTGGAACAAGATGAGCTTTAAGTTCCTTTCCAACCCAAACCATTCCATGAATCTATAAAATTTGGGAGACACGTGACTCCACAAATGCCTTGGAAGTGAGCACCAAAGATATTGGGAAATCCCTCCTTTCCATGCCTCAGCTTCCCCGGCAGTAGGAGCAGATCCTCCTTGCCCACTCTGGGAGAGGTGGGAACCCCTTGGCCTTTGCTGGGTTTTCTGAGCACTCAGCACTTTTTTTCCAAGCCAATCCTTGCAGCTGGTAAAGTGCTGTGGGAATGAGGCTGTGCCGGATACCGGAGCCGGATGGGAGCAGGTATTGCAGACAGTTTTCTCCATGGATGGGCTGATCCTGCAGCCGGGCTGGAGGGGGGGAGGAATGGATCAATAACGTGGATATGGAGAGAGCTGGCCCAGCACGAATAAGCCCAGCTTTGTAAAATGAATCCTGAGCTCTCAGGGCTCCACGGTAAAGGCTGTTATCTCCAGACACTCCGGCTGTCTGGGTCATTTCACAACACAAAAACCAGGATATGAGTCAGCTCCCAGGGATCTCTCCCTGATCCGGCCCAACACCCCCTTGGCAATGTTGGCTGGCGACTGCCTGGAGTGGGGAGCAGGGGGTGACTTAAACCTCTTCTGAGACAAGGACTGGGCAGGGAATTACGTAGTCTTCGTCCATCGTTCTTGATTCCTGTCCACAACTTGCCATGGAGCTCCCAAGCCATCTGAGCTGTGTGCTCATCCTGGGGTGATCCCCAAAACAGCCAGGGAAACGGCTTTATTGGATTTTTTTTATAATTTCTGGGCTCTGGGGGTGATGCAAACAGTTGGTCCTGGTCTACAGGGCTTCTGGCTTTATCCATGAAGTTCATGGAACAAGAGAAGCACCAGGAAGACCCTCCAGGCCAACTGGTTTTGCACCAAGAAAATCCAGTTATAAAAGCACTACAAGGAAGGTTGGGAAAGGTATTCCCCATTCATGCCCCATCCAGGTCTCCTTGCCACGTGCCCCTGCTTCCCAGTGGCTCCAGTTTGGGTACAAATTCTTACCAGTCCAAAGCTGGGACTGGGAGAAGAAAACATTTGTTTTCTTTCCTCTAGGAACAGTCTTGCTCCGTGTCCTGTCTCTGACAAGAGCCCACAGCTAATGCCAGGAGAAATGCGAGGCAGGATGGACAAGCGAAGAATTCCCAGAGCATTCTCCTTGCCTCCAAAAATTTGGGCTCAGGGACCTCTTGAACCAGAAGTTTCAGATGGATTTTTCCTCCGTAACATGCCTGTTATCCATGTAAACTTTCAATATCCCGCAGCACAGAGTTCCTGGTGGTCGTGGAAACTCAGCTCGGGGAAAGTGGCTGTAAGAGGCTGATTCCGTGCTGCAGAGACCTGGGAAAAGTCAGTTCAGCTGTGTAAAAAGGCGAATTGAAATCCGAGCTGTCGATCCATAACAATCCTTTGGAATGATCCCCACACGCTATCCCCAGACTAAGGAGCTCTTAACCTAAAGGCTGATGCTCAACATCGTCGGTAATAAACTGAAATAAACTGGGCCAGGGGATCTCTTTGGCGCGTCAATAAAGCCATTTTCTCCCCTCTTCAACCCCTTCTCCTCCTTTCTCCCCCCTTCCCCATCTCATTTCCTCCGGAGCCAAAGGAATCTGTCTGCCTGATAGATGGCTCCTGACAAGCTGAGCAGCTAAAGATCACATGTCAATAGGGCTATAATTAGGAGAATTGAGCCCTGTCAGGGCCGGACGGATATTTATCTGAAATCAATGGCCAATAGGGTGGAAGGAATGAAGATGTGGGAGTGTTTGCTTTGGAGCTGCCATGGCTTTTTACACCCTGTCTGCACAGGGATCCTGCTGGCCGGGGCTTTCCTGCCGCCTGAAAGGGGGGAGGATTATGGAATTAGCCATGGAGATCTGCCCTGGCCTCCCAGCCGCTGACCCCTCTCGGGATGTGGCCGCATTCCCAAAGTTGGGATGGGAATAGGGAAAAGTAAGGCAGGGATGCGGTTTTAATGCTTTGCTCTTCCTCCCCGTGAGGAAAGAGCCCGAGAGAAACCCCAGACATCAGGGCCAGGATCTTGGATGTCCGCGGGGAATGCGGGACGAGAGAGGCAGCAGCTGATGGGGACAAGGACATCGTCACCTCCCATCCTCTGCTGAGGCAGAGCTGAGGTCTCAGCTGGTCACTCACATTAAACCTGGATTAAATCTCCAAGTGGGAGACCCGCCTTTCGTACCTGTCCCAGCTCTGCCAGGGATGGTGATAGAAATTTGAGGTGGAGATTTAGGAATTGTCTTTCCATCTGGAAGCTGCTCAAGGCTGTCAAAATGAGGTTTGTTTTTTTTTTACAGCCCTTCCCACACGGGTGGCACTTTTCTGGGAGCACAAGTCCCTCCCTGAATCCCAAAACTCCTGTGGCGAGGGAAGTGGGGTTTGCACACCAGGGTTTGTTCTCCTTTGGGCTGGGGTTGAATCCTTTTTGCAATTCCAGAGTTTTCACGCAAAGACAAGTTTGGAACTCCCCCGACCCTGGGAAAGCCTTAAGCATCTGCTTTAATTCTTTGTTTGTTCAGGGGTCAATGGCCCGGCCCCGGAGCTGTTCAGCAACAAAAACAGCGGAGGCTAAGGCCAGAAAAACTTTGGGAATGCTTTTGGGCACCGGGCAGGATGGAGGCTGGAGTCACACAAGCCAGAGGAAGGCAGCAGGAAGGGGAAAAAAACCCTTCCCTGCCTGGGAAATGTTGATGTGAGTGGGATATCACAGCCCAGCTTGGTGGTTCTAAATCAGGATTGAAATAAATGGAGGGTAATCTTTGTACTTCCAGTTTTGTTCAGCTTTGTGCTCGAGGGGGTCAATCCCGCTCCCTCTCCAGCTGCACATGGATCTCAGCTCCAGGAAGCGGCAGGATTTGTGCTGCCTGGACTGAGCACGTCCCTCTTTCCCATCCCACAAAGTCTGTTCCTGTTCACTCAGCGTGGTGAAATCCAAGCTTTTAAAAATTGCCAGGGATTAGGACTTAGAATTAGTGAAATCATCAATTCCCTGTTGGGCCATTAGAGATCAAAAAGGCTCTCCCAGCTTGCCTTTGTCATGGTAGCATCCTCCTGCTCCCTGCATGGCCAAATTCCCAACTGTTCATCGCATCCCGGTGTATCCGTCACTCCCCACAGCCTTCCTCTGGATTCATTTCACTTCTGAAAGCCCCACGGGCTTGTAGGGGGAAAAAAAATCAAGGAAGCAGCAGTGGGGAGGGGAGACCCAAACCCTCCCCATGGCTCATACAGTGGATGCTCCTAATTTATTGCTTCTGTAATTGGGGTTAATTACTGGTGACCAAATTTATCTTCTTGCCTCTCATTAATCCCAAACAAAAAAGAACCCTGTTTGCAATCAATTGCTGTTTAATTACAGCACAATAGCTGCCTCCTGAGATCGAAATCCCTGCTGGATCCGGGTCTGGAGGAAGATGGGAGCGGAGAGATGGAGGAGATGGAGGAGGAGGGTCCCAGCTGGGACTGGCATCCCAAATTCCAGGGAACTCTGAGATCCATGAAGAGCGGTGGGAGGTCTCCTTTTCCAGGCTGAAGGGTCAGGCAGTGGGTTACAGCTGGGAAGAAACAATGGAAAATGTCCTCAGCTTTCACCAGGTTGGATCTTAGGAACAATTCCCTCATGGAAAGCACTGGAAGAATCCAGGCCAGGGGTAGAATTGCCGTCCCTGGAGGGATTGTTAAGATTTGAGGACGTGGGTTAGTGGTGGCCTTGGCAGTGCTGGGTTAAGGGTTGGACTCAATGATCTTTAAGGTCTTTTCCAGCCTAAATCATCCCACGATTGTATGATTTGGAAAGAAAACATGTTCCTCATGATGTCTGACCTTGGAGAAACCTTTGAGAGGATATTTCAGGTCCAGTCCCAACCGAATGGAAATGGAAACTCCTTCAACCAGGAGAGTAAGGAAGCAGCATCCCACCACTGCCCAGGGCTTTGTGGTTTAGTCTCACAAGGGCATTAAAACTGAGGAAGAAAAAAAGAGAACTGTGGGAAAACTCTTATTTCTTCAGTCAAACCCTAATTTCCCATCCTGGATCTGAGGAACTCCTGGGGACAGGCTGACTCACCTGCCCCAGGACCACACCTGAAAGCCCCGGGAGAAACATTCCCTTGGCGTTCCCTGTCCTGCCCCCTCCTTTCCTCAGATAAATGTGTGTTCTGTTCTCACTCCGAGTATTAAACAAACTCCCCGCCCAGCCCTTCCCCTCTCCCTCCCCTCTCCTTAAGTGCCATCAATCTGCAGGATTATTGAGCCCGGTTTTGGAGTTAGTGGTGTGTTGAAAATGCTCCGGTTTTCCCTTTATCACTTTCAGATCAGCTCATCGGGTGGGAATCCATCAGGGAAAGTAATGGGAGAGGCTGCGCTGATCTATGGCTCTGCATTCCCGGATCAATCCGGCCCTGGCCTCACTTCCAGCACCGGAGCTGTGCGGATCCAAAGCTGGGGTTACTCCGCTCCTTTCTCTTAAAACATCAGATTAATCAACATTTCCCATTCCTGCGGGGATTTTGTCCTGTTACGTGCTGGAGGTGCCCGGGATGTGATAAAACAGCTGAGCCAGAAACAAGGTGGAGGCTCAATTCCTCTTGGGATCTCCACTCCTGACTGACCTTCTGCATTTGATATTGGAGTGGATTTAGGGGTTAGGAGCAGCCTAAACCTGGATTCGTGCTTTAAACCCAGCGTGTCCCAACATCTGGCTGCTCCTGGGATGGAACAGGGCGGGTGCTGAGGTGGTTGATCCACCCAGAGCCAGAAATCGCGAACGGGAGCTGTTTTTTGAGCTGTTTTACCACCTGGGCATCCCCAGTCACCCTCTTCCCATCCCTGTGTGGATCCAGAGGGAAGAGCACCACCTACTGAGTCTCCCTCACTTCTTCCTTCCCTTTTTTCCTCCCCGTTTTCCCAGTGTATTTTATTACTCTTTGTGTTCCGAAACAACCTTTGCTTCTCCCTGGGAAAGGCAGGAGCACGTTTCACTCCGAGAACCCTCCTGATCTCTCCAGACGTTTCTGCTTGCTCCTTTTTTCCTTGATAAGCTGCTTGTGTTAATGAGACTTGCCTTCCTTGGGATCTTCCTGCTTCCTGCCTTCGGGAATTAACAGCTCCCGCGGCCTGATGCCTCCCCAGATCCAGGTTTTCTGTCGGAGCTTGTGTGGGTATGGGCAGGTGTGGGAAATGAAATAAATTCGAGGGGTTTTCAGTCAAAATCTAAATCTAAGCTCAATATCAGAGGAGTTTTTTTCCTGCTGAAGTACAAATGGATACGGCAAAATATTCCCACGTGTATCTGTGCATTTTTGGGTGTTCATATGTAGGAGCATGTTGTGTTTTGGCCAAGGATTTAGGGAATTAGCCAAAGATTTTCTCATCTGGATTCAGTTCTCACCATGCCACAACCCTCCTTTTGAACGTTGACTAAAAAAATCCTCAAAAAAAAAATTTCCTCAAAAGCAGATTGGGAGAAACCCAGAGAAATCTCCTCTTGAATATTTTTAACTGGGAAATTATCCAACTTTTTGAGAATGAGACTCAGTCCAGCTCCTGTAATGTTCTCCCAAAGCCCTTCCTTTACAACCAAGGCAAAATTAGACTAATTAAATGGCCTTTTATTATTTCTCCCTGCTCGGTTTGCTCGTTTGCACTACGAGAGTGTGTTTGTGTTCCTCCCAAGCGATGGCTCAGGATATTTTGTAATGATTTGCAAACCCGGTTCCTCAACTCCTGAGTCACTTCAGCTGCTCCAGCCGAACCATCTCCCCCGGATTTCACTGCCAAGACTTGGTGGGATATGGGAGTGAGGAGATGCAGCTCCTTGTCCATCCACAACCTTCCCAGTTTTCTCCTTGTCCCAAGTGAAACCAGGGAGGCAGCACTGAGGAATAAAACTCCCATGGCATCCCTGTGGATCAAATATGAGCAAGGGTTGGGAAGACACGAGGTTCTTTAGCCTGAAGAATGAAAGGAGATGGGATAACAGCCTGCAATTATGTAAAAGGCTTCTGGAAGAAGGGGAGGGACGTGTTTCCCTGTGGATAGGACAAGTAATAAGGAGCTTAAAAAACAGCAAAGGAGATTTAGAGCTGTGGGGATAGAGAAGGGCTGGGATTAATTGCAGGGAGGAGGGGAAGGGTGGTATCACCAGGGCTGGAAGTTTGGAGGACAAATGTGTCAAGGAGGGCTTAAAGACAGTGGATTCATCCATGGGAGAGGAGACAGGGAGGATAAACATCCACCTGGCCTGTCTTTTCTACCAGTTGGGCTCACGAGGCCACACGAGTGAGAGCTGGGATGTCTGCAGTGGGGTGGTGGCTTTGATAACACGGAGGTTTCTCCTCCAGGATTCTCATTCCTTGGTGTGAGACGTGTCATTCAGAGCTGCTTTCCAACCCTGGGCATCCCTTTGCTCAGGTCCATGGATCCCAGTGTGACTTGGCAACATGTGCTGTGGGTGTTCATGGAATCACAGACTGGTTTGGGTTGGAAGGGACCTTCAAGGTCATCCAGTTCCAACCCCCTCCCTTCCACTATCCCAGGTTGCTCCAAGCCCTGTCCAACCTGGCCTTGAACACTTCCAGGGATGGGACAGCCACAGCTTCTCTGGGAAGCAGAGCTGTGTTACATCTCACCCTCTCTCCTCATCTTTCCCATGTTTCCAGCTTGACCTGAGCCTTTGGGACATCTGGGCACAACTTTTGGGTGGAAATCACCAGCGATGATCCAATCACCCCGAGGAAGGAAACACGCAGGAAACACGCTGAGCAAGCAGAAGTGGGGGAATAAACCAGAACAACTTGAGAAAGCTCTTGCTTCCAGTAATTCCCAGGGAGAGGTGTCAGCCATGATTTCCAGAAGCCACACGCAGCAGAAAGCAGGGGACTGCTGGCAGCACTAATGAAGTTACTGCCACGAGGTGATTGGGTTACGGGATCCTCCGGGAGCGGCCCGCGAGGTGATGGACTGAAAGCAGAACGGGAACTAAATTGCATTTCATTTCAATTTGGCCATAAATTTGATGATTTCGTCAGATAAGGAGCAAAGGGGGAAGGGAGGAGTGGGAAGGGGAGGAGAGGGACGGCTTCATGTCTTCGGCATGGCCAGGGCAGGGAGGGAGCAAGGGAGAGAGCACGACACGGGAAAGGACATCCTTCCACTTTGTGTAGGTCATTAATCTGAAGTCCCAAAGGATTTATGGATAAGATGGATATCACCTGCTCTCTACAGACTGTGCAATGAACTAATAAAGGCTGGGAATACTGGCCATCAAACTGCCCTGGGATTTACGGGAGGGGATGCAGTGGGTGAAGACAGGAGGTGGACCCTTGTTGCTCTTTCATGGGATGCTCCTCTTGGGAGCTGTGGTTTGTGTCACCCGAGTCACCTGCTGGAAGTGTGGATGTGTCGGCAGGGGTGGAGACAGCCAGGCTGCAGAAAGGGCTGCAAGTGGTAGAACATGAGCTGGTGGGACTTCCCAGTTCTGGGTTCTATCCAGAGGAACCTGGACAAGCTGGAGAAGTGAGGCCTTGGGAATGTCATGTGGTTTAATAAAACAAAGTACAAGGTGCTTCACCTGGTTCAGGGCAATTCCTGGTGTAAATATAAGGGATTAACAGGAAGAGCAGCCCCAGGGGAAAGGATTCAGGGGTGCTGGGGGGTGAGAGGGTGGGCATGACCATGTGCGTTCACAGCCCAGAACCCCCCCCTGTGTCCTGGGCTCATCCCACAGTGTGGGCAGCAGGATAAGGGAGGGGATTGTGCCCCTCTACCCCACTCAAGTGACATCCCACTGCCAGAGCTGCCTCCAGCTCTGAGGTCCCAGCACAGGAAGGACGTGGAGCTGCTGGAGCAAGTCCAGAGGAGGCACCAGGATGATCAAAATAATGGAACAGCTCTGCTGTGGGGAAAGGCTGGGAGAACTGGGGTTGTTCTGCCTGGAGAAGAGAAACTTTGAGTTGACCTAATTGTGACCTTCCAGTACCTGATGGAGCAACAAGAAAAGGTGGAGAGGGAACTTTTAGAAGGGCCTGGGCTAACAGGGTAAGGGGGAATGGCTTCACAATGTCAGAGAGCAGGTTTAGGTTGGATATTAGGAAGAAATTCCTGGCTGGAAGGGTGGTGAGACCCTGGCACAGGTTGTCCAGAGAAGCTGTGGCTGCCCCATCCCTGGAAGTGTCCAAGGACAGGTTGAACAGGGCTTGGAGTAACCTGGGATAGTGGAAGGTGCCCCTGCCATGGGCAGGGAGTCGGAACAAGATGACCCGTAGTGTTCCTTCTAATCCAAACCATTCCACGATTCTATGTTTTTATAACATCGATGAATATCTGCATTGAAGCAAAATGCTCTGCCACACTTACCTTGCTGATGCCCCTAGAATGGAATGATCCACTCCCCGATATGCTGAGATTTCCTTCTGGATATTGGGACATCATGAGCTCTTGGTACAACACGTCATTTTTAAGCTAAAGTCGTGACATCTCATGACGTGTCTCAGTAAGTTCAGTCCTGTTTTGCTGTGCCTTGCCAAGTCTCTCTTGGGAAGACCTTCATCCCAGCTGGATGAAGGACTTGTGCTTCCTCAGGGCCAGAGGGAATCCTGGTGGGATATCTGACTGTTGCAACATCTGTGGTAAAATGATGGTGTGGTGCCCAACTCTCAACTTCCGTGACCAAGAACTTGCCATTCCTTGAAAAATGAAGGATGGGGCTCAAACGATGAGAGTGGGTATGAAGTGACTCTGTATCCAGCTCCAGTCCAGCATTTCCCCAGTTCAGACATGAGAAGCTGAACCAACTTCTCATGAAAACTCTCCATGAGACCTTCCATGAGGTGGAAGTGAGTCTGAGACCCTTCTGATCCCAGGCTTATGCCAGAGCTCCAAACACAGGAATGCAGCTTCCAAGCCCTCTGGGGATCCTTTATGGAGTTTAGGAGGACCCCACACACGAAATCTGTAGGAACATCTTCCTCTGGGAAGGCTGGGTGGTGAAAACACCTGCAAAACCATTGACCAACCCCCTCAGAGATGTGGTAGAGAAGTTCCAGTGGGATGTGTAAGACACACAGGGAATAACTGAGGGAAATGGGGTTGTTTATCCTGGAGAAAAGGAGGCTTGAGGGAACTTCTCACTCTCTTGTCCTCTCTGACAGGAGGATGGAGTCAGGTGAGGCTCATGATCCACTCCCAGGGAACATGGGACAGGAAATAGCCCCAAATCTATGCCAGGAAAAGTTCAGGTTGGACATCAGGAAGAATTTCTTCATGGAAAGAGTTGGAAGGGGCTGCCCAGGAAGGCTGTGGAGTTCCCATCCCTGGAGGTGTTCAGGGAATAACTGGACATGTCACTCAGTGCTCTGATCTGTTTTTGGTCAGAGGTTGGACTTGTTGATCTTGGAGGTCTTTTTCAACCTTAAAATTTCCATGATTCCGTGATTTTATGATTCCGTGATTTTATGAAATGGTCTGGGACAGAACAAAGTACTGAATCCACACAGGCAAAAGCTCCAGGCCCTGGGTCCACAAAAAGGAAAAGCTCCAGAGCTGTGCTTTGGGTGATCCATCTGGGATCTGTGGTGGCTCTCAATGATCTCATGGATCGCAGGACCACATTCCATGTTCCCCCTGTACCCAACTGCCGGAGGGAAGGGACATGGAAGTTCTCCAGGAGCAGCTCTGCTGAGCCTGGAGCTGTTTGTGCTGGTACAGCAATGCAAAATGTGACAGGAGCTTGGCCTGCCCTGGAGGCCAAAGCTTTTAAACTCATGTGAGAGAGAGGGGAAAGATATTATCCATAAATTTTAACGCTGGCAGGAATGTGAAGGCATGTGGCTCTCAGACTCCTGCAGGACTTTGGCAGCTTTGTGATCATAATTAACACGTGTGGTTGCCAGGAATTCATGTGTAGCTGTAGGAATTTTGATCCATGTTTGGGATATTCCTCTTCGGAGAGCGGATGTGAATCTGTTTGAAGCTGCTCAAGCAGAGAGAGGAGGAATCTTTAGTGTAACTCCAACATGTTCATAGTGAGACATTACAAGTGCTCCCAAAATAATGACTGGGAGGTACAAGGGGGAAAAAAAAAGTGCAGGAATCTATTTCACATGCACAATAATTTACTTTTAGATGTGCAGTAAAGATTTTATATGCACAATAATTTACTTTTACATGTGCAGTGATGTTTTTACACATGTAATCATTTATTTTTATGTGTAAAAAGCCAACCAATTAAAAACCTGGGCGCTAAATGTGCCTCTGACCAATCCTGAAGGCGTTTGTTTTGGTGTAAAAGTTCACTCATCCCTAACATCAACACTCTCCTGCTGGATTGTTTTTTATTTCCAACTGGTTCTGTCTGATTCTATGATTCCATAGTTCTGTCTGTACCTGATTCTTCTCCAGTTGTCTCCTGAAGGAGGAACAGCAGCTGTTGGGAAGGGATCCAAGGGCCACGTCACTTGGGATATCACCTCCTTTTCTCCACGACCGATCTGGGGCAGATCCTGAATCTGTGGGAGGAATATCAGCTCCAGCAGCAAGAGCTGAGAAAACATTTATAGGATCAGAGAGTCATGGAATGGTTTGGGTTGGAGGAGAACTTCAAGATCATCTCATTCCAACTCCCCTGCCCATGGCAGGAACACCTTCCACTATCCCACGTTGCTTCAAACCCCATCCAACTTGGCCTTGAACACTTCCAGGGATGGAGCAGCCACAAATTCTCTGCACAACCTGTGCCAGGGCCTCCCCACTCTCACAATAAGGATTTTTTTCCTATTATCCTATCTAAACCTACTGTCTTTCAGTTTTGAAGCCACATTGGTGGGATTTTTGGTCAGTGGAGCTGAGCAGTTGCAAAAGCAATTTAAAGACTCCAAATATTCCAAACAGCTCAGAGGAAAGGAGGTGAGTCCATGAGAAATTCTAGCTGCTGGAGGATGAGTGGAGAACCTCAGATCTGCTTCCATCTTCTTTTCCATGAATTGGCTCAATCCAAGGGAGTTTGATCTTCCGTTCCTCAAGTGAATGTTTTTACCAGACAGCACAAATTTAAGGGTCTGAATTCCCCCATTTTTCCTTTTAATTAACTTAATTGCATATTTAATCCCATATGTAAATGAAACGTCCAGGATGGATGTGTTAAGCTCCAAGGAAATGTCTCTTTGTTGTCTCGGAGATTTCATCTCTATGACAAACACTGGATAATTCACCTGCCACAGATAATTCCAGGATGATCTGAAGGAATAAAGGGACTGAAGAAGTTAAGGAATGGCTCCAAATATTGTGGAATCACCAGGATTAAAAGCACCAGCTCAGTCCAAGGGGTCACCTCCAAGCGCAGTCCTGGTCATGTCGAGTCTTTGCCACGTTAGTGGCGACTCAGTTACTTTGAGTGGGAATCTCAAATTACTGCAAACCCAGCGGATTCGAGGGGAGAAGAGGTGGAAAGGACTAGAAATATAAATAACAGGCACCAGGACTGGGAAAAAAAAAAAAAAGTGGTTCCCAGAATCTTTTCCTTTGGACAATCTGGGAGAGGAGGAAAACTAAAGATGGTGGATGTTCAAGTGTAACAAAACTCCTCAGAGTAAACCCAAGCCTTAAAAATAAACTGTATGGGAGTTCATGAATGTTTAGTGGGAGCCTGATGCTGCAATAAGTGGAAAAAATTTCTCTTCATCCAAAATCTGTTTTTGCAAGGGAAAAATGTGCTTCCATGGAAACCTTTTCTGGAGGACACTGTTCCACCAGCTTTAACCACTGGTATGCTCGAGTCTCTGGTTACAGTGCAAAGAAATGAGGGGAAATCGGTGAAAAGTGTGAAAACAACAATACCTGTTTTCAAGGGCAACTTGGTTGAAAAAAATGATCTGGAATATTTATGGATCAATGGCCTGGAAGAAGGGGCAGGAGCTTTGCTGGTTGGTGTTGACCTTGACAACACTTCCCACCACCGAGGGGCTGAGCTGCACCTTGTTCCAACCCCCAATCCATGGGAAGGGACACCTTCCACTATTCCAGGTTGCTTTAAGCCCCATCCTACTTTGAACACTTCCAGGGATGGGGCAACAACAGTTTCTCTGGGAATTCCATGCCAGGGCCTCACCACGCTCATATTTAGCTCAGAATGGCTCATCCACTATTTTATAGGGATCAGGCTCACGGAAAAGTAAAATATCCTAAAGGACGATTCAGCTGGTAAATCAAAAAAATAAGGAAATTGAATGGGAAAACCTGAATGATGATGGGATGCTTTTAAAAAAACAACCAAAGTGCCCCCAAAGTGGTAATTTCCTCCCCCCTCCCCTCAGTACGAGTGACAGTGGTTTGAAAAACTGGCTTGGCTTAGAGGCAAAGAGAAAGTGGCAAGAGACACATCAAATGGGAAAAAAACCTCACAACAAAGGAGTAGAGGACATTGAATTTGCACTAGAAATGGAGAAAATCAGTGAGATGAGCAAAAAGACATGAGGCGTCTCTGGCCAGTCGAGCTGAGGACAGCAAAGAGTTGAAATACTTTGGGAACAGAAGAAGCTATAATAACCACGGTATTGATTCCTCCTTGGAAGGGAAATGTGCAAAGCAGGCATTTTCAGGAGATATTTGTTTTGTATTTGGGGAGAAAAGCAGATTTGTTTCTGATTAAAGTGAAGGGATGGTTTACGGGCCGACATTAAATGTGGAGCAGACTAAATAGCCCCTCTTAAAAACACTAATCTGAAAATAGGTCTTAGCTATATCCAGGCATTTCATAGGATGTGGCCAAGGAGGTTTTTTTGCCCTTTGGAGGGCTGGGAAATCCATGGGATGAGAAGAAAACCGATGTCATACATTGCAAATGGTAGAAAGAGAATGACTTGGTTAATTATGGCCTGCCATTGATTCCAGGGAAAATGAAGGAACACCTCACCAGGACTCGATTAATAAAGAATTACAGGAACATGATGCTAATCAGCAGGGGGTTATGGGAAATCGGTCCTGTCAAATTAAGCAGCTTTTATAAACGCAATTACAAGAGTGAGGATAATTAACCACTGGAGGAGCTTGCAGAGGGTTGTGGTTGAGTCTCTGGGGGAGATGTCTCAATCGAGAAGTTTGGTTTAATAGAATGTCATTTGTGTGGCTCAAAGAACAACGGGAGCTTTGTCCATTCCTGGAGGAATCCGAGCGCTTTAACCACAACCACCAGGACTCCAGAAAACATTCCTGTAGGGCAGTGATATCCATTGAGGGTTTGGTGTCCAAGACCTTGGAAAAGTTGATGGTGGTGGGTTGTGACACTCAAAGCCATGTGTTGGTGAAGAAATAAACTCCAAAACTTGAGATTCCACTGGCTCCTTGTAACGATGGTTGGTGAATTTGCATCCAAGAGGAGAGTTGGAAGATGTTTAGTTATTGCAGGGTTGCACCTCAGCAAAGGGATGAAATGGCTTCTAGGAGGATTTGTGTTGTCCTCATGTCACTGGTGTCCCACCATCCCTCAGCTGGTTGGTACGGGGAGCATCCAGCAATCCTTGTTTTATGTGCACACTTTTTTTTCCCAAGGAACTCTCTGGAATTCCCAGACATCATGACTTGGCACTGGTGAGGCCACACTTCAAATACTGGGGTGAGTTTTGAGCCCAAGACAAGGAAGATGTTGAGGGGCTGGAGCATGTCTGGAGAAGGGCAATGGAGCTGGGGAATCCTGCATCCAACTCTAGGACACCCAACACAGGAAAGTTGTGGATCTGCTGGAGCGAGGCCAGAGGAGTCCACGGAGATGATCAGAGGGATGGAGCCCCTCTGCTCTGGAGACAGGCTGGGAGAGCTGGGAATGTTCAGCCTGGAGAAGGATCCAGGGAGACCTTAGAGCCCCTTCCAGAACCTGAAGGGGCTCCAGGAGAGCTGGAGAGGCAGTTTGGAAAAGCAAAGCTGTGGCTGCCCCATCCCTGGAAGTGTCCAAGGACAGGTTGGACTTCGTTTGCATGAATCTGGGATAGTGGAAGGTGTCCCTGCCCAAGGCAGGGGGTGGAACTATGTCACTTTTAAGTCCCCTCCCACCCAAACCATTCCATGATTCCATGATTCTGTGATGTATCTGTCAGACTCCGTTGGTTTGAGCAGTGACTGAAGGGAACAATTCTGGTGTTAAGCAGTGCCCTCTCAACCCATCCAAACTGGAAAAGCCTCTTTTCCACAGGCTGCAAGATGAACATGTTTCATCCCAGGATGCCTGAATTTTAATCTGAATTTTGCCTGTGGTGCCTTTTTGGAATCATAGAACGATTTGGGCTGAAAAGGACCTTATGGATCATTTCCTTCCAACCCTCTTCCATGGATAGGGACACCCGAGTTGCTCTGGAGTTGTCTGTGACCACTGGACCACATGCTGTAGGCTGAGACTGAAGGAACATCATGAGTGTCAGGCCATGCCACTGCATTTCTTATTGACCTACTTGATACTCTCTCCCATTTCCATGTTTCTTCCTCTCCCGCACTCCATAAAATGCACCATGAAATGTCTCCTCTCAATTGAGATGCTCTGTTTTATTTGGGCTGAGAAATCCACTTAAACCTTTTTAATTTGTCTTGTTTGGATATGGGTATAATTTTGATTGTGTTTTATGGGCACCCGGTTCATTTTACTTCCTGTAAATCGTCCCTTTAGTTACTGAGGCTTCTGGGAAGTTGTAAATCCTCCCTCCTCTCCTCTCCATGGAGTTTACGTTGTTTTACAGCTTCATTAATAGGTTCTCTCCCAGCTAGGTTGATGAAAGTTATTGACCTAATCATAACCTATTAATTATGACAGTAAATCCCACTCTTGGAGATGTTTTACTGAGCAAATGTTACTTGGAAAATCTGCGGGTTAAACTGCAGATCCAAGGACTTTAAATCTGCTGTTCACTGCCCCAGTCACGGAATCCTCCTCAGGAGGAGCTTGTGCAGCACTTGCTGGTTTGGGATGGTTCTTATTCAGGGAGTTTTCTGAAATATTGGCTCTACATGTTTAGGTTGAACAGGGCAACTGAGGTGTATTCCAGCTTCTTTTCTGCCTGTTTTCATGGAATTATTTAGGTTGGGAAAAACCTCTAAAAGCATCGAGTTCAACCATTCCCCCACCAGTAAATCTCATCCCTGTGTGCCACATCTACATATCTTAAATGTCTCCAGGAATTGTGACTCCCTACTGCCCTGGGCAGCCTGTTCCAGTGCTTGGGAACCCTCTTATTGGAGAAATTTTCCCTGATATCCAATCCAAACTTGCCCTGGTTCAACTTGAGGTCGATCCCTCTTTTTCTATTGTTTTTTACGCAGGGGAAAACATATTTAATAAGCAATAAACTGGCTTCTGTCTGAAGCTGCTGGCCCATATGAATCTTCCCAGAGAAGTTATGGATTCCCCATCCCTAGAAGTGCTCGACAGAGGTTTGGACAGGGCTTGGATGAACTTGGTCCAGTGGAAACTTGTCCCTGCCTATGGCAGGAGGGTGGAATGAGGTGATCTTAAAAGTCCCTTCCAACCCAAACAAGTCCATGATTCTGTGATCTTCCACTTCCAGCATCCAGGGCAGGTTTTCTATTGGAAAAACACAGCTCCAAAACACTGGATTGGCATCCCCTAAAGCCAAGGGAGAAATGCTTCTCTTCCCAAAAAAACTCTTCCTTCCAGAAGCAGGTTCTGCCCCATCGAGCCTGTTGGAAGTGCCCCATTAGGAAAAACTCCCTGTAGCTCAGCTGCTGAGCGAGCAGCTCCCTTCTGCATCCTGAAATCCCCCGGGAAAACCACTTTGCTTACGAGGCAGAGAGAGAAAAGTCTCCCAGGAATCCGAGTGCTGGCATCAGCCTTTCGGAGTAGCCATCCGTGGTAGGAACTGCCAGAGGTCTCAGCTGGGTTCCGGGGCCCAGTTTAAATAAGCATTAGGAATTGGGATATGCACATGGAGAGATGCACATGGATGTTTGTTTGTGTGGATTCCTCCAGGATCCCACCTCCGTGTGTCCGTGTGCACGCACGCACGGTCGGAGTTCATGCCCCGAACACCCAGTTGAAGACAATGAAAATGTTGTTAAAAGAGCTTTTCCTCTTGTTGGGTTCATCCCTCAGGGGGAGAAAATGGCGCAGGGTCGCAGAATTAAAGATGGGTGAAAGATCTCCTGCATCCTGGCCTGTTCCCTGTGGAAGAATTCTGGATATGGATGTTTCCTGTCCTGCCTGGGATAATCCCCAAGACTCTCCGTTTCTCTGCTGCGATGGGTGAGATGAGGAGTTTTGTTTCTCATGTAGGATCCTGAGGTTGGAAGAGGACGAGCAGCTCACCAGGAAGGTCGGCCTTCCTTATCATCCCTTTTCCCAGATGAGCTCCAAAGCAAGGATGAACGTTGGAGGAGAGTGTGGGATGAGCTCCCAGGAGCTACTGGTTTATAGTGGGGCAAAAAGAAGCATCAGAGGCCTGGACAACCCTCCAAGCTGGAGAGAGACATGATTTTTTGTGGGGTTCACCCTTCCTTCTCTTATAAGGAATGACTCTCAACCCCAACTTCCAAATCCCTCCCACCCAAAATTCATCACCCTTTTATTAGGTAAAATATACTGTTAAATTAAGAAAATAATAATAGTCCTTATCCTCAAATGGATGAATTGATGTCAAGATGTTTTAGCAGATGCCGGAATTCTTTTCTGGACTTCCTCACCTTTTTTCCCCTCTGGATACCAAGGGGGGAAGACACAGGGCAGGCTTCTGGAATTCTCACAGCACTGGCAAAGACAGGATTTGGCCCTGGAACATCACAAATGCCACCAAAATATTTCAGAATTGTCATTTCAAGGGGTGGAGAGAGGAGAAAGGACTGGGGAGTGGGATGTTGAGCTGTGGAGTCCATGGATGGGAGGGAAGGGAGGAAAGGCACAAGGTGGGAATGAAAAGATAGATTCAGGATATATCCAGAGTAGATCCAGGATAGATCCAAGATAGATGCAGGGTAGATCAGTGGTGCTGAGAACACTGTTCTCTGCACCCAGGCTGAGAATTATGCAACTCATTGCACGTAAATCACCAAAAATGTAGCAGCAAAACACTGGGATGAAGGAAATTCTTGTTGTATCCATAAGAAAGTGTGTTCCCAGCACCTCTGACAGCTCAGGACGACTCTCCTGATCCCATGGGATGCATCCAACAAACACCATCCATCCACAGGGGATGGTGGGTGACAACGAGGGTGCAAGTCTTCCACTTGGAGCAGCACTGGAGAGAAGCTGCGAATCCGGAGGTCGTGGCTCATCCTGGTGCTGGTTCCATGGAGCTGTGCCCTCCTGCTGCTCCCCTCGAGCACATTCCTCCTGTCCCCCCTGCCTCCATCCCTCCTTGCCAGACGCATTCCCGGCCGGAAGCGGGACCGGCCGGCGCAGCCAAGCGCCAGAGCTGTCGAGAGATGAAATCAGAGCCGCCCCAGCTTGGGTTGCAGGGATGGCTTTCTGTTCCCATTAATAATTCAGGATTCCCCCGGGGGCTGGGCAGATGACATCATATCCCACCCTATTCCCATCCCACCCTGCCTTTGCCTTCCCTCTCTGTCTCGTCTTTCCCAGGCAGCAAAAGAATTGGGGGCACCTTGACGCTGCTGTGTAACTCCCTAAGACCATGACAAAGAGAATTCCCAGCCCTCTTTATCCAGGAATTTGGTCCCCTTCAGCCATCCAGACCAGGAGAACAAGCTTTGGGCATCATTTCCTGCCGCCAGTCTTCCCCTGGGCAATTTGATCGCCCTGTTCTATTGAGTCAGTGAGAGCAGTTTGGAGTTGCCTCTTCTTGGAAAGGATTTTGGGGCAAAAATATGGATAAAGGCCCTAGAAAACCTCGTGGTGGAAAGCCAGGCCTGAGCCTCAGATACAGAAGACAGAAAGTTGGTAAAGAATGGTCCTGCAGTGTGGAGCAGTGCTGGAAGTTTTTCCTGATGGCTCATGGCAGTAATTTAGATCCTCCAGCTGCTTCCTGATGTGGCCTCCAGTCCTGGAGCCTGGACAGGCAACCAAACCTCAGGGAACACCATTTTTTGGGAGTATTTACCCACTGCTGTCAACCATGACATTCCCTCATGGCTCTTTTTCCACAAGTTCAGTGAAATTCCTGATCTTTGGTGTCAAAGTCCACCCTTCCGGTGGTACCGGCAGCGTGTGAGGGAGACATGGCTTGGAAAACATCTCAGCAGGATCCAGAGAGACCAATAAATCATGGAATGGTTTGGGTTGGGAGGGGCTTTAAAGATCATCTCGTTCCAACCCCCTGCCATGGGCAGCAACACCTTCTACTATCCCAGGTTGCTAGAAACCCCACCCAACCTGTCCTGGAACCTTTGGAGATCCTCAAATACTTTTGGAATACCTTACCAGGGTTGTGTGGGGAGCACAGCAAAGAGGAAACAACAGAGAAAGCAAAAAAAAACTCTTGTGTGTGACCTGTTGAACCCTTTTTTGAGACAAATGCTCCAAACTTACTCCTTATTTTCCTTTTTTTCTTTCTTTTTTCCTCTCTGTAAAGTGCATTTCTCCCATGGTATCAGTCTCTGTGGGGCTCTAATCATTGGGAATTAACTCCAGCCATGGCCAGGGCTATGGCGCACTTGGATATTCCCAACATCTGACTTTGGCCCAGGATATGGATCTGAAGGATGGATTTGAGCCAACGTGTGCGTGGATGAAACTGTGCTCATCCCGAATCCCACACTTTTGAAGGGTGACGGGACTCCAGCTGCACCTTGGTGCTGTCTTGCTTCTCAAAGCAGTGGATGAGGAGTTACTCTGGATTTCCAAAAGGATTTGGTGATGCTGGTTAAACACCTCCTCATCCCTTTCTTTCCCTGAAGTCCTTTCTTTGCAGTTTTATCCAGGAGAAAAAGGCTTTTATTTGGGGTTTTTTTTGGGACAATGTCTCAGGCACGTGGTGGGATTTTTGGGGCATCCTGTGTAGGGTCAGGAGCTGGACTCGATGATCCTCATGGATCCCTTCCAACTCAGCACCTTCCCTGTTTTTCTGGACTTCTTGCGATGAAGTGCCTCTACCCCATCTTTCAGCACAGCCCTGAAAAATATCCCTGAAGCTCCCAAAAGAGCCCAAACCCCCTCTCATCCCATGTTACTACTCTGAGTCCATCCTGATGCCAGAATCAGGCTCTGTCTAAACCATTTTTGGACCCTATTTAATTTCCCCATCCCCTCCATTTCCCCTAAGGATTCCAAGTGTTAACACAAAGTAAAACCCCAAGGCTGAGGTGCCTGATTTATCCATCCCCTAACCTTGGCTTTATTTCCTGAGCACGGTTCTAACTGCTAATGTTACATGTAACCAGTTTAAGTGTCTGATTTATCCACACTCACCTCACCCATTACTTCATGGTACGGGTTTTAAATGTTAATTTTAATAATAAAAGTTTTACGCCCCCGGTGCTTTTCCACACTAACACGGGGCCATTATTTCACAGGACAAGGGTTTTAAAAGCTAATGTCATAATGCTGGTTTAATTGTGGGATTTATTCCTGGTGAGGCAGCTCCTGGAAGTGGTGGAGGGTGGGAGGAAACTGGTGGCCAGTGACAATGTGTCATCTGGTGTTTGGTGGGATGAGTAGGTTCCTGAAGCTAAGCTTGAGAAGGAAAAGTCCTGTTTTCACTAAGGAGGTGTCCAAGAACTCAAAAAATTAAAATGATGCATCTATTCAAGGGTGACATGGCGGAGGAAGATGGAATAATGGGATCACTTAGGTTGGAAAAGACTCCTAAGATCGTGTCCAACCCTTACCCCAGCACTGCCAAGGCCTCTGCTAACCCATGTCCCCAAGAGTCACGTTTCCATGTATTTTAAATCCCTCCAGGGATGGTGACTCCAGAACTTCTGTGGGCAGTCTGTGCCAGGGCTTGAAAACTCCTTTGGTGAAGAAATTGTCTCAGATATCCAACCTGAACGTCTCCTGACACAACTTAAAACCATTTTCTCTGATCCTGTCTTCTTTACTTGGGAGGAAAGCCTGACCCCCATAGCCTCCACCCTCCTTTCATGGAGTTGTAGAGAGTCAGAAGGTCCCCCACGAGCGTCTTTTTCTCCAGGCTGAGCCCCCCAAGGTCCACCAGCCCCTTTCAGTTCTCCAGACCCTTCTCCACTCCTGTTGCCCTTCCCTGGACACATTCCAGCATCTCAACATCTTTCTGGTCTACAAGGCAGTGCCTGACAGGGTCCCTGTGGCAAAGATGGGACCAGTGGAAAAATTATTCCTGATATTCTGCACCACCTGGACATCAAGAGTGGAAATTTGAGGGCAGCAGGCCAAGCAGGAAGTCCACATCCAAGGGCTGTCGATTTGTACATATTTATCCCTCTGGACTCGCAGCCTTGCTGGAGCTTGTCCCAGGTGAGCTGGTGAGGGATAAAGGACAGGATTATGTTGGGCTGGGTATTAAGGACAAGTTTTTCACCCAGGGGGTGTTTGGACACAGAAGAGGCTCCTCAGGGAATGGTCACAGCACCAAGGCTGACAAGAGTTGAAGAAACCTTTGGACAAGGCTCTCAAGCACAGGATGGGATTGTTGGGTTGTCCTGTGCAGGGTCAGGACTTGGACAGGATATTCCTTCTGGGTCCTTCCCACTCAAGATATTCTATGATTTCATGGAATACTGGGATCAATGCACAGCTGGGGCAAAGGGTGGAGTTGCAGGGCCGGGGTCAGGGATCAGCCCTGGAGGTTCTGGTTGGTGGCAACAAGTCTCCTTCACCTTTAGTGGCTTGACCCAAAGATCTCTTGAGGGTGATTGGATTGTTCTGACAGGAACTGGGGAGTTGCTGATGCAGAGAACAAGGGGCCGAAACCTGCACTGCCAGCAAAACGCCACCCTGATGTGTCAGAGGGACAAACCCAGCGGCAAGGAGAACCTCTGCCTCGCCATTGTCACCCAGGCTCTGGATCAGGCTTGGGATGACCTTTCCCTGCCTCCAAATCAGCCAAGACCGGTTTTTAACTCCATCAAAGAGGTCCCAGACTCTCTCCTGTGAGGGTGGATGGGTGTTGCTAACGGGTGCTTGTATTTGGGAATTCCTGACACCGCGACCCTCAGTGGAGGGAGAAGGTGTGTGTGAACCATCACAACATCTCAGGTGAGGTTCCCACTGCTTTCCTGCTCCTTGGCTCCTGAGGGAAACAACTCTGAGCCACTTGGAGGTGACCTGAGTGTGTCACTCGCTATGACCATCTTCCCTGGCCTCATCTCTTTGCTGCCGTAGGTACAGAAAGGGTCTGAACACCTCCAGGTGTGACAAATTGCTTTGAGACACCAGAAAAAAAAGGGGTTTCACTCATTTCTCGGGCGCACAACTGGACCCCGTGCCCAAGACACCCACCTGGGCATCAATATATCCATGAAAACCACAAGACTGAGCTCTTTGCCTTCCGGTGACCTCTGTGTGTTTGCTGTCAACATCAGAAACAAAGCCTTGCTTTGGGATCCTGTTTCTCTTTTTCTTTGTTTTCCCTTGGATTAAGAAATTCTCCCATTACCAAAGACACTTAACGTGGCGGGGAAAGTAAGTGAAAATTCAATTAAATAAACAGAGTGGGCACTTCTTTCTCGCTATCAGTGAGAGACAAAAAAAAAAGGAAGAGCCAAACCAGCAGAAGTGAATGTTCAATTGAATAAATACCAATAACTCCCATTTCAATCCTTCTTTTTGGCTCATCCAGCTTATGGTGCAAAGATAGTGAAAATTCAATTGAATTTTAATAACAATGTGCCCCATTACCAAAAATACAACCAAAAGGCGAGAAAGGGTCCCTGACTTAAAATCAATGCTGCAAAAGATGGGCAACATCATCAAAATTATATTAGCCTTAATAGTCAATCAATTAATGAAATCTCCCAGTTATTTAAAAAATAAAAAGCCTTTGGAGGTGGGATGAGTTTTTTTTTTTTTTTTAATCTTGTCTGATGAAGTTTTCCAGCAGGATCTGAAAGCTTTTTTGTCCCGTGGCTCTCCCACCTTCCCTGGTCACCATTAGGGGCCGTTTATCGAAGTGACAGTTGCCTTTATATCCGAGGGATGGGGGAGAAGGGAGAGGTGGTGGCTGAGTGCTGAGGCCACTGGAAATGAAATGTTGCAGAGATATGAATTTTGATAGGTAGTCAATACCCTCTGTCCGTTTCAATTAAAAACCAGCAGCGAACACCGAGGGCAGATGGGCAACATTTCAGAGCCCATAAAATCAAACCTGGGGGGGGGATAAAGGAGAGGTCCAGCTGGACTTCAATCTCCTCTCCCTCTTCTTCTGGGGTGGATTTCACCCGAGTGGTTGCTCTTAACGCTTTGCCTGCTGGGCCATTCCTCAGTTTGGGATGGTTTGGGGCACTTTTGTTCTGTTCCAAGAGGATTTTCTGGGTCGCGGTTGGCAGATGGACATTCCAGGTGACTCTGAGCCCTCCAGCATGTCCATATCGGGGGACAATGGATGTTGTTACCTTGGTTGGGAACCTGGTTTGGTCTAAGTACAGAGCTAAGTCACTCCTTCACCAGGAGCTGCTTTAGAATCATGAAATGGTTTAGGTGGAAAAAGGCCTCTAAAATCGTTGGGTTCAACTGGAACCTCACACTGCCAAGGCCACCACTAAACCACATCCCCAAGTGCCACTTCTATACATCTTTTGAATATCTCCAGGGATAGGGACTCCCAGGGCAGTCTGTTCCAATGCTTGACAACTATTTCCATGAAGAAGTTTTTCCTAATACCCAATCTAAATTTCTGCTGGTGAAACTTGATGCCATTCCCTGTCCTGTCCCTTGTTCCCCGGGAGCAGAGTCTGACCCCCACCCGGCTCCACCTTCCTGCCAGGGAGTTCCAGAGAGTAAGAAAGTCCCCCTTGAGCCTCCTTTTTATGAGGCTGAGCCCCCCCCATCTCCCTCAGCTGCTCCTTGGAAATCCTTCTCTCCCTGCACTGCACCAGTTTGGCTCATCTCACCCACACTGGGGAGCACGGTCTCTCTGCCCCTGCCTGACCCTCCCATCCAAGATCTGGCTTAAACCAAGGTGGGGGCTGCCTCATCCTTCCCTGATGACTCCTGTTAAATTATTTAACCCTTGGTTATCCCGCTTTTCAAGCTCTAAGGGAAATGCCAGAGGGAAAATAAACTGCCAGAGGTTGCGTGACTGTGACCGATGCCACCTTCTCCCTGCCAGCCCTCTGTACCCACCCTCTCCTTGGGCTGCTCCTCACCCTCTGCTCCCTCAGAAGAAACCCAATCTCCCCTCCTCAGTGTCACCTGAAAGCGGGATCTGCTTTCAGCCCCATCCCGCCACGGCCGCTCTGTTCCCGACAGCGGCGCGGAGTAAGTGGCTCTGTCGCCCTGCCGAAAACCTCAGCAGTATTCCTGGCTCCAAGGGAGCTGCGAGATGCACCTGGAGAGGCCATGGAGGAGGGTTAACTCTTTGGAGTCCTCCCTGCTAGGTCATGATTCCAGAGGGAGGGAGCACGGGGTTTGGCGCCTGGAGGTGCCCTTGATTGAAAGCGGTGGGGTAATATCCCAGGGATCAGGATCCTCCAGACTTAGAGGCACAAACGAGAGGGGAGACCAACCCAAAACCAAAGATGGAGGTGGGAGAGGGTTTCACAGAATGAGAACAACATGAAAATTCAATTTAATTCTGGCAGAAGACACTCCAGGTAGGGAGGTGAAGGGATTGTGTCTTGTCTGGCTCAAGAGGACAATCTCCAGCTGTTTGAAGAAAGAGTCTGGGAAGATGTGAAATGCCTCATTCATGGATTCCTGAGGATTCCTTCTCTCCTTAAAACAGAGCAAGCATTGCATGCCTTCATCGAAGGACTCCAGTTAACCCAATGTTGCAAGTGGTGGCTGACCTGGGAATTCCAAAGCAGGATTTGAATCCACATTCTTGCAAGTGAGGTGGGATGAAAATTGGACAAGTGAGTCTTTAGGGAGTCACAAACCAGCTCACCTGGATGTCTGCAAGGGAATTTACTTTGGGTGAAGTGGATCATCCTGTCCATGCCATGCAGGGGGTCACTGACACCCAGCTCCACCAGCCTTTCCAATCCAGATTCCTCACTCCAAGGAGCAGAGCAGGAAGTCTCTATTCAGGTCTGGACTGTCTCTACCTGGAATATCATGGAATGGAGTCATATAATCATTTAAGTTGGAGGATAGCTCCAAGACCTTTGAGTCCAACCTTAAACGACCTTGTCAACGAGGCCAGAGCACTGAGTGCTACATCCAGTTCTTCCTTGGACATCTCCAGGGATGGAGACTCCACCACCTCCCTGGGAAGTCCATTCCAATGCCTAATAATCATTTCCATGAAGAAATTAGCCCTGATGTCCAACCTGAACCTTCCCTGGTGAAACTCGATGACATTCCCTCTTGTCCTGTCCCTTGTTCCCTGGGAGCAGAGCTTGACCCCTACCCAGCTCCACCCTCCTGTCAGGGAATTTTAGGGAGCAAGAAGGTCTCCCCTGATTCCCAGTTTCTCCAGGTTGAGTCTCCCCAGCCCCCTCAGCTGCTCCTGGTGCTCCAGACCTTTCCCATCTCCATTCCCTTCCCTGGACACGCTCCAAACCCTCGATGTCCTTCTTGTCATGAGGGACCCAAAACTGATCCCTGGATTTGAGGTGTGGCCTCAGCAGATGATCCCTCCCCTGATCCTGGTGGCCACACCATTTTTGGCACAAAAATGACAAAAATGTGACATAATTAGCTCAAGGTTTTTAATTCAGACGTGTGGCCCTCAATCTTCATATCCATCCAATCATGGGGGAAGAATAAAGAGCTGTCACTCACGTCTTGTAAGTGAAAATCTGGACAGCTGTCAAGAGCAATTGAAGATCCTTCTCGCTGTCATTTCAGCTCTTCCAAGGATTTGCAGTGGCTTTTAATCTTGGTGGTCCAAATCTAGTGAAATCTCAAATGTCAACACCTTAAGTGCTCAAATTAATACGTAATTATTGTCGCCTGTTCGTTACAACCATCAAAATATGGAATTTATGGGATTCCCTGGGAGGGCAGGTTTGTGGTGGGTGCGATGAAGAGCTGTTGGGTTTGGTGGGAATTTTCATGATGGTTTAAAGTTATAAAAGTTCCAGTTTGAGGAAGAACATGAGTTGGTGTCTCCCGGAAGGAGATAGGAATGGACATCTAGGAAAGGTCATCATTCTTGTCCAGATGATCTGAAATATCCCCAAAAGTCACATCCAGGTTTATTTGCTGAACTGGCCCTTCTGCCATTCACCTGAGGGATGTGCTGGCTTCCATCAGTTAGATTTCCAGTTGGATAACTGGGGGGATCCAGGGTGCAGAGCAAAAGTGGGAAAACATTGTAGGATTTACCCTAAAACAGATATGGAAGAAGGTAATGGAAACCAGGGCAATGGAGACCAGCCTGGGGAACTTCAAGAATTCGCATTTCCAAATATTCCCAAAATATTCCCAAATTAATAACTGAGGATTCCTGATGGCATCTGGAGAGTGAAAACCAACCCCAAAACAACAAGAAAATGTAGAAATCTGTCCCACTCAACACAGAATGTAGATTTTTCCATGGGGACCTTAGGAGCTGATCCCTCCTGTTTTGTTCACGGAATCACATTGAAAAAGGCTGTTGTGGATTTTTCAGGATATTTCCAGCCAGACTGGGATGCAGGTGTGGCGTTAAGAAAGCTCAGCCTGAAGGAGATGCTTATTGTGCAGCCTTTCCCAACCCAAATACTCCAAGGAGGGGAGGGAAAACAGTTCTGCAAAGCTGTGCCTTGGCTTTGGGCCTGGAAATGAGGAAGAGCATTAACTCTGATGCGTGGCTGGCACAAGGAATTTTGTTAAGTAGTTAATGGACACGGAATTTGGGCAGCCCTATGGCACCAGCTCTTGCTAACGCGGGAGTTTTAGCAATCCTGGGGGATGAAGGCTTGGAGAGAAGAGCAGACACCCTCTGGATGTGCCCTGGGATGGCTCTGGGGGAAACCTGGCTGCTGAAAGGATTTTAACTCAAAGACAGGGAGTTCTGTCGTGCCCACGGCATCACAGCAGCCGTTAACATCCCTTGCTTGCTGCGTGTTCTTCCCACTCCTACAGCATCCTTGGCTGGAATCCCCTTTTCCTTAGTCTGGGAATGCTAATGAGGTCACAGCCCTTGGTGGGGAGCTGATAACAAGCAAATAATTCCTCAGTTCCCAACTCAGCAGAGGTTGGAGTCACTGGGTGAGTGACAAGGTTTAAAGAAAACCCCGAGATCCTTAAGGATTCCCCCGTCCTCCTTTGCCCTCCTTCCTTATCTTGTTCCACCTGGAGATTTCCAGCGTGGAGCAGCCGGGGAATAATAAGTGAACCTTCCTGGTTCGGTCTCCCAGGCTCTGCTGGAGGCTAAGTGAGGTTAATAACCAAACATGCTGAGAAGTATTGAGGGGAGAGACAGGGGAAAAGGCTCCATCCCTGATCTGATGGTGATAAACGATTGGAGATGGGATATCTGATTTCCTCTCTCCCTGCAGGAGCAGCTTCCAGGAGAGCGTGTCGGCCATTCATTAAAGGAAAACAGCAAAGATTAGCACTGATAACTTGGAGATTATTTGGCTAAATCCGTGCAGAGGCTGCTGCGAAACCCTCCGGCTTCATCGACGGGGTTTATCCAATTTGCATCCGCGGAGCTGGTCCATGTGCTCGGATGTGTTTGGAAACCCACGGAGTGGATGCACTTAATGCACCACCTCCTTTTGGGATCAGGGACATGGGAAATCTTATTGGAGGAGAAGAAATGGGAAGTTGTTCGGCAAATGATCCCCAGGGAAGTCTGGGGGAGGTTAAACATGAATGTGTGAATCATGGAATTGTAAAATATCCTGGATGGAAGAGACCACAGGGATCTGTAAGTCCAACTCCAACAATCCCATGTTCCTGAGGGTGTTGTTGAACTTTGGGAAGGTTGAGGCTGTGAACACTTCCCTGGAGAGCCTGGAACATGTTCCAGTGCCCAACCACCCTGTGAGTGAATCTTTTCTTAATATCAAACCTGAAAAAACTTCATTCCATTGCCTGGAATATTATCCAGGATGGAGCCAGTGGTTCCTAGTGGAAGTCCTGACATCTAGGTGCTTGAAAAGTGTTGGGATGCTTCCAAAAACTCCAAGCAGGAGAGGAAGAGTTTTTCCCATGACAAGTTGCAACTAAGAATGCTCTTTATTATTTTTTAAACTGAAAATTGCATTTTTCCCCCACACGTTCAATGCAACACAGAATATGATGAGTTGGAAGGGACCCACAAGGATCATCTAGTCCAACTCACCATCTAACACCCGTAAAGAGACCGAGAGCACATCGCAGAGCATAACACCAACCTAGATCCCTCACAGTCTAGCAGGCCACTCCGAACCGGAAGGGGCCCAACGTCATCCAGCCCTACACCTCCCTGCTAGACCATGTCACTAAGCTCATCGTCCAGTCTTCTCTTAAACACCTCCAGGGATGGTGACTCCACCACCTCCCTGGGCAGCCCATTCCAATATGCGATTACTCTCTCTGTGATTCCCCACAAGTTCAATGCAAAAAAAAACCCTGCCCTGAGCTACCCCTTCTGGAGCCAGAGCAGGGAATGGAGCAAAGATTTCCAGAGGTTCCATCCCACCTGAATCATCCCCAGGGAACAAGAACAGGAAGTTTTGCTGCAGAGCATCTTTGGGAAGAAAGGGACACCCAGCCCTGAGTGTCAAATGTTGTTTTGTTTCCTTTTTCAAACCCAGCAGCAAAAAACCACTCGTGGCACAAAGTCTAAATGAGGCAAAACCCGTTGGTTCCTATTGATGCAAATGTCAGCTCTTGTTTCTCTTCTCTTCCACTTGAAAGCCAAAGTCACATTTTAAGTCAAAACAGAGGAGAAATGCAAAGGATGCTGGAAGGGACCCAGAGTTTGGAACCATTTTGCTGTGTATGGAGAATCCAGGGGCAGAAAAGCTCCAGCCTTTCCTCCATCCTTTGGCTTGGTTTGCTGCGGGAAAGGGATGAGAGGAACCACCTTGTTCTGGCACAGGTTGGATTTGGGATGTGACGTCCAGCACTGATCAAACCGAGATATTTTGTCCCTTCATCCATCACAGAGGGATGTCCTTGGAAGGAGGGGACACCACTCCTGTCACTTTGGCCAGGGCTGGAGCTGCCAAGTGACGGTTCATGGATTGTTTTTAAGTTTCTCAAATGACAGCCTTGATTTTTTTTTAAATTTATTAACATTTTAAAGGTCCTTCCTCGCTGCTTTTTTTGTCTCTTGCAGCCTGACCCTCGTTGGTAGAGCAGTGCAGAAATGTTGGGATGGCTGGAAAACAGCAGAGCCCTGGGAACGACCCCACATCACTGAGGTCACTGAGGTCAGGGCTGTGGCTCTGTTGTCATTTTACCCTTCCAGGTTATGGATCAAGGCTGATGAAGCATCTTAAAAACCCAGGAGACACCAGGGAAAGGGGAATTTTATGCCTGGCCCACCCTGTCTCCCACAACACCCTAAATATTGTCTCCCACAGTCCCCTAAAATACTCGTAACTCCGAGACGTTTCTTGATTTCCACCAAATCCAAAAAAGAGGTTGGAACTGCAAGAAGGGGTGGGAATTGCAAGGAGGGCAATGACTTTCTGCAAAGTTTGCAAAAAAGGTGTTTTGGGGGCAGAAAAATGAGCCCTCTGTAGAATCCAGGGATTTCTGAGGGCCTCGGAGTTGTCACAGGAGCAGGGAGGGTCTGGCGGCTTCCAGGGAATCAAAACTATTCCTGTGCAGGCACCAAAAAAAAAAAAAACATAAAAAGGAGAAAAAAACCCATCAAATTTCACCTTTCCAAAGCAGGAATTTCCACTGGAGCAGGCAGGGCTGGAGCTAACAGGGAAGTACAAGAAAAAAAAAAAAATAAAAAAGAAGAGGTTTACAGGAAACATGACAATTTTTAACCTTTTCCCTACCCACGTATCCCATCTTTTCTCCTCTCCAGGGAATGGCTGGAAAACAAAGGGCTGCCTCTTCACCTATTTATCCATATATTCCTTTATTTCGCCACCTCTGCATTCAGCTGGAGGTGGGATGCTCCGTGGAATGTGTGTGTGTGTGAGTGTGTGATGGAATTCAGGCCAAGCAGGCGGCGTTCCGGAATTCCGCCATCCTCAGCAGTAAATAGTAGCAGGAACAGCAGGATTGAAAGGGCTGGAGGAGATGAGAAAAGAAAGGATGTGCGGAATTGCACACTCCAAATGCCACCTTCAATTCCCGCTGCGGAAAAAGCCGGGCCCGGCCCTGCCGCAGCTCCACAGAGCTCTGCCAGGATTCCCTGGATACCTCGGGATACTGAGACTTCAAAAAAAAAAAAAAAAAAGAAAAATCCAGTATAAAAATCCAGCAGCAAATGGGGTGTGTGAGATTGGATTTATTAATCATGGAAAGGTTTGGGCTGGGAGTGACCTCCAAGGTCGTGGGGAGGTGATGGGTGAAATTCCCAAGGATTTTGGCAGCCCAAGCCTTTTGTAGAATCATGGAGTAGTTTGGGTTGGAAGGGACATGGAAGATTATCCAGTTTCACACATTGTCATGGGCAGGGACACTTCCCACTATCCCAGGTTTCTCCATGGCCTGTCCAACTTGACTTTGAACATTCCAGGGATGGGGCAGCCACAGCTTCTCTGGAAAACCTGTGCCAGGACCTCATCACCCTCACAGCCAAGAATTCCTTCTTGATGGCCCATCAAAATCCTCTCGGCCCACCAAAATTCCAAATCCGCACACGTGTGTCCTTTATTTCTTTCTTTATTTATCTTGCTCTTCCCTCCCTTCAGAGAGAACTCCCCAAATTCCCTTTTTTCCAACGCAGACTCTTCACAGCAGTTTCCCTTCCTGCTCTTAATTTCCAACCCCAAATTTGGATGCAGCCCTGGCACTTGAACACACTTTGCATCCACAAAATAAAGAGCAGGAGGGAAACTGAGGCAGGTTTGGGAGCATCCAGGGAACTTCACCTTCCATGACATCCTGGCAGCATGGACAGGGATCCATGATTTTGGCTCTTCCGTGATTTTGGCTCTTCCATGATTTTGGCTCTTCTGTGATTTTGGCTCATCCATGAATGACCTGAGTGTCCCTGGATGAGCTTTCCTGGCTCAGTCTCTCACCCTCCCTTTGCTCCGGAGTCATTTCCCTCCTCAGTTTGAGCTCTGGGAGCTGTTCCTTTATTTTAAACAGCTTTTCCTGATGCTGCTTTTCCCTGGCTCTCATCTCTCCCTTGTCCTAAATTTGTCTCAGGTAACTTCCCCCCTGGAGCAAAAAGCTTTGGGAATATCTTGCAGTCCTCAGAGATGCAGCTTAGACCCATCTCGGTGTTATTTGAAGCTGTGCCTTTGCGATAATGCCACAAAATGCTGCTCAACACTTTTTTTTTTTCCTTTGAGAGTGGAATTTTCTACTGGAAAACATCTCCTTGTCCAGAAAAAAAAAAAAAATCATCTTGGGATCAGGCTGATTGTGCTGATTTTTTAAATTTTATCGTGTTTTAATTAAAAGTATTGAAATGAGTTGTTTCAATTGTTCTGCATCACTTTCCAAGCAGCAATATATTTTGTAATTCAAGGTGGGGGGGAAACATCCTTCTGCAGCTCTGCCTGGTTTCTTCCAGTGTTTAGAGTTAAACCTTACATTTAACAATATATTGGATTATAAAGTTGAGATTTCTTTTTTTTTTTGTTTGGGAAATGGAACATATTTTCTTTGACTGAATTAAAGCAATGCAACATCCCAACAAAATATTTCCAGGTAGATTTGGTCCTGAGGATAAATTTCAATTTCTTCTGTGTATTTTTGGTGTCAGAATGCCAAGTCCATTTCCAGATGTCAGGAATTTCAAGAGGAGGAAAATCCTGTTTTCCAGCAAAATGATGTGCCGCACATTCAGACAACTTATCCCCAAATAGGTTTCCATGTGGGTTTCCCCCCCTTTTTTTAACAGCTTAATTTATTTGGTCATTTTATTTTTTTCAAATGGGTAGAAAACTCATCGTATGCAAATGTGATTAATGATCATCAAATGGGTTAACTGGGTAAAAATGTCTGAAGCTGCTGCCTTGGGGCTCTCAGCCACCAAAATTCATGGATGCAGGGAAAAGGACTTCCCATCCCAGATGGTTTGAAGTCCTCCTGCTTTGTAAGAAGAAATCAAGCCTTTAATTTTACTTCAGAAAGGCTGTCGGTGTCTTTTTGCCCAATAATATCTGTATTCCAAGGGTTTTCCAGCTGCGAGCTGGTTATCACTGCTTGTGCTAAATGAAAATATGGGAAACACAGTCAGAAAACAGCTCAGAACTCGGTAAGGAAATAATATTTCCTGGGATTCTGCACCTAAATGGGATGGAACTGAAAGAAGGGAAACACCAGGAGAAGACACAGGACTTCTGCCTCAGTCTGGGCTGTTTCCTCCGAAATCCTCTGGATCCAAACCTGCAGAGGCAATAAAAAAGAAGAGCCAGACTCTGCCTCAGTTCCCAATAATCAATTTCCACTGGAATCATTTACTTCCTCGGCAGAACAAACCCAAAGTCCTTTCCCAGGAAGGTTGGTAGCCATAAAATTGCGTCCTCAGATGTGGGCTCGGAGTTCATTTCAAGCCCCAAAATCAAGATATTATTTAAGTATTGGCAGAAACCGAACAAAAAAATCCTTCGGAAAAGTCTGACTGCCGTGAAATATCCGAGCCCAGACCAACTTTGCATTTTTTGGGGGGGAGAAAAAAAGTGTGAATTTACTCTCGTGGCAGCTCAGAACGTTATTATTATTTCTGAGCAGGGTGTGGACCAGGTGTTTTTCCATCTCCCTCCCTTCTCAACGACAGATTTAGAGCAGATTTTCCTCCACCTGCGATGCCCAGGATTTATCGCGGTTTTTCGCTGTTACAGGGTGTCTGGCTATGTGTGTAAAAAGAAAACCAGGGCTTTCTCTGCAAGAATTGTGTGTTTTTATTATGCCTTTATTATATCTACTGTGACAGGACGGAGTTTAAAGAAAACTGTTTTTCTGGTGGGTTGGCAGCGAAGTCCCTGTTTCGTCCAAGTGCGGCTTTGATGGAATCGCGAAGCGAAGGCACCACCAATTTCCAGCCACTTCTCCTTCATTTTTCCCCCTGCCACAATAAATTCCCCGATTAAGAAAGGCAAGGAGAGAGGCTCCAGCCCTGAATATTTGCATCAGACACACACACACGCCTGTTTAGACCTCCCGGCCCGGTGAGAGACACCCGCTTACGCCGCTGGAAAATCGGGAACGAATCCATCAATGTCAGCACTTTCCCATCGCTATAAAGGCGATCCAGGCTCGGCTCCAGCCCAGCCCCCTCTCTCCCATTCCCTCTGGATGTGCCCCTCGGAGGAAGGAGGGGAGAGGCAGAATTTTAAATCGCCGTTTCTATTATTTCAAGCCTTTTTATCACACTCAGCGGTCACGTCTCGTCTAAACCCGATATTATCCCTTTAAGAGTCAAACTCCCTTCTAAGTTTTGTTTAAAGACGGAGCCCGTGCGAGCAGCTGGAGCTTTTCCATGGGTGTCCAGAGCCTCGGCTCCTCTCTCCGGCCCCGTATCCCTGTTGATGTGCTGATCAATTACTCATCAAATCTTAATGCGAGCTTTAACTCAACTGTGGCATCTTAATCAGAGCCTTGACTGCCAAGTGTCAGCCCCATCGACTTGGGGGATCTGGGACAAATGAGCCCATCGACTGCCGCCTTGGGAAGAGCTTTTCCATGAGTCTCAGCTGCCGTCTAGTGGCTGCGGGAGAAGAGGACAAATGAAGATGTGTTTTGGGGGGTGGAAGGGCTGGGGAAGCCTCTTTGAGAGGTTGGGGATGGGGGAGGTGAGGTGGGATCCTCATTTTTGTTCGTTGGGAGCAGACCGTAGAGTGAGGAGCTTTCCCATGAGGTTGGATTCACTGGGAGCACTGGTTGAGCTGGGAATACGTGGCACAGGGTGGAGGGGAGCGTGTGGGGGTCGTATCCCATGGGCAGGTTTGGGTGTAGGGCTGGATTAGCGCATCTCAAAGTGGGTGCTGGAGGATGTGTGGGTGCACAAGGTGGAAAATTAGTAGATTTGGCCTTTTTTGGGTGGGTTAAGGGGATGTGGGGGTNGGGAGGTGAGGTGGGATCCTCATTTTTGTTCGTTGGGAGCAGACCGTAGAGTGAGGAGCTTTCCCATGAGGTTGGATTCACTGGGAGCACTGGTTGAGCTGGGAATACGTGGCACAGGGTGGAGGGGAGCGTGTGGGGGTCGTATCCCATGGGCAGGTTTGGGTGTAGGGCTGGATTAGCACATCTCAAAGTGGGTGCTGGAGAATGTGTGGGTGCACAAGGTGGAAAATGAGTAGATTTGGCCTTTTTGGGGTGGGTTAAGGGGATGTGGGGTTGTGTGAGGTCTTTGTGATGCCCCATAAGGTTGGAGAAGTAATTTGTGTTTGCATGGAGCTGTCGGAGCACGGATGTGTCAGCACACGTGTGTGTTGGGTGTGTGCGTGAGGGGAGGCTCCTCCAGCATCCATAGGATGCCAAAATCTGTCCATGTGGAGTTGTACAAGGTGTGGGGAACCCCAGGAGAGGAGTGACCCCAGGAAAGGCACTTCCTGGCACCGAAGACACAAGGAAGGGTTGGATATTTAGGAAAGGCAATTCTCCAGGAGTACAAATCTCTGTGGTGTGGGGCTTCATCCCAGAACTCATCCCAGAGTCCAGCCTGCCTTTTCTGGGCTTTTTTTTTTAGACTTATTTTCCCTCTTTTTTTTTTTTTTTTCTTTCCCCCCTCAATAGCTTCAATTCAAAAAGCTGCTTAAAGGAACAACAAAGAAAAAGCTGACACAGACCTGAGGCGGGGAATGAGAGCAGGTCAGGATCGCTGGAATCCTCTGGCTGGCAGGAATGTTTGCAACCGAGCTTGGATCGTGCTCTAACAAGCCCTGCGCCCTCCAGGCACCTCTCCTACAAACCTGGGGGAACCCTGAGGCACTTCGGTTTTTTAGGAAGAAGGACAATCAGGCAGCAGGTCCAGCTCATCCAAAGGAGGGGAGGGCACATCCCGGAACAGGGAAGCAGCAGGATGTGCTGTTTCCCTGTCTGACCCTCTCCCTCGGATACAGAATTAGCTGAGGGCAAAAAGACTTTGAAGTCAGGTACTTCAGTTAAGTGCCAGTGAGCAGGAGGGATGTGTCTGGGATTCTGGGCTATGTAATGCCTGGAAGAAGGATTTACTTGTTCTGGTGCTTGGGGTTTTTTTTTAAGGCTAAGATGATCCCAGTGAGATGTTCTGGAGAGATCACAGGGTGATGCAGCTGCTGTTTCAGTCCAGAGGGGTTTATGGGATTGGGACAGCACCGTATGTGCATCCCTGTCTCCTGTCTGGGGCCAGGGGAGCCCTGCAGGAGGTTTATTTTTGTTTGTGTGAGTGTTTCTGACCCAATTTTTTGTGCTTTAACCACCACTTTCCCTTCCCCAGCACCCAGAGAGACTTGAGGGGCTGAAGTTGTAAGTAATAACGTTCCTTTTCCACTCACCTGCCTCCTCCATGGTCACTAAATATCCCTAAAATGGAGAAGCAATTCCTTAGTCGCTGGTTTAAACCATCCCCTGAGACCTTTGCTTGTAGAGCTGAGGATGTCGAAGTGGATAAAAGAGGCAAAGCACCTGGATCCATTCTGGGGGCAGACAGGGAGTTGTAGCTGATGTGGGTGATGTGAAGAAGAGAACAATGTGAATTTGAGCCCCACCACCAGCACCAGGGTCTGAGCGCTCCAGGCAGGATCAGAGCCTGGCAGTTTTCCCTGTGGAGCATCCTTGGAGCCCAAGGATGCCCATGTGCACAAAGAAGGGGAGATGAGCCCTGTCAAAACCCTCCAAAACACCACTTTCCACAGCCTTGTTGGTGCAGTCACCCACAGAGGTTACAGGCAAAGGAGAATTAGGCTGAGAAGGCGTTTCCTGGAGCTTCCACAGAAGAGAAACAAATTCTCTTTGATGCCCTGGGTTGGTGATTTATTGCTTTTACAAGATTTGGGCATTTCTGCGTCACTGACTCAGGTTTGAATTTCAAGGGGTGAGAACAGCTCTACAGGCGGAGGATGGAATGTTGTCCAAGGGGTCAAAGTCAGCACGGTCATGCCTGGGATTCATCCATGGCCTTAAAACTCAGTTGATCAATTAAAACAGAATCATGGAATGGTTTGGGCTGGAAGGGACCTTAAAGATTATCCAGTTCCACTCCTGCCATGGGCGTGGGCACCTTCCACCATCCCAGGTTGATCCAAGCCCCGTCCAACCTGTCCTTGGACATTTCCAAGAATGGGGCAGCCACGGCTTCTCTGGACAACATGTGCCAGGGCCTCACCACTCCCACAGGGAAGAGTTTCTTCTTAATATCCCATCCAAACCTTCTCTCTGTCAGTTTGAAGTCATTCCCCTTTGTCCTGTCACTCCAGTCCCTTGGGAATAGTCCCTCTCCATCTTTCCTGCGGACTCCCTTCAGGTACTGAAAGGCCACAATTATGTCACCTTGGAGCCTTTTCTTTTCCAGGCTGAACAATCCCAACTCTTTCAGCCTTTCCTCACAGCAGAGGTGCTCCAACCCTCTGATCAACTTGGTGCCTCCTCTGGACTTGCTCCAAGAGTTTCCTGTCAGATCCCTCTTTCCAGTGGTGTCCCTGGGCTCTTTCAATGGGAAAATTCAGGAGAGGACAAACCTATTTGTACAATCTCCCAGGCTCCAGGTTTCCTCTGCTCTGAGGTTTTCCTGAGCCTGTTGCCGCTTTTCCATTTAATAACATTCAGCAGATCTCTTTTCCAAGGTTGTGCCCAACTTCCTTATGGAACCATTAACCAAATCCACAAAATCCTCTGGGAAGCAGCCCCACAACTTCGTGATTTTGTATGTGAGGAGAACCTAAAGCAGCAGCTCCCATATTGTGTTTATTGGTAATTTTAACAAATTCTTCTTATTTTTATAAGTTCACATTCTAGAGCTAATTTTCCAGTTGACCTAATTGTGAGTGAACACATTAAAATGTGTAACTTGCAGACTCAAAGACAGGTAAGAAAATAAAAATGAAGTCAATATTAATTTTGTTTTTCAAGTTTTTAGGCAGATTCATGACTTGGAGGACCCAGGCACTGATTTGGGGCAGAAACTTCAGTCAATGTGAGGATGGAAAATGAGATTTTTCAGGTACCACCTTGGAGTGATTTTATCCCAAAGCAGTGGCCCAGGATCTCAGGTGAAAAGGGAGAGAGGCTGGAGAGAATTGCTTGAAGCAAAGGCAGGATGTACCATGAATCCCAAGGGTAAAAACATCCCCCATCTCCTGCTTTTGTGGTGGAAAAGCTTTCAGGGAAAAATGCCATTTGGGATCTGAATAATAAAAGTTGCAGGAAGGGATGTTCCAGTTATAAATAAAGGAAAACAAACAAACAGAAGCCTGATGCAAGTGGTTAGCAAAGGAAAAAGGAGTCGAGGACTGATCCCAACTCCATGGATTTCTTTTCATCTCCCCACGGACTTTGAGATGAGATGATCTTTAAAGTCCCTTCCAAGCCAAACCATTCCAAGACTCATTTGTCAGAACATGTGGATTCAGGAGAGAAGTCTCCAAGTTTCTCCCAGAGATGTCATCATGCGGAAGGGAGTCCTCTCCAAGGCTCAGCTCCATATCTGAAGATTGAGGTGTCAAGGAGAAAGTTGGAGAAGGATGTTCAGAGGGCAAGAAAGCATCTCCCTTGTGGAAGGACTTCAGCCCCACCTTGGTGCCTTGATATGGACACCCTTCTCCTGGGATGGGGTGAGATGCAACTGGAAAAGCAGGATAAAACTAAGGAAGTAGCAGAAGAGCGTGTTCTTTGGAAGGACGGCCCAGACAGAGCAGGCATGCAGCAAATTCTCTGCTGGAGAGGCTGTCCCTGTTGGAGGTGGAATGGGAAGACACAAACCCAAGAGGAAGAGAAGACAAATCCCACGGTGGTGACCTGTCCCCTCGCAGCACTTTGTCTCTCTAGCTCCCCTGATAAATGGACCCCTCAGACTGGGCTTGACCGGAGATGTTCAGGAGATGAATGTCTCCCAAGCCCAGCCAAAGAGCTCATTTCCTCCTGCTATAGATCTGGAGGCTCCTGGCAGCAGCCAGGGATAAGTGCACTCAGCAGGGTCCCAGGCTGGCTGGTGGGGAGGGGAGGCACTCAGGGGGGTCCCATGGGAGAGCAGCGATGGATTTGGAAAAGCTCCAAGTGGTCAACCTGAAAAGCCTTTTCCCTTGGGGTCTTCAACCATCCTCATCCAAGGAGGTCTCCTTGCTCACAGCCTGTGGGAGCAGGGAAGCAGTCAAAGCAAAATGGTGGAAAGCTGAATGTCTCTGTAAGAGACATCCGTACCTCTGTAAATCATGGGATCATTTAGGCTGGAAAAGACCTCCAAGACCATCGAGGCCAACCTGTGACCCATCCCCACCTTGGCACCCAGCCCAGAGCACTGAGTGTCACATCCAGTTGTTACCTGGGCTCCTCCAGGGATGGAGACTCCAACACCTGCTTGGACAGCCCCTTCCAATCTTTAACAACCCTTTCCACAAAGAAATTCTTCCTGATATCCAACATGAGCCTCTCTTGGTGCAGCTTGAGGCCGTTTCCTCTTGTCTTGTTGCTGGCTGTCCGGGAGAAGAATTCGATCCCACTCTGGCTCTACCATCCTGTTGGAGAGAGGGAGAAGGTCCACCCTGAGCCTCCTTTTCTCCAGGATGAGCTCCTTCAGCTGTTCCTCATAGGCCTGACTCTCTAGATCCTTCTAGAATGTTTTGGATTGGATTTAGTCCAGGCCCTTTCCCATGAGCAGGGAACACTTTCCACCCAACCAGATTGCTCAGAGCCCCATCCAACGTGACCATGGATGCTTCCAGGACACCAAGGTCCTGTAAAACTCTTACCTTTTGCATAAAATAACATCTGTTTTGCTTCGAACCCCACTGGTTAGGGCAAAACCTGAGCTTGAGGAAGCTGGACCCAAATCTCGGTGCAAACCTGAGCTTAAATAAAATGCCCAGGGTGAAAGAAAGGGTTTGTTTTTATCCAGGGAATGGGGGCTGAGGGAAACCTCCCTGTGGAATTAAATAGCCAAACATCTCCTTTGCATAAGTAGAAATAGTTTCACAAACAGCAAGAGGAAATCAGGAATTTTGGAATTTAAATGTTCAAAAGCCCCTTGTTCTTGTAAAAAAAAAAAAAAAAGAGGAAAATGCCAGGTTTTCTTCCCTCTGTTCAGGTGTTTTCACCTAAACCAAAAAGTCCCTTGGATTGACAGAACGAGTCTGTTGGATCTGAACAAACAGAGCTGGAATCTCCAGAGGCGCAATAAATTCTCAGCTCTGTTGGTTAATAGATCAGTGGTGTTAGTAAATCTGCAGCCTCTCTCTCTCTCTCAGAGCTTTTCCCCAGCATCCATCAATCCACAAGGATTGATGGTGTATTGGATGGTTCCTCCCGTTTGCTTCTTCACCCAACGGTGACACCAAATTCTCCCCCTTCGCATCTCTCACCTTCCTCTCTCGTTTTTGTCTAGTTCATTACCTTGAACGAGACAGAGTGGAATTTTGGGTGGCGTTTCAAAGCTCAGGAGACACCTGTTATTCCCAAATTGAATTCCTTTGTGGGTTGACCATCAATTTCAGCAGGAGAGACTTCAGGAACTGCCACCTGCCCACGTGCCCACACTCAAACCTTCAAGATGCTGCAATTAACAGGACAGCTTTTAATTGGCAATTACAATTCCATTAAGCTGGGTCTGGCAGATCATTTGCTCTGTCAGGAGAGCCCTGAGGCAGGGAAGATTAGTGGCTGGCAGGATCCAGGCTCCTGCTCCGGAGCTGTGGAGAAAAAGACAACAGGTAACAGCTGTGCTTCCTCAGCCCAGGAACATGAGGGATTGCTGGGAAGGACTTGCTTGAAGTCCACTTGTCTTTTCCACCCAGAGGGGCTCTATCCCGACAAAGTCCTTGGGATGAAAGCTGAGCAGCACCAGGGATGGGGGAGGCAGGGATCAGACCAGGATTTGTGGAGCAGAAGGAGCTCCAGCACTGGAATGGAGCCTGGAGCTCCTGGCTGGAAGGGGAAGGTATGGTTGGCTTGGTGCTCGCTGTGGCTCAAAGGGAATTCCATTGTTTGGAAGTTTGTGAGGTTTGGATGTAATATCTGGGCACTGCTGCACCATGGCCACCTTCAGGACATGGGGAATTTCTCAGGGATTGTTCAGGAACATTCCAAGTTCTCTTCCCAGACCATGAATGTGGTGTTTATCCTTCAGCAGACCATGGATGTGGTGTTTATCCTTCCCACGTGGCCACCAGATAGAAATGTCACCCTCAACTTTGCTGGGCAGATCCCAGCACATCCCAGTCCCCAAACCAGGGTTTTCACATCCATCCCTGGTTTGTGGGACCCTGAAATGATCCTTCCCATGCCGTGTTAGCCATTCCCAGCACCTGTAAGCTCTGAATTCCCAGGTTTGACAGGAAAAGAGGGCCGTAAATAACTGATTTCCTGAAATATTTGTGAAAATTCCCAGCTGGGTAAAAGGCTCCAGAGTGACACAATGGAGCAAAGGCTGAACACAAAGAGGTGAGGAGGAGTAGGATGGAAGGTAGAGGGACATCCCTGTCCACATGGATATTTCCAGACTCCCAGGAATCCCAGCAGGAGGAAAGAGACCACAGCAAACCACACTCTGGGGCTGTCCGTCCATAAGAGGCTCCACAATGACATCTCTGTCCTGGAGTCTCTGGACACAGTTTCCTTGTCTGTGTCCAGCAGTGCTTTGGCAGATTTGGGATGCCATTTAATGCATCAGCTGCTTGTTCTCCCTGTCTGACTCTCAGCAGTCTGTCTCCATCCCTCCCTCCCAGCCAGAATTCCCGTTCCCGTCTCCGATGAACCCGGAGCGCAGCCATTATTGCTAACGGAGCAGTTTTCCTTGCAGACGGATTGATGGTTTCCCTGACTGGGAAGAAACCTCCCATGAGCTTCTACAAAGTGGCCTCTTCATTTTCTTTCCAGCCCCAGCATAAAAGTTCCCCTTCGATGAAGAATTTGCAGACTCTCCTGGTCTTTACACTCCACAATTTTATGTTGCTGCCTTGACTTGTCCCACCTGGAAACGCACTGGAAATTTTTGTAGGGTCAGAACCTACAATCCCCCATTTCATTTTGGTCCCACTGTTGTGGTCTGTCTGTGATGGGAGTACCACATGTTTATATACAAATAAATAACATAAATACCTATTTTCTCTATTCCTGGCAGTTTTCACTCCACAGATGGATGGGAAGGGAGCAAGAATTCCGTTTGAATTCCTCATTCCCAGTGTCTCTTCTGTTTCCTCACCTCTCATACCCAAAGTTGTGTGTTACCAACCCTCTGACAACATAAGAATATGCAGATATTATTGACTCCTGCTGCGGCCACTTTCAAGATTTATTGACCTGGGAAGGGAATATTGACCTGAGATGAAACCGAGGTCAATGTGTGGATCCCAGGGGAGCATAAATTTCCAAATTGACCCACCAAACAGAAGTCAATAAATGAATGGTTAATATAAACATTGTCTTACAGAAATTAATTCTCGGTGACATGGGTTCACTTGCAATTTTGATTGTGAAATATGGGAGGTGATATTGGTTGCAGTGTCTGAGGGATGGGAGTCGGTGTCTGATTATGGAGAGTAATGAAACTGCTGGGAATGGGGTGGGGGAAGGAATTGGATGTGATTATAATTTAATCTCCAGGCAGTCACGGAGCAGGCCCTTGTTGGCTGGAGAGGGGATACGACGATAACTCTGGAATAATGATAACTGGACGAGGTTCTGAATGATATGAGCTAGATGTTAGGTTTAGTTGGATTATAGGTTGGACCAGATGGTCTTTAAGGCCAATTTCAACCTTTTCAATACTGGGATACTGTGAATGTGCTGGGCAGGATGATGTTTGAGCCTTGGAGAGGAAGTTCATGGAATGTGACAGCTCATGGCATCGGTTCCCCAGTGTTTGGTCTTTTCACAGACCCCAACAAAGATATTGGGGGGGTCCTTGACTCCTTTCAGTGAACTGGGAATAAGATCTTCATTTATATTTTGGAATTTATCAGTTTTAGACTTTTCAGTCAAGATGGGAATGAGAAAAAAGCTGTTTCAGGTCCCTTGATACCATTTGTGATGTATGGGGATGAGTGGAGTGGAGATGCAGGGGCCTGCAGGACTTCACGGCCTCATTCCACTCTTGAAATCCTTTGCTCCAAACCACAAATCTGCCCCCTACTCGGAACACATCCCACATTTTAATCTGTTTCCATGTGGAATTTCCACGTGGGCATTGGCCAGAGATTTTTTGTTGTTCAAACATGACTTGCAAATTTTAGAACTTTATAAAAGCCTCTGTAGTGAGAGAGCTATTGACTTGATTTCTTCATCTCCTTCCACTTCCCACCTCTGTCTGTGTGCTGGAAATCCTTCAGTTCATGTAAAAATAGGACAAAATGCTGTTTCCCTCTGGAGTCTCAACACCTGTGTAACCACAGTTTTGAGTTCTTTGTGTTGACCAATTTTGGATACAAAGGACAACTCCAAGAGCACTTCAGAAAGATGTGGAAAATGGGGATACATTTTTTTTTTTTAAGTCTTCTTTCTTTGGGGTGATGATCTCATTGAGATTTTTTATAACCTGGCATTGTTTAGAACCACCAGGTTTGATGTCTCAGAGTTCTGGGGCTGTGTTGGTCTCAGATCCAAAATAAGAGCAGTAGGAATAAAAAACAATGTGTAGAAACCCAAAGATATCACAATCTGGGGAAATTTCCATAGGATTAGTGATGGTGGGAGAGAAATCCAGGCTGATAATGATCCACTCTGGAGCTGAGGAGGAGGTTCATCTGCATCCTGGTACCTGCAGTGGAAATATCTCTCGTGTGTTTTCCCTCAAAATTAATTTGACTCGTTTCACTTTATAGTTAATGGAGAGAAAACTGGAATTTTGATGGGATGCCTCGTCCCACTTGAAGGGTCTGGAGCACAAGTTTGATGAGTCGCAACTGAGGGGGCTCAACCTGGAGAAAAAGAGGTTCAGGGGGAACTTTCTCCCTCCCTCCAAATCCAAAATCCCTGTCAGGAGTGTGAAGCTGGGTAGGATTGGGCTCTGCTTCCAGGGAGCAAGGGACAGGATCATAGGAAATGACCTCAAGTTGCACCACGGGAGGTTTAGGTCAGATATCATGAAGAATTACTTCATGGAAAGGATTGTCCAGCCCTGACACAGCTGCCCAGGGTAGAGGTGGAATCCCTATCCCTGAAGGAATTTGAAAGCCATGTGGATGTGGCACTTGGGGATGTGGTTTAACACTTGAACTCGATAACCATTGTGGTCTTTTCTATCCTGAATTATTCTATGATTCTAACATTTTATACCTGAGCTGTTCCCTTTTCTGAACCACTAAAGCCATTCTGGTTTACAAAACCACAAAGTCACTTTTCCCAGCAGAGGAAGCTCGGATTTTTCTCCAAGAGCACTGGATGCCACTGGGATCCAAATCTCCCCATCAACCAAGGTGGGCAGATTTGAGGTCAGACAACAACCAAAACTAATCCCAACACCTCCTGTCTCTCCTTCACCCAGTGCGGAGTTGTCCTGGCAATCTCTCTGCATCCCTCTCCACACTTGGCCATCCACTTAATCCTTGTTTTATCTGGATATCTCTGGAGACTCTCAGTGCAAAGTGATGTCAGGCCCACGGCCTCCCAGCTCTGCAGCGCACAGCCAAATTGAACCCATCCATCCTGCCTTTAAATCGCTGTCCAGATTGAACTTCTTTCCAATGTTTAAACCACTCTGAGGATTTGAATTGCAGGGCATATTTAAGAGTGACTTAAATTATTAAAGCCCTTAATGTTTGGTTTTTGTTGCTGTTTTTTTTTTAAGATGCATTTTGGAGCTGTCAAGCGAACAATCTTAAATGACAGATTGATGAATTCATTGTCCCTCACCAGGTTTCCAGGAGGACAGAGGAATATGGCTCCTAGTGAAATGGAGATACGAGATTTTTCCTTATTTTCCAGGTTTTTGGTGAGGTTTGGCCCATTTTTTGGTGAGAGCAGCTCTGCTTCCATAGGATCCCTCTGGAATACTGCCCACGGGGACTAGGGAGGAGAATGGAGATGAAAGGTCTTTAAGGAGGACTTTCATCAAGAGCTCCTGTCCCCCCAGGTCTAAGACATCAGGAAAGGGAGGAGAGAAACCAGTATGGATGAGTCCTGGCAGTCAAACTAAATGACAAGAAGGAAATAGACATGGACAGTGAGTTTCGGAAGAGAGGGAAGCTGAGTGGTTTTGTAGGGATGGAGTCACAAAGGCCGAGGAGCAGTTGGAGCTGAGCTTAGCAAGGGACACAAGGAATAATAAGAAGGGTTTCTCCAGGTGTGTCAGATCGAAAAGGAAGGACAAGGAAAGTGTATCCCGGTGGAAAGCTGGTGACAATGGATGAGGAGAAGACCGAGATGCTCAACTTCTTTCTCACAGCCTTCTTTGGCCGCCTTTCTTCCCACAGTTCTTGTGGGATGGACAGCAAGGTGGGGACTAGAGGAGCAAAGTCCCTCCCAGTGTAAAAGAACATCAAGTTCACAAACACCTGAGGAACCTGGCCATGCATAAGCCTATAGGATATGACAGGATGCATCCCAGAGCCCTGAGGGAATCGGCTGATGGAGCTGCCAGGCCACTCTCCACAATGTTTGAGGAGTTACAGCAGTCAGGTGAAATTCCTGGTGATGGGAAAAAGGAAAATATTGTTTAAAACATGTTTTAAAAGGGTGGAAAGGTGGGAACTACTAAGCTGGCACCCTCACCTCTGTGCCTGGGAAGACCATGGAATGGTTGCATCTAGAAGCTGTGGAGGACATAGAGGTGATTTGAGATATCCAAGATTGTTTTTCCAAAGTCAAATCCTGCCTGAGCAGCCTTCTGTGATGGCGTGACCACATCAGTGGACAAGGGAAGGGCTATAGATATCACTAATCCAGAGTTCTGCAATGCCAAACAGGGTGTCCCACAGGAAAACCAACGTCAGATCTGCCCACAAACAGCATAGCCTACCTTAATGACCAAGGTTAATTAGCCTTTTTTAAATGCTTCCCAGCAATCAGGAGTCATGACCAGCCACTGACCATTATCACCACATAGTTCATGGAATCATAGAATGGTTTGAGCTGGAAGGAACCTTAAAGATCATGGAATTCCAGCCCCCACCACCATGGACATCTTGTTCGAAGGGAAAGGGATTTTAACTGTGCAGCTGTGGATTGTTCAGGGCTGGTTATCCCACGATCAGAGAGCAGTTTAAACCCATTTAATGCATCAAACCGGGCTTAAAGTCTGAGCAAAGTTCCTCTTTGCTATATTTTGCAAATCTCAGCTTCACGAGCCTTCCGCAGCCTCCTGGAAACAACGACCAGCAAAAGGATCAAAAATCCCGGAGGGATTGCGAGGCTTCGACGTTAATGCACATGGAAAGCTGTGCTCCTTTCTGGCCTTCTCCTTCCCAGACAGATCCTGTCAAATGGCAGCGAGTTCATCTCGGAACAACCGACAAATGACTGAGGGCTCCAAGGATTGATTTACAAGGGCAAGAGGAAAAGAGCTGAATCAGGACAGGAGTGAGCAAGACGTGATGTGACATCTCCCCAAGTATCCGAAGGGCGTAAACGCCGCGGAAGCAGCGGCTTCGTGGGAAATGTCTTGTTCCTGCTTCATTGAGATGTCACAGGCTGCTTGCTGGCTATTAAAGAAGTGCCACTTGATCGTTACCAGGGTATTTATGGAGGGTCTAATGGCTTTAATAAAGTGTGAATTGCAAAGGTAAAGAGCAGAGGATTCAAAGCCAGTTTTTCCCACATGAAAGAAACTCAGCACCATTTCCTGCCCCTCCCTCTCGAATCTGTGCTCTGGGATGGTCATATCCCTGAAAGCAGGTCAGGTAGAGACTTGAGGAGAAGCTGCTGGTTTGTGGCATGTGCTGCAGGGGAGAGTTTAATTCTTTTAATTATCCGTAAAGAGCAGATTTCAGCATTTGTACTCAAAATTTTTGATAAAGAGGCGAGCCACCTCCAGGAAATTGCTGCGTCTCATATGACGTGACTTTCCCTTCTAGCTGAGGTGAGGAGTTAACCTTCCTTGATTTTAAGTGCTCAGCAATCCATGGACATGTTCTTGGTTTGAGTTTTCAGTGGACATAAGGATTAAGAGTGGTCTCATCCCACAGCAGGGTCAGAGGAACCCTGACCTTATTTCACTCACTATCCTGGAAGACCAGATGACTCACATTGCACGAGACACACATATTTCTTTAAATCAGGAAAAACTAATTCCACCCTTGCCAACAGATCCATGTGCAAGGAGAGTACATTTCCTCCAGCAAAAGAAATCCTTCTTTTACCTGGATCACACGGTTCTAAACTACCTTCAGTGCATCCCCGCCCTGTTTCCCTGCAGGATGAGGGAAGAACAGCAGTGGGAGTTTATTCTGGATGCCGTGAGAAGGGTTGGAGCTGGGACTGTGCCACGGGATTGTGCTGGATCCTTTAAGAGCACACAGAGGGTGCTAATTCCCTCTGGAGGTGAAGCTCCTCTCTCTGTTTTTCCTCCTCTATCCTTAGCTTGTCCTGAGGCCTTAAAGAGAAGCCACCTGGCTGTGCCCCTCTCCTGCACCTGCTTTTCCCTGGATGACATATGGGCCTGAGCCGAGACAGGAGTAACTTAAGAATGTTCCCTAATGGAGCCTGTTCTGCCCTTATCTCCTCACGACAGAGGCCGGGGAGTGTGTGAAACGTAACCCCCAGTTTGTCGCCAGCGTGGCCAGACCCTGCGTGGGCCTGGGCTGGTGTCAGGCAGCCAGGAGGAAAACTGCTGACAGACACAAGAAGCCAAGGGCATCCCGATTTGGAGCTGTCTCCAGCTTTTAAAGGACTGGGAACCGACAGCAGCTCCCTCGGGCTCGTATCGCAGGGAGATGAGGGCTCCTGTTACTCGTGCCCTGAGCCATGTTCCGACCCGTGAGCTCTCCTAGAGGACACCCAGCTCGTTGCTGAGGTAATCCATTGTTGTTGCAGGGACAGCTGCATGGAAACACAGGGAATTTGTCGGCTTGGGATGTCTGCGAAGAAGGTTAAGGAGGTTTTTTTCTTGCTGCAGAGTCGTGGTGATTAATTTGTTCAATGTGCCGACACATTTCGGAGCAAAAATTCTTTAACTTAATTGTGAGACTGTAAGGACTAATGGCTAAACAAGACCAGGGCTCCAGAGGCTTGGAGTTTCTGCTGTTGTACTAATTATATTCCTATGAGGAAAGGCTGAGAGCATTGGGATTGTTCAGCCTGGAAAAGAAATAGCTCTGGGGTCACCTAATTTTGGCCTTGCAGTATCTGAAGGAAGCCTGTAAGAAGCATGGAGAGGGACTTTGGATAAGGGCCTGGAGCAACAGGACAAGGAGGAATTGTTTCACACCCTGATAGAGGGCAGGGTTAGATGGGATATTGGGCAGAAATTCTTCCCTGGGAGGGTGGTGAGGCCCTGGCACAGTTTGCCCAGAGAAGCTGTGGCTGCCCCATCCCTGGAATGCTCAGGACTGGATTAGACAGGGCTTGGAGCAACCTGGCATAGTGGAAGGTGTCCCTGCCCATAACAGGGAATTTGAACTGGCTGATCTTTAAGGTCCCTTTCAGCACAAGCCATCCCATAATTCCATGGTTTTGTGATTCTGTGGTGTGTTCTCAAGTGTACCATATATTTTGTCTGTTCCTCACTTTGTTTTGGTGATGGGTAGATTTATCCCATGAACACTGGATTACACCTCTTCCCACAAAAATTGCGAGGATCAGTTCACTATTCACTCCTGACTTTCAGAAAACCTGTAGACCTTCTGAGAGCTCGTCTCAGAAGAGCCATTAAGATACTTAATGTTTGATCAGGGCTTGGAATCAAGTGCTGGGAAAGACAATTTTGCCTTCTCCAAGCCTGTGAGAAGCAGATGAGCTGAGCTCACTTGATGAGTTCCCAGCTCCCCAGATCCCTGATCCCAAGCACACCATGGGATTTCTTCTGTTTACATCCCCACAACGGATCCCTGGATTCTGGACTCTACACATGCAGAGAGAGGCTCTGAATATCCAAGTAGAAGAACCTCAGGCATATTTTCAGCCCAACACTTTAGAGCAGATCATCTTGACTGTTTTCCTCAGTCACTGTGTTGGGTAGATGAATTAAACATCAGCAGCTGGATTGGGAGCTGCTTCTCCCTCAGCAAATCATTCCCCAAATCTCCTTCTTACCATGGCTTGGATTAGGGGCTGCCAGGTGGAGGGGGAGAGTCTTCTCCTGAAGACACACAGAGTGAAGTCCTTTGATCCATCCAAACCCAGGGTCTGGCCGTGGGTGCTCAGAAGGGCGAGACCCCTCCAAGGGGTTGAGGAACAGTCTGTGACATGGCTCAGCACCTCGGACAGAGGCAGGAGCACATCCCGGGGGCAAAGCCAGGCTTAGGGGTGAGGCGTGACAGCAGAGACCCCAAATTTCTTCTGTATTTCAAAGGATGCTGGTGAGAAACATCTGAGCCCTTAAACACATCCAGGGTGGGAAAAGAGCCTCCCTTCATTTTTGGTTTAATTGACATGGCAGTGTTCAGTCAAAGATTGAATTTGATCTTGGAAATCTTTTCCCACATTAATTATTCTGTGATCTCTCATCAACAGTTTTCTCAGGGACTTTGAAGGAGTGAATAACTGGAAGGTTTGTGTGGCCATCACTGGATTCTGATTTGGGGGTGTCAGTTTTGGGAGGTTCAACTTGAAACAACTGATGTGTTTAAGAGAAAGGGACAGGCTTCATGTTCATCACAGAACGGTTTGGGTTGGAAGGGACCTTCAAGGTCATCTAGTTGCAAGTGTTTAAACCTCATTGTGATTCTGGCTATCCATCCTCCCTGCCTCCATCCGTGCATCCATCCATCCATCACTGCAGATCACCCAATGTTCTCTCTATCCATTCCTTATTAACTCCTGTGCTTGTTTTTGCAGAAGCTGTTTTTAGGTCATATCAGGCCTGGAACTCAGCTTTTATAGAGTCAATTACTGTAACACAAACCTACACAAAAGGCAGATTCATCCTGGCTTCAAACTGACAGGGAGTAGGTTTAGATTAAATATTAGGAAGAAATTCTTCCGTGGGAGGGTGATGAGGTGCTGGAATAGATTTCCTAGAGAAGTTGTGGCTTCCCATCCCTGGAAGTGTCCAAGGCCAGGTTGGACAGGGCTTGGATTCACCTGGGGTAGTGCAAGGTGTCCCTGCTCATAGCAGAGGGTTGGAACGAGATGATCTTTAAGCTCCTTTCCAACACAAACCATTCCATGATTTTCTAATTCCTGAACCCCCCAAATCTATCCTGCCTAACCCATTTCTTCCCACCCCACAGTCTCCATCAGTGGGGCTGCTCAAAGAGACCTCAGGCCTGTGCCATTCCTTTCCCTCTCATTTAAACCCTTCCTTTCTTCCTCCTTGTCCCCCTTATCCTCTCTCTCCCATGCTGTTCACAAGCCAAATGGGGGTGAAGTGTGTGAGAGACGCTGAGGAAAAGGAGAAAGCAGAAATGCTCAACTTCTCTCCACACCTCAGAATCCCGTTTCTCACCTCCGTACCCGATTTATCCCTCTGGTTTTTCCTCCGCCGGGGTGGCTGCGGCGTGAGGGGAAGTTGCATCGCCAGCACCTGTGGAACACCAGGTATAGAATTTAATGGTCACTGTGGGGAAAAAGGTACAGGTTCCCTCCCCCCCCCTCCCTCTCCATCCCCTTTTTCCTTTCACGGAACATTATCCAAACAAACACGCTCCTGAAACTGCTGAAGCGCAGGCAAATAACGACACGGGAGCAGGAGCCAGGCATTAAAAATTCATGTCGGCGAATATTAAAACTTTTTACTTCATCATGTCAAGGCACCAGGCAAATGCAAACAAATGAGACCCACTGAGCTCTGCCTGCGTGGGCCAAGACAGAGACGAGCCGCTGCCAGGGCTGGGGACAGCCCTGCATTGCAGTCCCTGTCTCTCCTGAGATGTCAGGCTCCGAGGGGGACGGGGGACCCACGGGGCTGTTAATTGCTCTGTGTCTCTACGCGAACTCTGCAGATGACAACTCGGAGGAAGGCAGAGCTGTGGGGCTGGAATGTGGTGGCTGGGAGCAGCCCCATCCCTTCCCACATGCTGTGCTGTCAAGGCTCCTGAAGAGGGGGAATATCTGGGAGGGGGGAGGATATCCAAGATATTTGTTTATTTGGTTCTGTCATCGCTAATTAAGGCCCCAGCCCCCCCCCGTCTGCTGCTCGCTGTGCTGCTGACAACAGGCTCGTTCACCAGGGGTGTGATGATACCCAGCACATTCCAATCAGGAGCATTCCCTGAGACCCTGGAGGAGATGATTCCATGGGCTGGTGTTCGCAGGCCGCTGTGGGAACAGTTTGAATCCCCTCCCGGATACATGGAAGAGAAACATTCTCCAGGAGGGTGAGCACAACCAGCCAACCCTCTCCTAAAGCTGGTCACGAGTTTCTGAGCTCTTGTGAACCCACTGCCCCGTTCAATCCCCTCCTCTGCAGTTTGTGGCCCAGCTCACTTTGACAGAGCCAAAGATCATCGTGGAATCATGGAATGTTTTCACATGGAAGGGACCTTAAAGCTCATCTCATTCCACCCCCTGCATGGGCAGGGACACCTTCCACTATCCCACGTTGCTCCAAACCCCATCCGACCTGACCTTGATTTTCCAGGCAAGACGTGAATCAGGCTGAGTAAAGTCAGTGGAAAGGGCTCTTCAATTAATCTGTTGCAGCTCCATCTATCACTAATTAAGTAATTTTCCTTGTTATGCTGCACAACGCTTTTAGTTCACCCTGTTTACTTAATGACTCCTGTGATACCCTGAACAAAATCACTGGTAATAAGCAACTGATGAGGAAAAGGATATTCCCAGTAATCTCTTGCTGGCTGATGCTTTATTGGAAGTGCACCGAGTGTCACATTTTGATTTTTAATAGATAACTTCTCTAAGTAATTGATTAATCATAAACTCACAGACTGCAAGAGTCAGAGATAATTTTATGGCACCAAAAAAAAAAAAAAAAAAGGAAGGATGTAGATGATGTAATAACCAGCAATCGAGAGGCAAATAAAGGAGGGGAGTGTTTGATTAAACATTCAATATATTTTTATCGCTTTGGGTGTTATGGAAGTGCCTTCCTTGGTTTACTGTGGGAAGAAACCTCTTAATGACAGCTGGGGAAGGTTTCCCTGGAGCCTCCTGTGGGAGGGAGCAGGTCTGGCAGGATGGTCAGAGGGGTGATTAGGAGGGTTATTTTAAATTACTGTGTCCCTGTAGCCCAGAGAAGTCAGGAAAAATGAAGCCTAACGCAGGATGGGATTCTGTGTCACCCCACAGGTAACATTCCAATGCTTGGCTCCTAAGGGTGGTGGCTCCAGCCCAGAACTTGGCAGCTGGAGTTTCCTCACCAAGGTTTTGTGAATACTGGACAAATGAAAGTTGATTATTGGACTGGGAGTATTAAATAATTGGGGTAAAGTGGTGCTGCTTTGACAAGAAACACTAAATTGTGGAACCATGGAATGGTTTGAGTTGGAAGGGACATTCAAAATCACCTCATTCCATGGGCAGGGACATCTTCCACTATCCCAGGTTGTTCCAAGCTTTGTCCAACCTGGCCCTGGACAATTCCAGGGATGGTGATAGACACGACACCAAAGCTTGGACTTCTTAATCTCACACTAAGGCTGAAGGACTCCTGAGTCTGTCCAGAAGAATGATATGAACTCTCTGGAGAATCAATACTGAAAATGATGATGAATCCAGAATAAAATCCCTCTATTCAGCCGTTAGTGCAGAGTGGATTTAGATGGCAAATTGGGAAGAAATTTCTCCCTGTGGGAGTGGTGGGGCCTCAAGTTTCCCAGAGAAGCTGTGGCTGCCCCATCCCTGGAAGCGTCCAAGGCCAGGTTGGAGCAACATGGGGTAGTGGAAGGTGTCCCTGCCCATGGGAAGCAGATTGGAATGACATGATCTTTAAGGTCCTTTCCAACCCAAACCATTCCATGATTCTATGAAGAGTGAACAAACAAACAGCCCATCTGAACCTTCTCACACCATCGAGGGTGAGCAGCTTCAAGGTACAAAATTAATTCATTTAGGTAAGAACCAGGAAAACCTGGTTGTTCAGGCAGGAAGACATGACTCAAGCTTGCACAGCGTGATTTTTGTAGTGATCTATGGACTTTCCCCCTTTTTGTACCAAACTTCCTCCAAAAAATTCTTTCTTGCTCTGTTCTTGGAGAGACAATTCAGAGCCAGGTTTGAGGGTTGGACACAAACCAGCTCCCAAGTCCTGCAATCTCACCTCCTTAACCTTCCTGACGCATCCTGTGGGTACCACCTGATTTGCTTCAGCTCTGGGAACCTAATCCAGCTCTAACCCAATCCAAGGACAATAAAGAACCTGGAAAAATCCACGGGCTGGCTCCGAGTGCTACAGGTGGGAAAAGAGTCTGAGGCAGCTGAAGAAGAGTTAATGATCGGGGTGCAGGGCAGGGGGGGAGAAGAAGGGGCTTGGATTGCAGCACAAATAAAAGATAAATCAAGCAGCAGGAGAGAGTTCCTTCAGTGCCAGTTTATTTATCATTGTTTTCTCAGGGCACTGACAGGCCGAGGAAAATGGGGTGGGCAAACAGCGTCATCCCGAGTGATGGATGAGGCGTGGAGAGGGAAGGAGCCTCTGCCAGGCCTTGGAGAGGAGGGAGGCAGGAGGCAGCAGGGTGGGGGTGCATGGATGGGGTGGGGAATGTGCTGGGCTTGGCATTGGGTGGCTGTTCTCCGTCCCAACCTTGTCCAGCTCCGCGGAGAAAGGAGCAGCTTGTGCAGCAGGGAGCAAAGGGACAGCAGGCAGCAGGAACTTGTCAGTGCTGGAGGTTCCTTGAAGAGACAGACTCGCATCCTGAGAGCCAGGACCAGCATCCTAAAAGCCAGGATTGGCATCTTAAGAGCCAGGACCAGTATCCTGAGTTTCAGGACCAGCATCCTCAGAGCCATGTCCAGTATCCTGAAAGCCAGGACCAGAATCCCAATAGCCAGGAACAGTATCCTGAGAGCCAGGACCAGCATTCCCAGAGCCAGGACCAGTCTCCTCACTACTTGTTGCCAGAGGACGGGGGTTTCTCCCATCTTTGCTGCACCCCAGAACTCTTCAGCCACTAAAATTCCTTTCTTTCTAATACATTTTTCTTTACATTTCCAGGAAAAAACCCTGTTGTATTCAATCTTCTGCCTGCTGTGTACTCCTGGGAAAACACAAGAGCCCAGATCCCTGAAAGTCCTTAAGTCTCCTGTGCCTTTTGCGGATATTCCTCCTATTCAGACTTCTGGTATTTGAACCCCAAAATGCTTAAATTACCAACATACTCCTTTCCTTCTCAGCTGCTCCAAAAATCCTTGGAGCTCCAAAATCTACTTAACTCCATCTAGGGATGGGCCACAGGTGAAGGGCTTAAAACTGGACAATAAGGAGCACTCACCCAGAAATCCAGACATGGAAAAGGGCTGGAGGAAGGTAGGAGAGATGGGGAAAGGCACCTGGCTGTGGCTGCAAGATTCCTGACTAAACCTTCTAGTGGCAAGAGTCCCTGCCCAAGGCAGGAGGCTTGGTATAGGATGATTTTTAAGGTCCTTTCCAACCCAAACCATTCCATGGTTCTCTGAGAGGCTTGGGATGCACAAAGGTCTGTCTGTGAATAATCCATGGGGCTTTCACCCATCACCTACTGATTCCTTGAGTGTGGAATTCCCACTGGTGTAACAAGCCCTCAGGATTGGGGCTGTACCTTGAGCACAACTCTGACTTGGTCGATGTTAGTCTTGGCTGTTCTCCTCTGTCTGATGTTTGTATTTTCTCCTCTGACCCTTCTCAGTGCTGGAATTCTGGCTGGTTTAGCTGGACAACTTCCAGAAACCCCTTGTCAAAGATGAACCTCCAGAGCAGGAGCATTTAATGGCTCCTCATTGCTGTGTCAACCAAAGCAAGAAGTCGATGTCTCTCTGCTGGCCAAGCTCCAGGTCCCATGGATGGGATGTTCAAAACTGGCCTCCTTTGGTTGCAGATGATGCTCAGGACTCTAAAACCACACCTGGGATGGAAGCTGGGAAGAAACTGTGTTTCATCTCTGTCTGTGATTATAAAATCATGGAATGGTTTGGGTTAGAAGGGACCTTAAAGATCATCTCGTTCCACTCCCCTGCCATGGGACACCTTCCTCTATCCCAGTTTGCTCCAAGCCCCATCCAGCCTGGCCTGGAACACTTCCAGGGATATGGAAATGGGGCTTTACATGCTGCCTGTCCCTTTCCCAAGCTTTTAGACCTCCCATCTGTGGCTGCACCATCCTGTAACCTGTCTAGAGCACATCCAGGGTGTCCCCTCCTGGGACAAATACATCTAAGCTCTTTTCCTCAAGCCATTGAACTCAAGATCTTGGGGTTGACCAGATCATCTTCCAGAAGGTCTTGCAAGTCAGGTAGAGCATCTTCATCCAACTGACAAACTAAGTCTAATCCAGGCTTTTCAAGGCAGGGAAATCAGATCCAGCCTGGTCCAGAGTGGGCAGCAAGACGCCCCACTTGGGTTTTTTCCACTCTTTGGCAAAATATTCTTTTTTTTTTTACACCCACTTTGCTTTGTTTTAATGCAGATGAGGAAGTAACTGGTTCTTCCAAAAGGGAGCAGCACTTTTGTAGTGACCCAAGGTCCTGTTGCACCCTCAGCTGGATCTCCTTAATGTGTTTTTTTCTTGCCTTGAGAAAGGCACAGAAATCCAACGATGACAGCCAAGGTCTCTTGTGACCCCATAAACAATGACAATTTTCTTTCAGATTTCGGGATTTTGTCCATTCTGTTGTCTCTATTATCAGAGACAGGATCAGGCTTGCAGGACTTTTACTGAGAAGCTTCCAGGCTCTTCCACAGCTCGGGGAGGGGAATCATATATCCAGAGAAATTCCCTTCCTCCATAGCAGCACTTTCCCAGTGCAGACCCCTGTTATGGATCTCTTGGCTGTATTTCCCTTTCCCCATCACTGGGAACGAAGCAAATCAATGCTCAATTCCTTCGGCAGAATTAAAAATAACAGAGAACTTTCTTTTAATGTCCCATTAAAGACCAAAGCAACACTGTCTGACTTATTCGTTCTGGGTATTTTTTTTTCCCCTCATTTTTTTTAGCTTCTTGGTCGGCCCTGAGGGAGCTTTTGGAAAAAAGAAGGATTTTAATAATTACCTTCAGATTCCATCCTGGATACAGTGCCCTATCCCAAAGCACAGGCCCTGCACGCCTGCCCTTCATCAGCAGCTCCAAGGGAAGCAGTTTAACACGAAGCCACATTGATATTCAAATAGATTCTCACGCGGGGGAATGGAGGCAGCATTCCAGCCAGGAGCGTGTGAAAGAGCAACTAATGGATTAGTATTTATGGCCGAGAATAATCCACATTTTAGGATACTGCAGCTGGAAGGGACGTCTGATGAACTCTTTTTTTTTTTGTTCCAGCCCTCCCCCCCTCCTTCTCCATCCCTCTGTCTCACCCACCTCATCTCTCCTTTTTCCCTGCATCTCCCTCCTCCTCTCCGGATGGGATTCAGCAGCCTCCTGGCACCGCTGAGCTTGGCAAAATTGATGACAGGACTTTAGGATCCATTAGAAAAACAAATTCTTAAACAGTGTCTTCTAAAATCAATCACTTTTACCTTTAGTGGGATTTATCGCTGGCCTGCCTCCCCCTTATTGCAAGGATTCATGTCTGCCAAGAAGGAAAAAAAAATGTCCAGGTGGATAAACTCTGGACTGGAGGCTCTGGACTCTCTTCTCCTCAAGGAGTTACTCCTGGGAGTGTCTGGGATCACAAGGGTGTGGATTTGGTTTGTGGGGGATCATCCAGCACAGAATTCCTAAGGGAGACACAGCAGCTCTCCAGCCCAGGGAGGTGGGATTCCTAAATTGTATGTATGATTCCTGGGGACCAGGAATGCTCAGGAATGGGGAGGAAGATGTTTCATGGGATATAAAAATAGAGGTGAGCACAGAACTATGTCCTGGAAATTAGGGTGGGAGGATTTCTTCCAGTCTAATGGGTTTCCTGATTTAATCTCTACTTTTACCAGAGAATTTCTTTTATATCCTGGTGTGGAATGTGTAAGAGCTGCACAGGTTGTGTAAATTGTGGAAGCTCCATCCCTGGAAGTGTCCAAGGCTGGGTCGGATGAGGCTTGGAGCAACCTGGGATAGTGGAAGGTGTCCCAATGGCAGTGGATGGAACTAAACGACCTTAAAGGTCCCTTCCAACCCAAACCATTCCAGGATTCTGTAACACAAGATGATAATTCCATGAGGAAAAAACCCCATCCAGTTCATCAAAGAAGAGTCGTGGCAGCAAGAAGGAACTTTGTTGGCACTGTTCCACAATCCTACACATTGTGGAAAACCTCCCAAACACAGGGACACAGAGAGTAGAGGGGGATAATTCCCCCAGGGATGGATTGATGGACACCCAGCAGCACAGGGAAGAGCCCTGTGTGGATTTGGGGCTGGAACTGGGCAGCTGATCATGCCCTGTACCCCTTGTGTGGGTACAATTCTTCAGGGTTTGCCTCTTATTTCCCATTTTTGGGATCTGTGCTTCCAGTGCCACATCTGGGAATCAGCTGGAAGAAAGGGAATTGTGGCCCCTTAACACCAAGACAACAAAAAGCATCTTCTGAGGGCGCTTTCCTTCTAAATTTTGCTGAAAGTTTGGGAGTTCCCATCCTGGGGAGGGAGAGAGGCTTGTGGAGGTGCTGTTATGTCTTTTCCCTCTGGATTGTTTTGTTTAGTGGTCAAAGAAGTAGAAAAACTGTCTCTCTACGGGGGTCTGTTTAATGAAATATGGGAAGTTCACAAAAAAATACGACTTTTCTTGAAAATTTTAAGGAGTTGTGCTGGTTCAGGGGGTCCCTGCATTTCGTTTTGCATCGAACTCAGCAGTGGGGTTAAAAACAGGGAAAACTCTTGAGTTGTGTCTCCTCCAGTGTCCAATCCAAGCTGGAACAGGAGAGAGGTGAATTTTATCTCTGGTTTTAATCTCATGATGCTTCTCAGGGTCTTTCCACCTCACTTTGAGCTGGGCTTTGTCGGGCGGCTGGAAATTCGAAGAGATACAAGAGGCATAAACAGGGAGGAAGATGCAAGAAACGAATCCAAACCTCCTCGTTCCCAGGTCTCTGAACATCCTCCCTGCCTTGGTTTCGGGGGCAGGAAGGGTTGATGCCAGAACATTAGTAAATTCAGGGAGAAGCTCGTAATTCCTATCGATTCTCAAGCAGGCAGCGCGAGGTGTATAAAAATGCTTGTTCTATCATTTAGAAAAATGGCAATGTTATGATAGAGCTGATTGATTTTCCTCTTTAGGAATATTCATAAACACTGGTTCCAAGAACTGATAAATCTTTCCCCTGCGCAGAGTAAATCATTCCCCCAGTGCCTCCCAGAGCGCCGGGGGCAAGGGAGGATGTTATTTCTAATTCTTTCCAGAGGCGCTGGAAATGGGAGGAATTTGGGGTTGCAGGGGTTTGATGTCACCCACAAACTTCTTGCTGGGGTGTCTTCAAATTCCCGTCTTTCCAGTTGTATCCTTGGCTTTAAAGAGGAAGAAGATCTCTCTCCTCAGTCCTCAGCTGGGAGTAACTTGATCACGCTAAATTAGTTGAAAATGGGGTTTTTTTGGCTGTAATTTCCAGTTTGAACCTCTCTGTGTGATGATATGGAACTCTGAATTCCAACTGGGATGTGAATCCTGGTTCCTCATGGAGCCTGCCCTGGGGTGATGCCACTTCATCGTGGCCTTTGTTCTTCCAGGGAACAAAGCCATTCCCAGGGACAGGACCATATCCTACGTATCTGCTTTGCCCTGGCAATCGCTGTCTCCTCCTCAGAGGAGCAGAAATTCCCTGAGCTCATCCAAAGTCCCCTGGGGACAACTGGATTCCACTTCCCACTCCTTGCTCGGGTTTAAGGTGGGATGCTCTTCCATTCCATGGATCTACAGGTCACCCCCGGGCGACTGCACCCACCTGAGCTCCAGCACGTGGCTTCTGGGGTGGGTAAGGTAAGGTGGAACCACATTCTTTCCCATTCTTTCCCACCTGAACCTTCTCCCCTCATAAGGGAATGTTTTCTGGAAGGTCATCAAGAAGCGTTTACATCCTTGGAATTCTCCAAGGCCAGGCTGGACGGGATTTGGAGCAAATTGAGATAGTGGAAGGTGTCCCTGCCCATGGCAGGAGGTTGGAACAAGATGGTTTTTAAGGTCCTTTCCAACCCAAACCCATCCTTATGAGTCTAAAGAAGGATTTATCCCAAGAAAAACTGAACGTTCCTGATTCCTGCTGGACAAAATCTGTTGGGGCAAGTCAAATACCTCCAACTTTATCAGTTTGTGGCTGAGGGGGAGTTTCTCCCTCTTCCCTGAGCTGGTGGGAGCACTGATCAAGTTTTGGATGCTCTTCCTGCTGGAGTTTCCAAGGATTTTGCTGGCTCAGGATGAGTTGTGGACACAGACAACCCTCAAATCCCCACATTTTCTTGTCACTTTTCTGGTCAAGGACCTGTGGTTATGATCCAACAATTATTGGCCCTAAGAGATATCACTGGGAAATAATCCCACAGGACTAATTTCTCATGGAGAGGAGGAAAAAAAATTAAAAATTCCCGCCTCTTTCATCAAGGTATTTGGAGAGAGAGGAGCTTTTATAGGGCTACTTGATAAGTTGAACAAAACCAGGAATATTCTCAGGTTCATGGAGTCTCTCCTTAGAAATCCCATCTTGTTTTAAGCTTGAGCTCATCCCAGCTGCACTCACGCCACCACTTCACCTTTGGAAATTGCTAGAACCGCAAAAGAACTAAAAGGAAATCCATTCTCACTTGTCCAGGTCACTCCTAACATCTTGCCTAGAGGGGAATATTGAAAATGTGGATTTTCAGCAGCAGGAGGGATATTTCTCTACCTGAAGAGGAGCTTTATCTGCTAAAAGGGGAAAAAAAAAAAAAACTAAAAAAAGAAGAAAATACATGTGTGTCCTGGTTAAAAAATATTAGCCATTTTTATTACCTTTTAGATTTTACTCCTGCACTAATCTATTTTAATGAGGTCAGCCTGCCTGGCACTGGGTACCTGGTTTAAGTGGAGTAGTTTAATGTCAGGATCAGGGAGGAAAGGAGCACCAGGGAAGGGGGGGTCTGGCTGTGGGAGGCACAAGGGCTTTATATCACGGAAAGTTACGGTGTAAAAATTGACTCGGTTTGCACATTTTTAACTGTATTTGAAATCGACAAGAAAAGTGTAATTATTAGAAGGGATATATCTGCTGGGATAGGTGGGGAATTTGATGAAGCCACTTTAAAAGCGCCGGGTTTTCCTCGGAAAAAAATATGCTTATTAGTGCACAGTGAAGATTTATGAGGTGATATAATTATTTATTAGAACACAGGTTGCGGAGAAGGGACTGTATTATCTATATATTTCCTGCATTATTGCTGGAGAAAGTCAATATTAATAATCCTGCAATTTAAGATTAGATTTTAGAAAGCCACTTTTACTCCGTCGTCCCTGTTCTTTAGGGAGTAGTTACGGCGTGTTGCAGTTGAAGAAGGGAACATAAGGAAGCTTTTCCTGCAAAACTGGAAATTTATACCTTAAAAGTGTCTCTCCTGCTAGAGAAGGGCTTAAGGATGAGCCCAAACTGTTCGTTTAGGGAGGTGTAGGGTTCAGCTTTTTCCAACCTCTTTTCTGGTTGATGAAAAATGATTCAGAGAATCATGGGATGGTTTGGACTGGAAGGGACCTTCAGGATCATCCAGTTCCAACTCGGACACCTTCCACTATCCCAGGTTGCTCCAATCCTCATCCAACACTTGAACATTTCCAGGGATGGGGAATCCACAGCTGGAAATGTGTGAAGTTCCTTCACGGTCAAGAGGAAAACAACAAGTCCCTTGAGAGATGTTTCTTCTCCGCCTTTGCACCCAAAGTTGTTGGTTTTGCAACTGCTCAGTGCACACTTGGCCCCACTGCCTTCGATTTTGGGATCCACCTGGAGTTTTTAGGGATCACCTGGGCCTTTTCCAGCAGACCACGTGGGACAGAGAAAAGGGTTTATTGCCATTGCCACGTGATTTTTGATGATCCATTGGCCTGTTCCTTGATGGTCATTTGTTTTGTGCCTTTGGGGAGGAAGGAGAGAGAGTGACAGACGAAAATTTGATGGAGAAATTGATGGAGGTGGGCAAATGGCTGAGGGGTGATTTGGGAACAGATAAATGGGCTTGGGAGGTGGATTTGGATGGATACCACGAGTCTCAGATAAAGATCAATATATCAATAACTCCTTTACACCCATTGCTTTGCTGTCGGGGGCCACTTCACTCAGTTTATCTTTTCTGGGTTGCAGGGTGAAAGAAACATCTTCTCTTCATCCACATCCAGGGAGAGGGAAGAGAGAGCATCAGATTCCCAAGAGACAGATGCTCCAGAAGCCCTAACAATGCACTGACCCTCTCTCTGCTTGCTCTGCTCCCCATCTGAGAGTCCCACATCCAGAGAGGTCCCTAAACCCTGACATGCCGACCTGGAGAGGACGGAATCCATCCGTGCAGCAGTTTTTATCCAGGACTCTCAACCTTTGGCAGCGCCAAGTCTTGTTTTTACTGTAAAGTCCAAGTAATAAACCCCAGGGAATTGTGCAACAAATTGCTTAACTTGCTGTTTTCCCTCCATCCCTCTCCCCTCCACTTCTCCCACCCCTCCCCAAACGTGATCCTCCCGCTGGGTTTGGCTGTTTATTGCCGCTGGAATCGATTAGAGAGCGAAACACTTCAGGATGGTTCCCTCCCCCCCTCCTCTTCCCTCTGCCCCTTTCTCCTCGCTCCCATCACCTCTTCACCTCGTCAACCCCCCCCCTCCCGCCTCCTCCCTCCCCACCTTCCCGGAGCTCCGGTGAGCCCGGTCAATCCATCACCCTGTCAGCCTCGTGTGACAGCCCTTCATAAATGCACCACAATGAGCCGAAAATAAGCAAGAGAGCAGCCCTCAGCCCAACCAATTTAGCAGAGCAGGCAACATCTGAGGAGCTGAGTTCCCAGCGTGCCAGAGATTGAAATTGGGAAATTGGTTCTACTCCTCTTCGGCGGGCGCTTTTTTATTTATTTTATTTATTTATTTATTTCTTACAGAAGTGTATACCTATATATTCTCTCCCCTATATAGATATATATTTAAGGTAATTCTCTCCCACTTAAATCTCCAGTGCTTATTACAGATGGACAGCGTGGCCCAGTTGCTCTTTCTCTCTCTCTCTCTCTCTCTCTCTTCCCTCAACGGTGGTAGATTATGAGAGGGTTTTATTGGGAAACTTGCTTAGTCTGCAGAAATGTGCTGCCTTCAGCAGATTGAAGCTGGGAGCAGGGCTGGGCTCTGGCTGCCTCCCCGAGCTCCCCCCGCAGCCATTTCGGGGGGCAGGTTGTTGTTTGCTCCTTCTGGAGGCTCAAAATCGTGTGAAGCCACTTCTCCCAACGAGAAGAGCTATGGGAAAGACAGAGAGGGAATTTTTAAAAAGGATGGAGTGACAGGACAAGGGGGAACGGCTTCGCACTGGGTTTAGATGGGATATTTGGAAAATATTTTTTTCTGTGAAACTCATGCACACATTTCCCAGAGAAACTGTGTCTGACTCATTCCTGGAAGTGTTTAAGGCCAGGTTGGACAGGGCTTGGAGCAACTTGGAAAAGTGGAAGGTGTCCCTGCCCATGGCGGTGGGATGGAACTGGATGATCTTCAAGATCCCTTCCATTTTCAACAATTCCATGATTCTATGATTCGTCTACAAGACAGGGATTAATGTGCCTGGAAAACGCTCCATCCATCCCGCTTTCCTCCCAAAGGGAAAGTTCCTGGCACCCACTAAAGTTAAAAACAAGTCATCACATGAGACTGATGATCAGTGAGCCTTGTGGGAACAGCCCGTGTGGGGTGTGAGCTCTAATTCCCACCCAGCGGGCAAAGAAACGAGTTAATGCACATCCTCCAGCCATCCCACATGGAATTATGGAGGTGTGACTTCACTCTGGGAGCTCTCTGCAGTCAGAGGGCAGTGGGGATCATGTCACCCTGAAGAACACCATCTCAGCTCTCATGAGTGATGACCTGAGCCCCAGTGACTCGAGTGCCATAATGGATGAAAAGCAGGCATGGATGGACATCCCACTTTTTGTAGGCACTTAGGGGAGAGGAATCCCCCAAGCAGTTTGGAAGTGGGAGATTTTCAGAGCTGAGATGACCTTGGGGGAGTGTTTCCGCAGTGTTTGGAAGGAGAGGACTCCTGGTATCACCCTCTGGGCGCTCGCAGGTGGGTGAAGTTGGAGTGAGAGTTTTGTGGGAATATTCCTCATGCATTCCAGGGATGGGGTGCAGGTGTCTGTTCCGAGCCAGCAGAAAGATGGCAAAGGCAAATTCACAGCAAAATTCTGCCTCTAGTCTTGAAGACTCAAGACGAACCACTTGGACACCTTTCCCCTGGGCTGGACCTGAAATTTCAGTGGAGAGACTGTGGGTCTTTCACGTGGAATCAGGAGATAAAAGGGTGGAAACAAAACAGAGAAGTGGAGGTGAAGCTTCAGAAAACACCCTCAGGAACACGATGGAATTTTTGGAGTATCCTGTGCACGGCCAGGAGTTGGATCATGATAGATGCCTTCCAACTCAGCATATTCCATGATCCTCTAAGGTTCGTCATAGGATGTGGGAGCTTCAGCTTCACGAGGGTTAAAAAAACCCCAGGAGAAATTAAAACTGGATAGATTAAGCTGGGGTTAAAAAAAACCCCCAAACCTGTGAAAGGCTTTGAAACACGAGACTTCCTCTGGTTCAGGAGCTGCAAATTGCAGAGTTTTGGAAGCAAGGAGGGTATTTTGGGGAGTTTGAAATAAGACCACCTTGTGTTTGTTCTCTGTGAGGTCCCGCTGGCGGATGAGCTCTCAGACTGAGCCAGGATGTGACACGGATTCTATGAGATTCCCGAGGTCTTTCCTGGGAATTCACCTGAAAACAGGTTTCACTTTCACTGGGTCTCGTTCTGTGTGTGCTGGCAATGCCACCACAAGTCGCATTTGTGCAAATAACATCTTTTAACACTCAAAACAATGTTGGGGGGGCACTGAAAAAGCCGACAAGAATCATGGGAAGAGACATTTTTCAAGGCCTGGCTGGATAGGATGGGGGGGGATGGCTTCAAACTGGATTTAAATTGGATATTAGGAAGAAATTCTTGGCTGTGAGGGTGATGAGGTCCTGGCACAGATTTCCCAGAGAAGCTGTGCCTGCCCCATCCCTGGAAGTGTTCCAGACCAGGTTGGACAGGGCTTGGATCCATCTGGGATAGCGGGAGGTGTCCCTGCTCATGGAAGGGCTTTGGAACAAGATGATCTTTAACGTCCTTTCTAATCCAAACCATTCCATGACTTGTACTCAAAGCAGTAATCAATGTCATGGGAAAGGTTCTATCCATCCAGCTTTTTACCCCAAAAGAAAAGTTCCTGGCACCAACAAAAAATAAAAACAGTTCCTTTGTAAATCACCACGTGAAGCTGATCCCGCACCAGTGGGGAGATGGAATTGGATCCCACTGGATCCTGGCTGATCCCTACACACAGATTCCTGGCCATGCACCTGTTTGTGTGTGATATGGAAGGGGTTTTGAAAGTACAAAATGACCCGAATTCATCAGCATCCCACCCAATATTCCTCGTTCACCTCTGGCCACTTGAGCCATTAGACTTCCAGCTTCCCTAAGAGCCCAAGGGCCTCTCCCTGGTGATCACTCACCCCCGGCAAATTGTTAAGAGGCAGATAATTAATTGTTGCGAGTCACTAAAAAAATGATCATTCTTTGCAGAGAATTACCACCATGTTCTGCAGAAATGTTAATGCTCGCAGCCATAAAATGAATAGGGAGCTACAGCACCAGCTGCCAGGAGAGCCCTGAGTTATAATCCCACAACTGGATGCAGAGAGAAGGAGCTTCCAGACGTTTCTGAAGAGAGGAAATGGATATTCACTGGATAGCAGTTTCGTTTTATGATTATTTTTTTTCTGCCCCAGAGTCCGCAATTGAGTATTAATGACTGAATCAGGGATAAGAACAGTTTTGCTGATACCAGCTTGGAGTGAAGATATTCATATTTATTTCCCATCTGGCTACTGGGATTTTACTCCAAACGGTTGGATAAAAGGACTTGGAAAGTCATGGCAATGCTGGTCAGGGTTGTATTCTGCTCCCTCCTGGGGATGAATAGCTGGGAGTTGCGGAACAGCAGGGAGAGAAAATTAAAATTAACAGGTTAATTGCTGAGAGCAAACAGCTCTTTATAAGCTCTCCAACCATTATCTAGTTGAGGCGGCTACAAAGGTGGGTTGAACACAGTCCTTGCCCCCATATCCAAATAAATCTGGCAGATCCCTAAAGACTGGGCTTTGGAGCCAGGATAACTCCTGACTTTGCAGCGCTCGCAGCACTGAAGCTGCTGATCCGAGAATCCAGGGAAGTGGGCAGGTGTAAAGAAGGACGTGGGGTGTTTTTGGAAGGCATTTCCCTCGTCCCTCTGCTTGATAAGACCTGACGTATTTATTGATTTCCATTTGATACGGAGCAGCGTTTGCATCACTTAGTGTTACTCCACAAATGGAACTGGGAGATGACTCAGGTCACAGCTGGTTTCCCAAATATGCCTTGTTTTTTCAGGTTTGCTTTTTGTTTTTGTGGGTTTTTTTTGTTCAAGAAACGGGCAGTTTTCAGTTTCTAAATGATTCACTCTTGGCCTTGTCTTCCACTCTTGTATCCCAGTGACTTCAGCTCCAAAGAATGGGGTGGGTTTCCCGGCTTTCAGAGCTCTTGCCTGCAGGGAAGGCTGAAAGTGAGGCAGGCACCTCCTCCCTTCTCTTCCAAGCAGGATTTTGGTTTCCCTGCTTTTCACGAGGCCGGTTTTGAATCCACCTGCGGACAACAGATCCAGGGGAGAATAAAATGAAATTTCTCTTGCAGCAGGAGGTCAAGACCAAACTTATCCATGTGCCAAGGAAACCCACTGATCAGGAAACGTTGCTGGTTAGATGGTGTTCTACTGGATGAAGGTTGAAAAAACACATTTCTGCCTGGGATGAGAAAAGAAGAAAGAGCAGAAGTGGTTTTGGAGTGTCCAGTCTAGGGCAAAGGGGGATTCCAAGACAAGCAGCCAGGATTTGGGAGTGACAGGGCAGGAACTACAGGGAAATAGTGAAAGAATTTGGATTGTTTCTCACTAAGAGCAGAAATTCACCCTTCAAATCAAATAAACAAAGCAGGCAAAGGGAGGGAATAGTTTTCCCTCCCTATCTATGATTCAGAAGATGATGCAGCAAGAAAGATTTGGGTGAGACATTAGGCAAAGGTCCTACATGGAACGAATGAGGGAATGTCTGGGGAGGGGGGATTTCAAACATTGGGAGAGTTCAGGACCAGGTCAGGCAAAAACGCCTTGTAAGAGTAAAGTGGGTCTTACTAATCCTACCCTGAGGAGAAGGAGTTACCACTTGGAATCATGGAACTTTGTGGGTTAGAAGGGACCTTCAAGACCATCCCATTCCACTCCCCTGCCATGGGATACCTTCCACCATCCCAGGTTGATCCAAGCCTTGGCCAACCTGGCCTTGGACACTTCCAGGCGTGAGACAACCACAGCTTCTCTGAGAAACCTGTGCCAGGGCCTCATCACCCTCCCAGGGAAGAACTTCCTCCCAATATCCCATCTAACCCTTCCCTTTGGTAGTGGGAAGGCATTCCCTGTCACTCCATGCCCTTGTCCAAAGTCCCTCTCCATCTCTCCTGGAGCCCATTTAGGCACTGGAAGAGGCTTTACGGTCTCCCTGGATTCTTCTCTTCTCCAGGCTGGACATTTCCATCTTTCCCAGCCTGTCTCCAGAGCAGAGGGTCTCCACGGCCCCACAGTACCCACCCCATCCCCCTTTTCCAGGGATTTCAGGCTGTATTTCCACAGAACCACAACCCAACTATAAAATAGTCCCCCCACATCAGACCTTTGGTTTTCCCTGGTCAAATCCAGACTCAGAGGACTGATGGCGATTCCTGAGTCCATGGCTGATCCCTCCTCCATCCTTCCAGCTCTCACGAGCCACATGAGAGGAGGAAAAGGACACATGAAGGTGCTTTGGCATGTTCAGGTGACACAAACCTGTCACTTCTGCCTCCTTTGATGTTCCTTCACCCAGGGATGTGCCACGAGGGAAGCTCAGCTTGTTTGGAGTCTGGATTTTCTGCCCCTCAGGCTCTGACATGTTGTCACCTTCTGGAAAGGGAAATCATGTAAAGATGCACCGGCAAAGGAGGAAGGAATAAAGCAGCAGGAAGGTCTTGGCTGTGACCCACCCAGCACAGGAGGTGACACTAGAGATGAACAGCATAGGAATGCTCAAAAAACAGGGATATCAGCTCTCCCAAATAGGGAAGGGAAAGGAACTAGTGGAATTCCTTAAGGAATTCTTTGGAACCACTTTGTAATTTCTTGCATGACACATTTCAGAGTCCACTGACAAAATCTGCTGATGAGGTGAGTTTAGGAGGCAAAATCCATGTCCAGGGAGGTGCTGGATGACCTTGGAAAAAAAAAGGAATGGGATGGAATCTAGTTATGCAAAGCACAACATGATGCTCATATGGAATTACAACCATAATTATGGAATTAAAACCTGGGAAAAAAAAAGTAAAGGAGAGCTGAATTGACTCACTGACTTGATGACAGGTCACTACATGTGACCATGAAAAGAGGTGAGTGTGAGATCAACCAGAGCAGGAATTGGTCAGGGAATGATGTTTTTGCCTGAGGTCTCTGTGGGAGAGCTGATACTGACCTGGGACTGAAGGATGAGGCAGGATTAGGGGAAGGAACAGCTCAGCTTTAAGGAATGAACAAGATTTGGGCTTGGTTGGTCAGGAAAGGATGTTCCGAGAGAAGTTGTGGCTTAATTTTGGTGGGTACAAACGTGAAGAAAGGAATAGAATTGTTTGGATTGAACACTGTAATTATAAATAAATGAATATAAACTCTCCAGAGAGGTTACAGAGAGGTGGGATTTGGGTTATTCTTGGGGAAACAAAGGGAGAGAAGGAGAACAACAGATGGATTTTACAGTGAGGAACTTTTAAATCGATAAAAGGACAAATTTGCTTGTGAAGGTGATCAGATCTAAGACAATGGGCTCACAGGTGAGAGAACTCCATCCTTGGAGGCATCCAGAGCTCAGCTGGAAAATCATGGAGTCATTGAGGTGGGAAAAGACATCCAGGATCATCAAGACCATCCTGTGACTGATCCCCACCTTGTCACCCAGCCCAGAGCACTCAGTGCCACATCCAGGCATTCCTTGGACACCTCCAGGGGTGGTGACTCCACCACCTCCCTGGGCAGCCCCTTCCAATGCCTGGCAGCCCTTTCCATGAAGAAATTCCTCCTGATGTCCAGCCTGAACCTCCCCTGGCACAGCTTGAGGCCATGTCCTCTTGTCCTGGGAGAAGAAGCCAACCCTGAGCATCCTGTTCTGACTTTAAAACTGAATTTATCGTCAACATGGATGTGCTTTAAGCAGAGCTTTGGACAGGAGGTTGCCAGAGGTCTCTTCCAGCCTCTGCTACCTTTGGATTCTATGGAAAAAAAACCCCCAAACCTGGAAAATTCAAACTTGGCTTTCAGTTGTCAGATAAATGAGGATTTTGAGTGCTGGCCCTTCGTGGATATCCTCCCTACTCCTGCTTAAAACACTTTTCCAAAACTCTTTCCCACCTCAAGGTGTGATTCCGTTCATCACTTTGTTTTCCAGAGGATCCAGTCGCATCTTATTAATTTTAAATTGCACAAATAGTCATTACCCTGGTAATTGTCTGCTTGGTAAACACACTGATCCCCAAGGGCTTATTGAGGCTTATCTATTCCCAGGTGATCTGTGTGGGTATTGATTATTTGCTCGTTAGTCTTCATTAACTATGGGGTTTAATAAACACTTGGAAGATAATCAGGAAGCAAGCAGAAGCTTTTCTTGGGAAACATTGCTCAACTCCTTCCAATGGGCCATCCAGAAAAAAACCATTACATTCATTTCCAGGTCTTCAAGGGAGAAAATTGGATCCTGGGTTTGATTTCTTGATCTTTTTTATGACCTGGCCTTGTTTTTGCCTTGTGGTGTCCTCCAACGTGCTCCAACCAGGAAAACATCTGGAAAATGGTACCTGAATCCCACATTTTGCAGCCTTTCAGGACATTAACTCGCTTTCAGTGGGATCCCTGGGCTTGCCAGGCTGGAAGTCCCCACAAGTCACCGATTCCCTGTGTCTGAACAGCGCAGCTCCAGGATTAGGGGAATATCAATGCCAATAAAGCCCTTCATTCCAGTATGTCATTGAAAGGGTGGTGGATATGGAAAAATCTCCATCCTGGGAGGCAAAGGAGCTCTTCTTCCATCCCTTGCCTTGTTCAACAGGTGGTGGGACTGGAGAAGACCCTCCTGAGCCTGTGGGACATGGGGACAACGATGGGATGGGATTTGGAAGAGCTGAAGTCCCCTCCTGGCTTTGTTTTTCCTCCCCAAGGCACCTCTGAAGCCTTTTCTCTCCAGAATTCTGGTGTGGGATCAGTTTAGAAACATCCAGTGTCTCCTGAGGCTGGAAGATGTTTCATGGGGCCTGAAGGGAACCTGCTTGACCCTTCCCAGATCTGAAGGTGGGAGTGAAGCTGGGAATGATTTTTGCCCATGGATGAGGGAGGTGTCTGGGAATCTGTGCACTCAGGGAAAGGACACAACACACTGCAAGTGGAACCAGAGGATTTCTGAGTAGGATTTCCTACCTGGAAGCAGCGAGTGGGGAATTCTGAATGTGAGTTTTTCACCTCTCCCTTCCCAATGGGAAGCGGTGCCTTGCTGCCCATTTAGAGACAGAACTATGAAGGGGTGGGGCGAAAAAAAAAGAAAGATTTCTCTTTTTTTGGAGGGGCCAAATTAATGAAAAATCAATGAGGCCTCAAAAATCCATTAATGGTGATAATGCACTGGTTTCGTGGCAGGAGCAAGAGCTGAAATCCAATAGTGTGAGTTAAAGTGGGGCTCTCACACCCTCCTGCAGTCGCCATAATTTGTGGGGGATCCTGCTGGAGCAGCAGATTCCCAGGAGCACATCCTGGTTTCCTGCTGTGGCCATGCACGAGTTTCACGCGCCAGGCCCCTCCTTTCCCAGAGCCTGTTGTGAACAAGGATTTGGGAGAGGATGATCCACATCTGCGGGTTCTGTCCCTCAGCAGACTGGGATTCCCACCCCCAAATTCTCTGCCAAAATCCCCTTATTCAGCACATCACAGGTTACTTATTCCATCCTTACTCGCTCCTGGCTCCTCACCATGGCTCCTTCCACACAAGCAGAGACATCTTGGTGACTAATTACTGTTCACAAGCAGGTGAATTTCTGCCTCATGAACCTCCCTGATGGTGCATAGAGAGAAGATCTTTGCTCGGTCCAGTGAATATCCCTCAGGGATGCTTCTCCCACAAAATTTTTTCTCCCTTAACCCAACAGCCCAGTGGTCCATGGGTCACCAAAGGGAGGATATGATTAATTTTCTGGAGGAAACTCTTTCTGAATGCACCTTAATATAGGCAAATCCATCCTGCCCTCAGTTGGGGCACCCTGGAATCTGTCACAGGTTGGATCAAAGCCCTTCCAGAATCCTAAATTGTCCAAGACACCCTTAGGGAAACCTGATCTGCTGCTTCTTCTCTGCTGGGCTTTCTTCCCTAGGGATGGGATGCAACTTTTGGAAGGAACAAACCTTGGATCAAGGTTGTCCCTCTGCAGCGAAGAGTTGAAACCACACTGGGAAAAGTCAGGAATCCTTGACCCTCATGTCAGGAGTCCCTGGGCTAAATGAAACACAAGGGCTTTCACTCCTGTACAGCACCTTCCACAGGGTGCAGACTTTTGGGAAAACATGAAACAGACTCACTGGAGTCACTGAGGGGATCCCAATGTTTTCACAGCATTGTCCTACAAAACCAAGGCTTGGGAAGACAAGGTGGTCTCTGGAAGCCACTCTCAGATGACCATCAACCCCCCGAAATCATCCACATCCCCATCGTTCCTCCTCATTCCATTGCTGCTGGGCTTTGCCTATTCCAAAGGGCACAGAAGCTGCCTGGCAGCTCCATCCTGACCCACGGAGGTTCCCCTTTCCCCCCTCCCCTCCTTCCCCACACCCCAGCTCCCATCCCTGAGATTTATGAGCCAGACTTGCATTATGAGGTGAGTGACTTATCGCTCTGTCAGGGCGAGCGTTTTAAGACAGAATTATATGGGAGAGGGAAAAGATTTTTACCAAATTAATGAAAAATCAATCCAGCCTCAAAAATCCATTAATGGTCATAATGCACTGGTTACAGATAGAGAGATACCGCAGAATCCAATAGTGCCTGTTAAATACCTCTCCTGGAATGGAGCGTCTGGGATATAACTCATTCATTAGGCTGCCCATGTTTACTTTTTAAAGTGACACCAATCCCTGTCCCTGCAGGACTCCATGCAGCATTTATAAGCCCACGTTCCCCTCAGTGCCCATCTCCTGGCCTGCTTCTGAAGGAATTGATCCTCTGTTCCCTTTTCTCCCCCCTCCCCAGGACGATCCCTGCTGACACAGGGCTGGAATGACTCCGTTCCTACGGCTGATGGTTTCCACCCTTCCCTAAGCACTGGCTTTCACCCCAAATAGGTCTCCTGAGGTCCGACCTGCAGCTGAGTGTGTCTGCTCTCCAGTTCCCAGGTTTTAGCTTAGTGCTTGGCTTAATCCCTCCCTCTCATCCATGCTGACAGTAGCAACACTAATCCTGGGGATTGATCCTGTTCCCTGTTATCCAGCCATGGAGAGTGGTGCTGGTGGTGGATTTGGGGAACTGGAGCTGGTGCTCCCCCATCTCGGTTTTCTCAGGTGCGTCTCAGCCAGACGAGGAAAGGCTGAGAGAGTTGGGATTGTTCAGTCTGGGAAGAGAAATTTGGGGATGATTTAATTGGGGCTTTTGAGCACCTGAAAGGAATTTCCAGGAAAAATGGGGCAAAACTATTGACAAGGGCACGGAGTGACAGGATAAGGAGGAATGAGGTCGAACTAAGACAGTTGGGATATTGGGAAGAAATTCTACCCTGTGAGGGTGCTGAGGTCCTGGCACAGGTTTCCCAGAGAAGTTGTGGTTGCCCCATCCCTGGAAGTGTCCAAGATCAGGTTGGCCAAGGCTTGGATCCACCTGGGAGAATGGGAGGTGACCCTGCCCCTGGCAGGGGTTTGGAATGATTTTGAAGGTCCCTTCCAAGTCAAACCATTCCATGATTCTATGAACAACTTGAAATCTAGTTTGAAGAGTCACCATTGGCCACCTCATACCTTGGAGAGCATCCTCTTCTCTTTCTCCATTGTTTCTGGGTTTTGGGGTCGTTGTGTGTTCTTCATCCTGCTTTTCCCCACCCTTTAGACTTTTATGTACCCCTCCCAGTTTCTCCTGCCCTTGCAGGGGTGGTGGGCCTGGCATGAGCTGACAGCCCAGACCACCCCAACAGGTGGATTTCACATGTCTTCTGAAGGGATCTACCTTCTCCACATCTGTCCAGCTGTTGCTCACGGCTGCCACTCGTGGCCTGGTGGGAAAATCAGAAGAGGCATCTCGTGGGACAAGTCAGGGCCACAACCAAACTGGGGATTGCAGATGTCTGGAGGATGTTAAAACTTCTCTAATGCAATATTTCCATGCAGTGGAAAGTTGTACGTCGAAGAGGCTCCAGCAGAGAGCAGTAAAGATGTTGGAAAAGTGGTTCATACCATTCCTCCTCTGTTACTGACCCTCCATGGAGTGTCCCAGTCTTCTACCTGGTGCTGAAGGCCCTTCTCCTGGAAAATACACCACTCTGGGGGGTCTCACAACAGCTTCAGGATGTTGAACTCTCTCGGAGGAGGAAGAGATTCTTCCTTCTGCAAAGGATCGACAGAGTAGACAGTTTGTCTAAGATGGTCATTTCTCAGCATAAGGGCTGTTGGGTGAACCACTCCCACTGCCCAGTGGGATCCCATGATGACAGGCAGGAATGGGGTGGGAATTCTGCTTTTCCAATGAAACTGAACCGCAGCACAACGAAGGGCTTTGGCAAAGTGAAGTCAGACAACAGACACTCTGATTTTACAGCCTCAGAATGAAAGTATTTCCCTTGAGGTCTCGTGTTGCTCATGTTCTGAGGGTCCTCAGAGGTCACTGGATCGAGTGCATCCAGCTCCAGCTGTGAGCTGACACATCTGGGAGCTGCAGTGGATGTATGTTGCTGTTCTTTATCAAGCCTGGAAAAATCTCCCCCTCCCACTGTCACGGACAAGTGCAGAGCATCAAGTCTTGTTTCACAGATTCCAGGGATTCCACGGAATATACTGAGTTGGAAGAGACCCACAAATCTTGGCTTAGTTAGACAAACACGAGTTTGGTGCTAACTCTGATCTCACTCCTTTTGCTTTCCAGCCCTGGGATTCCCGCACTGGCCACTGATCCCCTCCTGATTTACTCTGGGCTTAGGAAGGGTGGGATCAGGACCTGGCACGTTCCGTGTGATGCCTGGATAGAGTCAGATACACATATCGACCCTGCTAAATGTCATAATGCACCAGGCTTTTGTTTCCTTTAAATCTTTTAAAAAGCAATAAAAGGCCCCCAGAATACTCGAAGCACCAAACATCCAACAAAGTGACAGGCTGTCAAAGCTGCCTCCCCGAGAAACCCTGGGCCCAGCAAATTTTAAGCAGGAAAATTTATTCCCGTGTCGCTCATCTCTCCGAGTGAAAAATGGCCAGGGCTCCTCTTTTGCATGAAGTCTTGAAACCACCACGGTGCTCAAACAAGCGGATCGGCCTGAAACAGAACCATTCATCATCTGGAACAGGCAACGACGACAACCAGCACCAAAAGAAAAAAAAAAAGAGAGACGGGGGGGAGAAAAAAATATATTAAGTTGTGGGTTTTATCCCAGCTTAAATGATCTTGCCCATTAATATGACACGACAGGCTGTGGAACACGGAGCTCCCTGGGCTGAGATCTGCCACAGGCCTCCAGGAGAGTGGCTCTATTAGCTGCCGTGTTTTCCTGTTTCCAGCTCCCCTCTCCAGGGAATTTTTCTGAGGGATTTTGGCTGTTCCGAGCAGAGGTTTCCATCCCTGGGAGGTGGGTTGGGAATGGATTTTGCTGGAGACAGTTTTAAGTAGGAGGCTCCAGGTTTGCCACATTCTCTTTTTCACGCTGCCTGTGCCACAATTCCAGCTTGACTTTTGGTTTGCTGTCTGAACTTTGGGGTGGACTGGAACATCCCTGGAAGTGTACACCAATCCCTGGAAACTTTCCAGGCCAGATTTGAACACTGATGGGGTTCTGTGGAAGCTGTGGAAGGTGTCCCTGCCCAAGGCAGGGAGGTTGGGATGAGATGGTCTTTAAGGTCTCTTCCAACCCAAATCAGTCAACAACTCCATGACTGCTCCTGAGCTTGGAGGACATGCTCCTTGTAAGGGATCACAGACTCCTTGTCTTTCCAAGTTTGTATCCCATGGGATTGGTCCAAACAATCTTAGATCTTCTCTCTAGATGTCCAGGACTGTGATCCTGCTTTTTTTTTTTCTCTTCCCTCAATGTCACAGAATCATTGAGGTTGGAAAAGACCTCCAAGGTCGTCGAGTCCAACCTGTGACCCATCCCCGCCTTGTCACCCAGCCCAGAGCACTGAGTGCCACATCCAGTCTTTCTTTGGAAACCTCCAGGAGTGGGGACACCACCACCTCTCTGGGAAAGATCCTGAATGATCCCTGCCCGATTTGATCCCGGCTCTGGAGCATATATCTGATGAGGAGCAGCTGAAGGAGCTGGAGGGGCTCAGCCTGGAAAAAAGAAGGATCAGGAGGGACCTTATCCCTGAGAGGAGGGGGGGATCCAGGTGGGAGTCAGGCTCTGCTCCCAGGGAACAGTGACAGGATGAGACCAAATGGCCTCAAGTTGTGCCAGGGGAGGTTTAGGTTGGACATCAGGAAGAATTTCTTTATGGAAAGGGTTATCAAGCATTAGAATGGTCTGTCCAGGGAGGTGGTGAAGTCCTCATCCCTGGGGGTGTCCAAGGAATGCCTGGACGTGACACTCAGTGCTCTGGGCTGGGTGACAAGGTGGGAATGGGTCACAGGTTGGACTTGATTACCTTGGAGCTCTTTTCCAACCTCGACTCCAAGTTTGGTAAGGCGAACACAGGGATAGAGTTTTCCAGGAGGTGACAAAGCTGCAAGCAGATGGTCACAGGTGCAGCCTGAGGGTCTGACCTTGGTTCTGGGCACAGATGTGACTCTCTCTCTCCTCCTGCCCTGCTGGGACCTTGCCAGGTCCTCACATTCGGACCCATCCTGTGTAACACAACCCTGCAGAGATGGGGATCAGCTTCTTAGTTCCAAGTGCTGATGGGGAAGGAGTTTGGATCCAGCGCCATGGACAAACCTCCTGTGGATTTTAATCTCTTGACAGCTTCAAATGCAAATCCAAAATCTAAAGAAGAAGAAACTCTCCTTTTCTTCCTTAAATCCCCAGTTGTCAATGAGGTGTTTAAGTGTTTGGGGTTGGTCCCTTGCAAGAATGAGGGATCTGAGTCCCTCGGTAATTTCGGTCAGTATGTGCCACCCTCACCCAGCTGGTGCTTTGCAAAAGGTCAGGGAGACTTCAAAGAGCCTTTATGACCGCAAAATCAGCGATTTTCCTTTCCTCGTGCAAATCCCGGCCTAAATTAGCCCCAGCTGTGCCTAATGTGACACAAACCCCAGGTCCTGCCCTTGGGAGCCATCCTGTGCCTGGTGACAGAGCCCTGAGGGACTGGCAGGGGATTTGTCACCTGCAGAGCTTCGTGCAGGGGATCTGTGCTGACGTGGAGCTCTCTGGGGTGGATCCTGGTGATGCTTTGTCCCTGATCTGCCTGAGCTGTCCCATGTTTGCAGCTCCATGTGGTGACTTCTCTCCCTTTCCGCATCCCCACGTGTTTGTAAGATGCTTTCAGGGACTTGCAGGATGATGAAAAGCCTGACAAGTTTCCCCTCTGTGATGTGACCTGTGGGTGCAGAAACATTCCCACCATTCCAAGCACCTGGATTTGCCATTTCCTTAAGCCTGGGGAGACCCTGGAGAGGAAAAGATGCTGCAGCACCGTCCTGGACAGGCCACTCCCATGGGGGGAAACACGGAATCACAAAGTAGTTTGGGTTGGAAGGGAACTTAAAACCATCTCATTCCAACTCCCTGCCATGGGCAGGGAGACCTTTCACTATCCCAGGTTGATCCAAGCCTCATTCAACCTGGCCTTGGACACTTCCAGGGATGTGGCAGCCACAGCTTCTCTGGGAAAACCTCTGCCAGGGCCTCACCACCCTGAATTCCTTCCCAATATCCCATCTAAACTTGCCCTTCCTTTCCTAAAAGAAGCCATTTCCTGTCCCTCCATCCCCTGTCCCAAGTCCCTCTCCAGCTCTCCTGGAGCCACTTTAGGCACTGGAAGGGACTCCAAGGTCTCCCTGGATTTTTCTCCTCTCCAGGCTGGACATTCCCATCTCTCCCAGCCTGTCTCCAGAGCAGAGGGGCTCCAGCCCTTGGAGCATCTCCTTGGCCTCCTCGGGACTCGCTCCAGCAGCTCCACATCCTTCTGGTGCCGGAGACCCCAGAGCTGGACACAGTGTCCATGTGGGATCATCACAGGCTTCAGGACAGATCTCCAGATCTATCCCTCCCTTTCCCCAAACTGATGTAGGATCCTCTTCAGTTTATGGTCTTTTCTTTCTCTGTCCCGTTCTCTGTGATCCCAAGGATTGGCTGATTGCTGGGAGGGGCAGACTGGGAGCGTCAGCACTGGGAATTACATCGGAAATGCATCCGAGCTGGGATTGCTTTCATCACGCTGCTCTGCTGTGTCAAAGCACACAATAAAAACCCCCAGTCCATCATTTTATTTTAAAACAAAATCTCTACACCGGGCTCATCCAGACCTGAGAAAACCTCTTAATTTTTTCTTTAAATTGTAAGTTGTGTGCTTGACAAGACAAGAGGAGGAGAAAAAGGGGGGGGAAAATGAATCAAAAGCATCTTCCTAATGTGTTTGGGAAGCTGAGAAGTTCCCTATTACACAGTCACAGTATCAAACAACCCTTTTCCCCATGCAGATAAAATAATTCTCCAGATCTAATTTTAGGCAATTTGCCATTTTGTGTGGAAGCTTGAAAAAAAAATTCAACTGGTGTCTCATGAAAGTCAAATCGAGTCGGGTCTTTTTCTTTCTTTTTCTTATTTTTTTTTTCTTCTTCTTCAAGATGATTTTTCCCTTTAGATTTTATACATCTTGGTTTTCTCACTCAGAGAAGCCGTGAACAAAGTCCTTGGGTGCAAAGTGAGCTCCTCTTTGGCTGCTTTCATGCTGTGCTCAAATATGAGAAGGAAATACATATATATATATATATGCATGTGTGTGAGCGAGACAGACTTAAGAGAGTGCTTTGCTTTTTCTTCAAATATTAATATTAAAGCTGACCCACCTCTACCATCCACCTCATTACTAATTTAATCCACTTTAGAGCTGGGGAAACTGAGGTACAGCCACTCTGCTCACTTCGGGAGGGATCCTGCTGCCTCAGCTCTTGGCTCTGCACCTTCACTCCGTTTTTTGGGATGGATCTTGGTTTTCCAGCACGAGGATGAACCTCTTCCAGTGACAAGGTTCATACCTGGGGAGCGTCACGAGGCAGAACCGCTCGGTGACACCGACCCCACACTGGGAGCTCCCCGTGGCCCCTGAAGTCATTTATAAGCAATTGCCAACCAGTCAAGCATTTAAATACTTTGCAGAGGCAATTAAAAGCTTTGGGGGAGTCGCTGGGGTTTGAGTTGTGTGTGGGTTTTTTGGTGGTTTTTTTTCCCCTAAAAGCCTTTTAAATTCCAAGAAGAAAAGTCTTTATTCATTTCCGCTGCGGGGTCGGCAGGCGCTGAAAGCCTGGGGTCACCGGGGGAGTCATTAATCCTGCTGGACAGAAGCTTTGGGAGTAATATTTGCTTCTCCAGCTGCGTGAGATCCGACTGTCACCGAGATCCAGGTGGACTCAGACCAACCTTTGGTCCCAGGCTGGAGCAGCAAACCTTGAGGTCATTGTACAACACCAAGTTGGGCATGTCTTTATCTCTTGAGCAACATCAGAGAGATGAGACACGAGGGGGTTGTGACAACAATTTCTCTTTGCTGAGTGTTTTCTTCTCTCTTCAAGCACCGTTGTTGGGGCTGCTTGGTAAAACACAAGGATTTGGGCAAGTCTTGGCTGTTGGTTAATGATAAAAGAGGGGAGGTTGGAAAAGCACTTCAAGGCCACCTTGGGTGCAACCTGGTCTAGTGGAAGGTGTCCCTGGATCATTCCTAGATGATCTTTTGGCCCCTTCCAACCCAAGCCATTCTATGAGTCTGAGACAGGGCTCTCCCAGTTGCTGGTTTAACAGGCATCATAAATTTGGATCTTTTGAGTAGCTGCTTCAGTTTTCTTTCCCAACAGCCAAATTCCCCGGGGGAGGTTTCGTGAGACCTAAAACCTGAACTGCTGCAGCTCTCAGCAGGCAGAAGGCAGGACACAGGGTTTGATGGATCATGACATTGGCCAAGAGGTTTGTGGCCGGCCAAAGATCTCCTGGGTTGGAGAGGAAAGACAAAATCTCCCCAGATCCCTGCCAGTCTCTCCTGGTGAACGAGGTTGCTCCACCCTGGGACCAGTGAGTCTCTGAGCACCCGCCAAGTGGGAGGAAGAGATGCTCCGAGTTCACTGTGACATTACGCTTCCCACTCAGGCTCGTTTCTTGCACTTCTGGCAGTTTTGGAGCATCTTTAGGAAAAGCAGAGCTTGTTCTTTCCCCTCCACCTCTGCCATCCTCCCAGTCATTCCAGGATGCTGTCGGTAGCAATTCTCATCATTGTCAATACTGTCTTTGAGCGTCGGGTTCGTCGGGGTCAATACGGTCAGAATTCACCCCAGAATAATTTACAGGAGTTATTCTGGATAAAATCGATCAATCCACAAGCGACTCATTACCAATGAGCACAGGCTGGGCCTCCTGCATCTCATTGTGGGGGATAAATTAATTTTGGTTTTTCTTTCCTCAGTCCTCCCCCCCCCCCGCCTTCAAATATTCATATTTCCCATCCCAAGCTTCGGAAAGTGTCTCTAAAGAGCCCAGTTGGGCTCCTTAAGCTCTTAAGCAGCTCTGGCCATGCCCACGTCACAGCAGCCACTGCTGTGGTGGCAGAGGTGAGCAGGACAGATTTTCAGGAGCTCATCTTCCACCAGGATGCTACAAGGCTTGGGCAGACGTTGGATTAGGTGCTTATTATCCTCCTCCAGTTATAGCAACACATAATCCAGGGATGATGCTTTTGACAGGTGGAGATTGGCGGGTGGGCCCATCCCTCCTGACACTAAGGAGCTTCCAGTGGCTCCGTGGTCATCCAGACTTCCCGTCACCCACGGGTGATGCCACACCTTCCTTCTGGTGAGGTCCTCAAGGATCTGCACCCTTGTTGGTGCTGGATAATCTCCCTCATCTTTATCTGGAGATGAAAAAAACCCCTGTGATCCCCTTTATGAAATATAAATGTGGGAGTGGAGGGTTCCCAGCAGACACAAACAGGAGGGATCATATTCTTTATCCCTGGGGATGGCGGCTTGGGGACACAGCAGCAGACCAGCAGCTCCTGGGATTTTTCCTTCGGTGCAGCAACTGACTTGGCACTTTTGCATCTGTGTCCTAACGAAGCAGTGATTAATTGAACCGGGCCACGCTGGGATCTTAGGGAAGGGGGAGCCAGCACGTCCCAAACCTGTCCCTGAGTCCCCTGGAGCGGGGCCGGGCTCTTTCCTCTCCCCCCCTCCCTGCTTCTCCACTCTGCCTTCCCTCTCCTACTAAATTAATCTCCATTGCTCCAAAGGCCTCTCTCACACACACCGCTGACCCAAGCTCAAATTGATTTTTTTCCCTTACCCCTCACCCCTCGCTGTTTTCTGCCAGCAAAGCAGAGAGAGGATTTTTTTTCTCTTTTTTCTTTTAACTGGTGTTATGTTTATTTTTTTTTTGGAGGTACTAAACTTTGACCTTCTGGGCTCTAGGAAATTAAAAAAAAAATAATTTCGAAGTGAAAACTAATTATTTCAATGCAGGAAGGTGGAGAAGGAGCCTGAAGGGTGGGGGCTGCTTTTTGTTGTTGTTGAAGGAGTGAAGTTATTGAGGGAACTGCTGGGGTTTCATTTTTTATCGCTTGCCCCAATTTAACTGTGGGTTAAGGCCACTTATTTCTTCTTTCACAGACAGATCAGGGCAACAGCATCTTGTCCTGTGGCTCAGAGATGTTGTGCTGATCCTGGTTTAGCAAAGACTTCAAATTAGGAAGAATCTTTTTCCTCAGAGGGTGGGGAGGCCCTGGCACAGGTTTCCCAGGAAGGTTGTGGCTGCCCCATCCTTGGAAGTGCTCAAGGCCATGTTGGATGAGGCTTGGAGCAACCTGGGATAGTGGAAGGTGCCTCTTCCAACCCAAACCATTCCCTGATTCTCTGATTCACCCTCTGTGTGGGGTGACAACGACTGGAGTTTGAGTAAAGGAGCTCGATATTGTTATGATAATGATTGTGGTGCCTTGGGAAAGAGATTCCTCTCTTCCTTAGTTTCTCTCTCTCATTAGCAAAGAGGAATCTTGAAATGAGATCATCAGCCTGGGAGCTGGGCATCTGTGCTGTGCCAGCCTTGGAGCAACCTGGGAGAGGAATCTGCCGGGATTGAGCACCATCTGCAATCCCATTTCTGGTCAGTTCATCATCTCCATGGATCTTGTCTCTTCCCACATTCCTCCTTAGGATCCCTCCATCCCTTCAACTCAGAAATTGCCCTTCAAATCCCTTTGCTGGCAGAAATGAGGCCACTCGGGCAAGTGCCTGCTTTTGAGGAAGGTTTTTGGGCCTTTGGGAAGAGCCGGCAGTGGGAATGTTTCCTGAAAGAGGAATCCCAAATTTCCCATGTCTTTGTGACAAAGACATTTGAAGATTTCTATAAAGGAAGAGATTTCTGTGTTGATGCACAGCAGGATGGTGGGCTGGTCTCCACCTTCCAGAGAGAATTCCCTGGCACAGGGAGCAAGGGAGAATGAATTATAATTCATGTCCCTGTTCAAGAAATTAGGGCTGGATTAGGCAAAGACGACGTTCATGGCGTCCAAGAAAAATCCCAGGATGTTCCTACATCACTGGCCAACAACTCCTACATTATCCTTGGGTTCACATTGTCTGATGGGAGCAGCCAAAAGGAGGGGCAAGGAAAATCCAGGATGACTCTGATCCATAGGTTTGGTGCCATGACCACTTCCCTGAGGAGCCACCGGGGAGTCCCTCAACCCCAAGTGCCTCCAGGATGATCTCCGAGGTCTTTTCCAACCTAATTGATTCTGGGATTCTAAGTTTTACCTTCCTGGAAGTTGCAGAGGGATGGATGGAGGGAGGGATGGGGCAGCTTGTTTGGACACCAGGAGAGGCAGCAAGGCTGGATCTGGCCTGCAAGGATTCTCCCAGGAATTCTCCATCTCTTGTGAGGTCGCTGTAGCAAAGGGGGTGCTGGACCCTCCTCCCTTCTCCTCCTGCCACTCCTGAGCCTAAAGTTCTTCAGGAACACATCCCATGGAAGAGCACTTGGAAGCTTTAACCCTCCACCTGATAAAACTTTAAAGCATTCCCATGGCGGAGGCTCTTCCCTCTGTGCACAACAGTCTGGGAATGAGGCAGGATGTTGTGGAATGTGTTACATGCCACGAGAGCAGCGTTCTCAGCCTTGTGCATGAAACAGTTGATTCCTCGTGGCCAAAGGACAGAGGAAAATATTTGTCCCTCTCTATGGATCCCTTCCTTCCAGTGCTTGGACAAGATGATGCTCTTGGCAGATGAATCGAGGGAATTCTTAAACTGCATCAAGATCCAAAGGAATTTTGAGCAGAGAAGGATCTTCCTGCACTCCCATGGTACAAGTAGGGGCTGAAAAATGGGTGGGAATGTTGGAAATCTTGGCCTGATCCCTCCAGACAGAAGCTCTGGGAGCAGCATCCCGATGCTCTGAGGCCAAACTCCTCCCTGCCGGGGACAGGGCAGGCAGCCTCATTCCAAGGGTCAGCCTGGTGTTGGATTTCAGCTCCAGGTGGGAAAGTTGGCCCCAGAATGACTCCTCTGTGTGATCACAGCCAATGCACCGAGTCAGCAGCTCGGAACTGGCTCCTCAGCAGGTTCTGGGGGACGTCCCAAGGACGATGCTCCTGCAGAGGCCACACAGGGCTGGGACACTGGGATGTCACACCCGGAGTGGAGTGGTCAGTGGGTGGCTGGTATGGAAGAGCGTGAGCATGAAGTGGAAGGAATTTGGGCTGGACTCATCCCTCAATGTGAACAGGAACAAATCTGGGATGGGTGGTACCAGGGGAGTGTCCCCTCTTGGGGACATCTGTCCATCAGGCCATTTGTATTCCTGCTGAGGATTGAGAGGGACAGGACACCTTTAACTGTGTCCCTAAAGCAGGAATTTTGTATGCGAACACCTCCTGCTCCAGGGAGTCGTGGTGGTCTCCCAGTTGGACAGAGATGTGACCTTCAGGAGGGAGACAGAAGTGATCAGCCCTGGGGTCAACCATTCCCTGGAAATACCTCGCTTGGCACTGCAAGGAACCAGCTCCTCTTCCTCCTGTGGTTCTTTCTTGTTGGCACTTCCCAGCCCAGAGTGTTTTGGAAAAGGGTTGAAGCACCCAGAAAGGAAATATTCCGGAGGCTCATCTGCAGGATGAAACAGATGCAGGTGGTTTGGTTGTGTCCTCAGAGGCTGCTCGGGTTTTTTCTGCTTTGCTGTGCCAAATAAAGCCCTGGGAACCAGTGGCAGGAGAAGGGAGAAGTGGTGCCTGGGGAGGATGATTCCCAGCAGAGTTGCTGGGGGACACAGCCAGGTCCTGAGCAACACTGGGGTGCACATTCCTGTGTAATGTTGGCCAACAAATCAGGGGCTCCAGCATCAGGCAGGAGAGTCTTTGGGGCAGGATGGAGCCAGGACCTTCCCATGGGAAATGGTGGAGCTGGAGCAGCGGGTGTCACAGTCGGGGCTGAGTGGCGTCAGGTCTTTCGGGATGTGTCCATGTCACAACCAAGTGTGACAGTGTAGGCAGTGTCCAGATACCCTGGAGTGACCAAAAATAGGCACAATCGCATTTCCAGAGCCTTCAGAGAAGGTGGGAAATGTCAGGAATGCCGTGGGCCATACAAGGTTAGAGCCAGCCCAGCCACACTGGAATGATGGTGCAGTCCTGGCAGATCCATTGGTGTGGGGACTGGGATGAGCTCCTCAGGGAAGTGGCCATGGCATCAAACCTACCAGAGCTCAAAAAGTTTGGGCAACACTCTCAGGCACGGGGTGGGATTTCGGGACATCCTGTGCAGGGCCAGGAGTTGGACTCGATCCGTGTGTTCCCTTCCAACTCAGGATATTTTATGACTCTCCCTGTGAAGACCAGCAGGATTTGGGATGGGAGATTCCTGAGTCTCAAGGCGCTCCTTGGTTCAAATCCATGGGAATCACGATGTGCAGAGAGGAGAAACAAAAGGAAAGAAATTACCCCCCTTCCCCCCGCAAACCAACACATCCAACATCACGTTTCCCAGGATGAAACATTTATACATCCATTTGATCTTGGAAATGTAATTACTGCTACTTGTCCATCGATTGCAGCGAGGGGTATTGACCAGCCCTGGAGCTCCTGGAGTCCTCATCTGACTCCACTGAGAGATGGATCCCTGAGACCAAGCCCAGAGCCAACTCTCCTCATGGATCCAGCCCTTTACGGTAATCCCACCTGGATCTGNTGGACAGAGATGTGACCTTCAGGAGGGAGACAGAAGTGATCAACTCTGGGGTCAACCATTCCCTGGAAATACCTCGCTTGGCACTGCAAGGAACCAGCTCCTCTTCCTCCTGTGGTTCTTTTCTTGCTGGCACTTCCCAGCCCAGAGTGTTTTGGAAAAGGGTTGAAGCACCCAGAAAGGAAATATTCCGGAGGCTCATCTGCAGGATGAAACAGATGCAGGTGGTTTGGTTGTGTCCTCAGAGGCTGCTCGGGTTTCTTCTGCTTTGCTGTGCCAAATAAAGCCCTGGGAACCAGTGGCAGGAGAAGGGAGAAGTGGTGCCTGGGGAGGATGATTCCCAGCAGAGTTGCTGGGGGACACAGCCAGGTCCTGAGCAACACTGGGGTGCACATTCCTGTGTAATGTTGGCCAACAAATCAGGGGCTCCAGCATCAGGCAGGAGAGTCTTTGGGGCAGGATGGAGCCAGGACCTTCCCATGGGAAATGGTGGAGCTGGAGCAGCGGGTGTCACAGTCGGGGCTGAGTGGCGTCAGGTCTTTCGGGATGTGTCCATGTCACAACCAAGTGTGACAGTGTAGGCAGTGTCCAGATACCCTGGAGTGACCAAAAATAGGCACAATCGTATTTCCAGAGCCTTCAGAGAAGGTGGGAAATATCAGGAATTCCATGGGCCACACAAGGTTAGAGCCAGCCCAGCCGCACTGGAATGATGGTGCAATCCTGGCAGATCCATTGGTGCGGAGACTGGGATGAGCTCCTCAGGGAAGTGGCCATGGCATCAAACCGACCAGAGCTCAAAAATTTTGGGCAACACTCTCAGGCACGGGGTGGGATTTCGGGACATCCTGTGCAGGGCCAGGAGTTGGACTCGATCCGTGTGTTCCCTTCCAACTCAGGATATTTTATGACTCTCCCTGTGAAGACCAGCAGGATTTGGGATGGGAGATTCCTGAGTCTCAAGGCGCTCCTCGGTTCAAATCTATGGGAATCACGATGTGCAGAGAGGAGAAACAAAAGGAAAGAAATTACCCCCCTTCTCCCCGCAAACCAACACATCCAACATCACGTTTCCCAGGATGAAACATTTATACATCCATTTGATCTTGGAAATGTAATTACTGCTACTTGTCCATCGATTGCAGCGAGGGGTATTGACCAGCCCTGGAGCTCCTGGAGTCCTCATCTGACTCCACTGAGAGATGGATCCCTGAGACCAAGCCCAGAGCCAACTCTCCTCATGGATCCAGCCCTTTACGGTAATCCCACCTGGATCTGCAACACCCCAGGCGTAGAAAAGGCCTTTTTATTTACCCTCAGAAAGGGTTGTTTTGGTGATGGTTTTCTTTCATCACTTGGGGAAAACCACTAGGGGATGATAGATACAACCTGCATGTGTTTGGATTTGGGATGAGCCTTGCTGGGAAGGATTTGGAGCCGATGGTCCTTGTGGGTCCCTCCCAAATCAGGATATTCTATGATTCCATGCAGGTGATCAGCTGGAATCAGGTCTGGAGTTGGGGTGATGAAGAACAGCTGGTAAAATCATGGGATGCCAAGTGAAGAACCCCCCTGGAGACCCAGCCTTTCCACCCAAGGAGAAGATGCCTTTTGCTCTGGTTCCAAGGGTCCGGGAAACACCAGCATTCCCAAGGTCTTCCCAAGCACCCACAGCAGCTGGAANGCTCCCAAATCAGGATATTCTATGATTCCATGCAGGTGATCAGCTGGAATCAGGTCTGGAGTTGGGGTGATGAAGAACAGCTGGTAAAATCATGGGATGCCAAGTGAAGAACCCCCCTGGAGACCCAGCCTTTCCACCCAAGGAGAAGATGCCTTTTGCTCTGGTTCCAAGGGTCCGGGAAACACCAGCATTCCCAAGGTCTTCCCAAGCACCCACAGCAGCTGGAAATGTGTGAGGATGTGCATGGGATGAGTCTCTTGCACTTCTGGGGGGAAGTGAAGGCATCAGAGCCCGAAGTGCCTGCACCTCCATCCCATCACCACCATCCGGGGGGAGGTTTGTTCCCATTTTGCTGAGCTGGTTCTACTCGCAGGTGTGAGTTGGCAGAGAAAGCAGGAAAATCACATGAGCAGAAGGTCCTCACAACTCCTCCTCCATCATTTCCCTCTGGGTTAGGATGGAAAAACCCAGAGTGGGTTCACAAAACCGCCCTCTCCCAAGAAAACCATCACTTCTGGTTTTAACCCCTCCCCAAAACCCAGAGTGGGTTGGATCAGCCCCATTTCCATGGGGGAATTGGTTTTAAATTCGTTCAGAAGGGTTTGAAAATCTGTGGTTTTACCTCAAATGGTGGTTTTCTCATTCATGCTGATTTCTCTTGAAATCCTCCCTGTTTTCAGTGAGAAAATGAAAAAAAACAAAACCTCAACTCCCAAGTTTTTCCTAAATGAAAACTCTCCTTAAAAAGCCACCAGAGGAAACGAGTTGCTTCATTTTAAACAAAGACCCATAAATATGTGACCCCTATAAATGGAATCAGTGGGATTTTGGCTTTTAAAGACCATCCAAATGCCACTTTTTTCTGGAAATTTGAAGCAACAAACTCCATTTCCCAACTCCTCCCTCTTCAGGTGGTTTACGGAGGGGTTGCATCTTTATTTCTCTCTCTCTTTTTGTCTCTCTCTTTATTTTTCTTTTTTTTTTTAAAAAAAACAACCATCTTTTCATTTCATTTTTCTGAAGGAAACCCCACCATCAGTCTGTCCAAATGCCACAATTAAGGGCCACCAAGTGTGAGGTAACAGCTAATTCCTTCCAGCAATAATTCCACGAATGGGTCCCTGAGGGGAGGTGAAAATCCGGATCCAATATCGGCCACAATTCCATTTCAGTGGAGATGTAACTGTTTTACAGCCAAGTTGGATCCTGGGAAAAAAAAAAAGAAAAAAGTGAGGGATTGTGAGATCTTTGTTACTCCATAAAAGTAGGATTGGGAAAGGTGGCTGGGAATTTTTCCCGCTGTGGAGTTTTGGAGTTGGTTGTATGGTGATGTTGGGGAACATCACCCAGACTTTTCCGGCCTAAATCCATGAAAATCTGGTCAGGCCACAAAAATCCTTCCTGCTTATCCCAAGTAAGGCCCTCAGGGATGGGTAAAAGGAAAACATCCCATGCGGAAGGGATTAAATGTGGGATGACAGGAGTGGAGCTGATTTGGGAAGAGGGAAAGATGCTGAGCTTCACTTCCCAAACCTGAAGAAGATCTTCAGCTGCTCCTGGATTCTCTGGGAATTGGGATTCATCCCTACCTTGGGTCTGGGCTGCAGGAAAGGGTTCAGGCCTCTCTGTAGGACACAGCCAGCTCCAGTCTCCCAAATCCTGAATTTTCCCACTCTGAAGCTGCACCCGAAGCAAGTCAGCCCCGTGGGGGTCACACTGGGAATTTTGGGGGTGTCCAGGTCTCCAGGACCATTTCTAGTCATCCCCAACTTCTGACCCGAGTCTTGCACCTCCCGATGCGAGTCTTGGGTGAGCACTTTGTGCTTCCAGGATTCGGGATAAGGAAAGGGTTAAGAGGATTGGAAGCTGCTCCCTGCTGTGGGATTGAGGTCTCGGGGTGGAGGGGAGGGCTGTGGGTTAAGGACACCCCTGGGGATTCTGCCTCACACGCAGCCCGTTTTCCAGAGGCTTTTTCCAAGCCGGGCTTTATTTACCTGTTCAATATCAGAGAGCAATTCCCACTGCAGCCTTAACATTCCACGCTCCAAAGTGCCAACTCCACAAAAACTCACCGCTTGCCTCTTAAAGGGGCGAACGCCACGACGCCCTGCACCCCTCTGGAATACCGGGAGCCTCCCCAAAACATTCCTCAAGGATCCTGCAGGATGCACAGGGCATCTGCGTATGGATTTGCACGCGCAGCATCTTGCACAAACAGAGGGAATTTGCACGCCCGGAGACGGATGCGGCAAAGGTTGTTCCTGGAAGTGTGCGCTGAGCACAAACAGGGGGCTGGAAGGGATTTTTCCCAGATTCCCCACGGATGGGGGCTCCAAAATGCTCATCCCGTGCCCACCTGGCTCTGCAGGTGTCCCTTGGGGGTTATCCAGGGAGATGTGGGAATAGGAGCCCGCGGCAGCTTTGGAGAGTCGGGGAAAGCAAAGGATAACAGGAAGGGGCAAAGAGGCGCATCCCATGGCTCTGTGTGTCGGTATCGGGAATTTTAAGTAGGATTTGGGTGAGGTCCAGGGAGAAAAGGGGTTGGGGAACCACACCAGGATGAGTAGGTGCCACAGGGTGGAGAGTCCTGTGCGGCATTCCCGTGTCCCCAGCAGCGTTCCCTGGGATCCCTGAGGGAATGACAAAGCTCCAAAGTCCTTCCTCAGCCCTGGGTGCTGCGCTGGGGGCACAATTCCCGAAGCCTGTGGGCAACTCAGGAGCCACCAGTGGATCCCAGTGTGTGACACCCCTGTCCCTCCCCATCCCTTGCGGTCCCGGCTCCTGCAAAATCCCGTCCCATCCCCACGGATGGATCGGGAGCAGGATGGAAACTCCTGAGCATCCCCAGCTGCAACCCTTCTCTGCCTCACTCCTCCAGCCCCAAACAGGTGCCTTTTCCAGGGAATCAGGCCGATGTCCAGGATTTTGCGGTGGAGGGGACGTCCCCTCTGCCCGCTGGTGACAGATGTGCTCCTCTGCTGGCGGCTCCTGCCGCCGGTGGCTCCGGGGTGATAAATGGATTTCCCCGGCGTGAAATCGCTGGCAGCAGCTCGGCCGATCCATCAGCTGCTCCTTGCTCACCACTTTTCAGTTCCCCAGGTGAGCTTGGTATCCACGGCCTTTCCCTGAGGCTCAAAAAACCCCGGGAATGGGGACAGAGCAGGGAAAAAGGAGGAGCTGTGGTGCAGGAAAGTGGGACATCCTTGCTGGGGTTCGCCCCGTGAGGATTTCAGACCTGCCAGAAATTATCTTTACATCCCTATTTTTAATCCCAGATTTGGAATTTTGGGACTCTACTGGGTGACATTCCAGTCGTGTGATGGGTCTCATCCACTTGGAAAGTGGGATATGAGGAGGGGGTTCTTTTCCTTCCATCCCTGAGGTTGGAAGAGGGGTGGCAGAGAAGGACATTGGGATGGTGGCGGGGGGAGGTGGGAGATCAGGAATCCTGCTGGGAAGCTGTTTGTGCTTGGCAGAGCAGGACTCCAGGGAGGGAGCTTGTCCTTGCATTTCCGATGGAAATCCATCTGCCCCGGAGGAGCCGGCTCGCCTGGTACTTTTCCTGCTGAAGTCGGAACGCTGGGATAGGGACAATCCTCTCTGGGAAGGTGGTGGGGCTCCAGCCAAGCCCGGGTTTGAATTCCTCATGGAATGGGGAAGGAACTCTGGATGTCGGTGCCATGCGGGCGTTGACCTGGATTTGGAGGGAGGACGTGGATTCACAGGAAAAATTTGGGAAAAGAGGGTTGGACTCCGAGCGACCTGATCTAGTGGAGGTGCCCCTGCCCATGGAAAAGGTTGGACTGGGTGACCTTAAGGTCCCTTCCCAAACCATTCCATGAGCTCCTGGACTAAGGATTGCCTCGAATTCCAGACTGGCTACGAGCAAAGACCCTCCTGATCCCTCTGGGAGAGGTTTAAGGCCAGCTGGGCTCCTCTGCCACCTCACAGCAACATCCCAATGCCTCAGCAAGGATCTTCCTGGTGGGAACATGCCCTGGATGCTGAATCCACACGAACTCTTTGTCCCCCTCGGGATCCATCAATAATTCCAGATCTATGGAAGCCATGTGGGCCAGGCTGGGTAATGGATGGGAAAAGGCAGTTCACTGAGGGGAAAGGATAAAAAAAAAGAAGGAAAAATCAATGGGAAGGATTGGGATGATATCATATCCCCATTATTGTGTCATCATTCCCTGGATCTGATTTATGGCACGGGGGGGATCACTCTCCTTCCACACTCCCTGCCCTGAGCTCTCATCCAGCAGCTCCCAGGTTAAAAAGCAGGGAACAGGGATATTATGGATCTTGTGACATCCCTCCTCATCCCTCAGGCGTTCCCAGAGGGATTTCGGGACAAGCAGTGCTGCTGGTTCTTCACAGTTTTCCTTTTCCCCAGGTAGATCCTTTGGGGATGAATTTTTGCCTGGAGATTTCCAAGCCTGTGATAAACTCTTTGCTTTAATTATGGTTTTGTAATTTTCCTTGAATTTCGAGGAGGAAAACATGGAAAGAAAAGTCCGAATCTGTTTGAAGAGCCAGACCTTTGGTGCAAGGATCAAAACCTTTCCACTCTTTTGATCCATTGTCTGTCCTGATTCTAGGAGGGAAGGGAAGGGAAGGGAAGAAGGGAAGAAGGAAGGGAAGGGAAAGGATCATTTCCAGCTGCACTTTTCTCTTAAACCACAGGAATAATTCCATTGGCCTCGGCCTGATTTAAACCAAAGATAAAAAGAATATAATAAAATTGGTCAGGATAAAGCAAACACACCCCAAACTGAGTAATTAAGAAATCCAGGTCTCTGTAGGAACATTAAGGGAGCAACATTTCACACATGTGGCAATTTTTAATGGCTCTTCCAGCACTTTAATATGCACTTTAATATCTCCGTGTTCTCCAGCAGTGGGGCCTGGCCAGGGAGGCTGATTTGGGCTCAGCAGGGATTAAATGATTTTATTCTATGCCATAATCCCACCTCCCACCCCTCATCCTGGGATTAGCAGCAGGATCCCCCCCCCCATTCCTCAGTTTCCCCCTTTGGAAAACAGAGCCAGGAGATTGAGTGGCACTGTCTGAGTCAAGCACACGTGGAAAAGCCAAATTCTCTTGCAGGGCTGAGCTGAATCCAAGCAAAATCCTCCCATTCCCAGATTCTTGCAAGCCACAAAACCTCCTCCCTGTTTTTTTTCCCCCAAGCTTGGAGACACCCTCCCATCCCAACTGGCTGTTCCCACTGTGGGAAGAGTTCCCCCAATGCTCCCAGTCCCACCAGCTGCCAGGCTCAGTGGTTTTCCCCACATCCCAAGCCACGGGAACAGCCTTCCTGCCTCCCTGTGAAATCCTGGATCCGTTACCGGATCCCTACAATTCCGCAATTCCCGGCTGCAGCAGTTGAGGCCGAACAAACTCATTGCCCCTGACTTAATCCAGGGCTGGGCAGCATCCAGATGTGCAGGGCTCGGGGTTCAGCTGTGCTGGATTTGGTATCCAGATGTGCTGGGCTCTGGATTTTCCCATCGAGCTCAGCACCCAGATGTGCTGGATTCGTTATCCAGCTGAGCCAGGCTCCTCATCCTTGTGGAGGACTCAACATCAGCCCAGTTCAGAGTCAGATGCCGGATCATCCAGATGTGCAGCATCTAGGTGTGATAAATTCATTGTCCAGCTGTTCCAGATTCACTATCTAGTTCCCGTGTGGGACTCAGCACCAGCCCTTGCACAGCTCAGGATCGAGCCCCACAACATCCAGCTGTGCCAGAGCCATATCCAGCTGCGCAAGGATTCTTGTCCTTGTGTAGGATACATTCCCAGCCTAGGACTGCTCAGTATCCAGCTGTGCCAGAGCATTATCCACCTGTGCCAGCCTCCTCAATCCTCTGCAGGACACATCCCCAGCCCAGCCCAGCTCAGCATCCAGCTGTGCCAGAGGCATATCCAGCTGTGCCAGGCTCCTCATCCCTATGTAGGACACATCCCCAGCTCAGCATCCAGCTGTGCAGAGCATCAAGGAACAGCGTGGATCTTGCAGGATCCAGCATCCAGCTGTGCAGGGCTCACCCCTGGATCATCCTGGAGCATCCTGGCCATGTGAGGGAAAGGGCTTGGATTTATTCCGGGCATATGTTGGACATTCCCTCCAAGGAAGGACTCCAGGGAGAGGCAGAGATGATCCACAGCCGGTGCCTGACAGCAGGGATTTGCTCCAGGGAAAGGGCAGGGAAAATTTTGGCAGGATGGAAATATTCCATCAGTGAGATATCAACGGGCTGAGATCTTTCCTCAGGGAATTTCTCCTTAACAAAACATTTCCAAGGAACGTTTTCATGTCTGGAAGAAACAGTCACCTGCGTGTCACCGGGAGCTGCAGTTTGGTTTTCCTTGGAAAAGCTGGAATACCCCCAGCTGTGCTGGTGGCTGGAGGTGGCAGATGCCACCAGCCTGTCCTGCCACGCTGCTGGAGGCAGGAATTTGGGGAATTTCCCCAGGGCTCGGCCCCACAAGGTTGTGGACGCTGTGACTTTTAACCAATGCCATTGACTCGGAGAGTGTTGGGAAAGGGGAGGGTCGGGAACGGGAAATTGTCCCTTTGAGGGACAAACCCTGACAACCTTGTCATCCCCAATTAGCGGGTAATTACCTCCATGACGTACATCTTTATTAATCCAATTAATAGAGCGGGTGGCGTGACCTCGGCAGATGTGCTGACTCAGGGAGCAGCTCGCCAGGAGAGGGTGGAGGAAGGAGTGAATTCCTCCTTTCCCAACTCCTCTTCATCACTAATTCCAGTGGCTGATTGTCTCCCAGCTCTTGCCTTTTTCCTTCTTCCTTTCCATCCATCCACCTTCTTGCCTCTTTGTCTCCTTATTCCTCCATCTTCCAACAATTTTTAGTCAGAAATAACCCCGTCTCAAGGTGTTTATCCCAAATAATGGCCACTCAGGACATGGGAATATCTCCCAGTCTGGAGCGTTGCGCTCATTCCTGCTGAGTTCTTTAAAGGGCTCCAAAGATCTCACCCTGGATGAGGAAAAGCTCGGGATAGACGGAGAAATCGATGGATGGCTGGGTGGATCAATGGAAGGATAGAGGTGGGTGGATATATGGATAAATAGGCTGATAAGTAGGGAGATGGATGCGTGGGTGGATGGATGGATAAGGAGGTGGGAATGTGGAGAGGAGGAGGAAGAGGAGGAATTAATAAACAGAGGAGTGGATATTGATGGAGTTGAAGCCAAATAGGACCACGAATCCCATGGGAATCACTGGACAGACTGAAGGGCCACTGGAAGGCCACGTGCAGGTCGGGACACAGTGAAATCCTTTGTCCAGGTCACCACACAGCCAGTGCTTCCCAGGATGGATGGAGGTTCTTCCTGCATATTCCATGGGCTTTGTCGACAGTGATCACCTGCCCCTTCCAAAGCCAGAGGGGACGAATCCCAAACTGGGATTCTCCTTTTCATGCAAGGCACAGTCCCAGGGGGCTGTCAGTCTCCCACATTCCCAAAACCTCCAGCTGGGATGGGAATTGCTCCCGGGCCTAACCAAGCAGAGAAAAGGCAAAGTGAGCTCAGGGTTTGTTTTTTTATCCCAACTCTCTTGTGGAGCGACCTCTCCTCTGTCTCTCCCCACAGATGGAGCCTCAATTAAATTCGGAAATACATTTTTTAATAGGACTTTCACCTCAGCTCCCTCCCGGGCTATTAAAGCCATTATGGCAGAGTTAAGTAAAGAACCAGCGCTGGGTCTGAGAGCCCCTGGTGCTGTCAGCACATGTTTATGGCCCCGGCAAGCTTTGCTTTATTAAACATTCAGGAGCCATTTCCCAACGCCTCACTTCTGTCCTTCCCATTAAAGACCGGCCCTCCGGCGAAGGAGGCCCTTCGTGACTGCAGGGAAAAAGAAGAGGGATTGCTCCTGAGATGGGGGGAAAAAGAAGATTATGGGATGAGGTTGTTGGTAGGAGTTGCTCCATGGCTGGGGAGAAGGATGGAAGAGGGAAGGAAGGGAGATGCGCCTCTGGGTGCTGCAGGTAACGGCGTTCCCAGATCCTGAAGGGTTTGTTTGCTCCTGGGTTCCAGGGGTTGAGTGGGATCACACAGCCAAGGACAAATCCGTGACACACAGATTTCCCAGGGAAGCTGAGGATGGTCGAACCCTGGAAGTGTTCAAGGACGGGTTGGATGGAGCTTTGAGCAATCTGGGATAGAGGAAGGTGTTCCTGCCCATGGAAGTGAATCGGGTGAAGTTTAAGGGCTCTCCCACGCCAAACTGGAGACATTAACTGGGCTTCCCCAGAGGCATGAGGGATCCCCATGGAGCACCAGCACCCTGAAATCCCCCTTTCCCCATGGAATGACCTCACTGCACCATGTCATGGCCCTCTTGCTCCACAGGTCCTCTCACCATGACCTTCCCTCATCCCAGCCCAGATCTCTTGCCCTTGTCACTCGGTGCAGATCCAAACTCTTCTCCCAGTGGATCCTGCAGCTCAGGAAAGCTCCACATCCCTAGTCCCATCTCATGATCTACAGACATCCTTCCCCATCCTCTTTTGGACTCCAGAGCACAAACCTTGTTTTTCCTACAGAAGAGATGGCACGTGGGACCAAAGGGTGTTCCTCTCTCCACTCCTGTCCTGCTGCCAGACCAGGTCCACTGGGGCCAGGCCTAACCTGCTCCACACAGGATATGCTCCCATGCATGGGAAGGTAGTCAAGGGTTTCCCAGAGATCACACAGGGACGGGAGAGGGAATTGTCCCACTTTTGTCCCTGGTAGGAAGCAGCTGATGGTGAAGGGCCCTGGGGACAGGCAGGTCCCTCCTGGTGACCCCTTTTCTCCCAGGAACACTTTTCCCAAACCTGTCGGGCAGCGTCCAGGCAATTTCTGGAGCAAGAGCTCACTTGGGAGCACCAGCACCTCGACCCAGGGGACATCCAAGGGTGGGCAGAGGACGCGGAGCCACACCCGGGGGTATGTGATAATTTGGGACTCAAGCACCGTCCCGCTCTGTGCTGGGGAGCCTTGGGGTGACCACGGACCGGCCGGGATGTGGGAAGCAGGATCCAGCACGGACCAACTCTGCCCTCTGGTGCAACTCCACCAGGTGACATCAAACCCTGTGCTCCATGTGAGGCCGCACGGAAGAGATTTTGTACCTCCAAGCAGAGCCAAGAGGGACCTTGGGCCAAAAAAAGGACTTTAGACCAAGAGGGGACCTTGGGAATCTCATGGAGCACCTTGGGAACACTTTAAGGATCAGCCCAGGAGAACCAACCCCCACCTGCAGCCCCACAGGGGGATGAGGGGCGGCTTGTGGATGCAGGGTGGGCGCTTCCGGTGCAGAAAGATTCCACCCTTTCCTTTACGGGCTGGTTGGAATTTGCTCCGAGCTCAGAGTGTTCTATCCTAGAGGATCCTGCCCTGCAATGCCTGGCTTCTCGTCTTGCCTGCTTCCCCCATGAGGACTCGGCAGGATTTAGGGATTAAACCCATTTTTTATGCCTTGGTTTGGGGCGCCCAAAGCACCCCCTGGACCCCTGTGCCCACCCTGGGGTGTCACTGAGGGCCGGGGGAGGGTCTCTCCGGGCAGAGGAAGGTGCTGCGGGCAGTGGGTGCGGTGGATGAGGTGCTGCTGCCCTCCAGTGGGCTCGGGATGGAGAGGAGGATGGAAGCGGCGACCCCGCTCCCCGCACGGCACACGGATGCCCGGGAAGGCTGAGGATGACTCCCGGAGAAGGGATAACAGAGTATTCCCAGAGCTGGAGAAATCCTGCTCTGTTTCATCCTTCTCCTGAGACCACCTCGCCACCCTGGTCCTGGTCTGGGATGTTTGGAAGCAGCACCGGGCGCTGCTGAAGGACCAGATCCTTCTGATAAATTCCAAACTGGAAGTGCACCTTGCAGGGCTGCAGAGTCCCACCACCAAACCGGTCGAACCAGGAGCTACTTTTTCCTCTGTTCTGATGAGTTTAATTCCTTTCCTACATTCACAGATTATTGTGAGTTGGAAGGGACCCACAAGGATCATCGAGTCCAACTCTTAAACCACACCACTGCCTACCTGGCGGGAATCGAACCCTGGGCTCCCGCATGGCAGCCGGGACACTCACCACTGTACTAAAGTGGTTCCCGTTGTCCCCAGGGATGGGCAGGAGCATTAATTTGTGGCCAGTGTCAGGTCTGGAAAATCCACTTTGAGTCACAATGTCAAACCGTGAAGAGTCGAGGAGGTCCAGACCCCACAGATACCTTTTCCTCTTGGATTACGAGGATTGTTGAGTAATTCCTGAAGGAGAAAATCAAAACCTCTTCGCACCACGCTGGATGATCCATGGGCTGGGAGATTTTACCCTTGTTATGAGTCTCCAAGAGGAGGAAAATTCAACCTCAAAGGCAGGAAACTTGGTTTGGACCCCTGTGGGTTTGCTGAGGTCTCTGTGGCGGGGTCTCCAGCATGTTCTGTCTCAAAATCCTTAGAAATCATCAGGCATTTTAAAAAAACAACCTAAAATCCTCTTTACATCTCCCCTCTGGTCATAAGTTTCTCCTCAGAGCTGCATGAACTGATCCCAGTCTAGGATTCCCGAATGCTCCTCAATTCCTGAGCCCTCCTGGAGCTCCACTCTGCAAAGACAGAGAGACTTCAAGTTCTCGGTTACTGTAAAGTTATTTTTGCACCATTTTTTGTGCTTTCCACCCACGTTGGCCCCCAGGAACCAGCAGGATCCTACAGGACCCCCTTCACCTCCTGGTCAAGCTGGAGAAGACAAACACGGAAAGACTCAGCTCCAGAGATTTCAGCAGAGGGAAGGAACAGCAGGATCTTGCTGATGGAGCACAAAACTCATCTGAGGATGTCGGAAGAGGAGGAGGCGATCCCGGCACCGGAGTCACGAGTTTCTCACATCCACTGAATGTGGGTGGGAAAAGGATCTACTGCAGCAGAACTTGCTGGGGGAGGCTTAAAAAACTGTTTGGGGCTGGGTACAGGGGGTTTGATGGAAGGGGAAACACCTTAATTTATAAATTATGTCTAAAACAAGTCGGATGCTAGTTTAAGCCTGGCTTGGTAGAGGGGAAGAAAAGGCTCCTCCAACCTTTCCATAAATGAATGAAATTTCAAAAGCTCTGAGTTCGGTTTCTTCCCATTTAAGGGGTTTAAACCCACCCCCGTGTCTCCAAAAAGGACTTGCTGTGTCCTTTCTCCTGTGGGATTCCCTGAGTGAGGGATCACATTGTCCAGCCCCAAATCCACGGCCTTGGTCATCCTCCCAGGATGCTGGGGAGAGGGGGGGAATCCAGTGAAACAGACTCCCAAGGGAAAAAAGGAGGTCCCAGGTCAAGGCTTTGCTGTTTACCAGCTACCAAAGAGCTTTTCCAGCACAAATTCCCATGGATGTGCCCTTCCAAAACCAATGAGTTTGGAAATCCTTTGTGGATACCCAAAAAAACCTCAGATCAAAACATGCTGCATGAAGCAAAAGGATCTTCTTGGCCAGTTTCCTTTTTTTTTTTTCAGGAGAAAACCCCCTGAGGATCCAACTTGCTCCTCCCCTGCCATGTCACTTCCATGAAACTCATGTGACAAAGTCCCACCTCCCATTCCCCCAGGGTGGAGATGGAAATGATGGTTCACCAAGGGTTAATCTGGATCTTTAAGACCTTGGTTTGCTTTGGAGCAGCTCGTTCTAGATCCAAACATTTTCTCCCAAACCTTGACAGCTCCAGATTTACGTCAAAACACCCAAAACCCAGAAGGTCAACCTTGGCCTTGTTTCTTCCAGTGCACCAAAACCCACCAGGGACTCATGACAAAAGCACTACAAAGTGGTTTGGAATCAGTGCTTTTTAATCCATAAAAGGTGAGAATCCATGTACAAATTAAAAAAAAAAAAAAAACCACAAACAACAACAACCCATAAGACACGGGAATTAGGGAAATTATCCAACTCACACAACTCAACCCCCCGGGCGACGCCGGCGCAGGGGTTGGGTGTCGTGGGTGGGAACGGCGACGCATTTATTTCTCCTTAATAAATACATCCCCAGCTCGGAGACAGCACATTTAGGAGTGTGGGAAGATGCTGCCAGGGATGTTTTAAGGGCAAGGTGGCCTTTTCCATGACCCTACTCCCTTCCTTACCGCTCCCACGCCAAGCAGCTGGGAAGATGACGTAGGAAGTCTGACTGCACCAGATGGTCTCGTGGTGGAGCCATGATCCCGTCTGGTGATGGGCTCAGTCTACAGAGAGGCTTCTTGGTCAACAACACAGAGCTGGAAAACCTCTTTTAGCTCATGGAATCATGGGATGGGTTGGAAAGGGCTTTAAAGATCATCTTATTCCAACACCTGTCACGGGCAGCGACACCTTCCACCAGACCAAGTTGCTTCAAGCCCTGCCCAACCTGGCCTTGTAACTTTAAGTTCTCCTTAAATAAAATCAGGATTAAGAGCTTGGCACGTGGGAACTGAGCCACCTAGAAAGAGTCACAACCTCGGGGAGGTGCTGTCACAACAATCCCCCACCCCTTGGTTTCTTTAAACCAGAAACTCGTCAAAAATACAAAAATACAACCCCCGTCTCTCTGAAGGGTATTTTATACCTACCAAGATCATCCAAGCACTGAAGGCCAGACAGCTCTTTAGCCTTTGGAAAAAAATAATGCACAAGGCAGAAGTGGGATAGGGGAAATTTTGCCAATATATCTAAGCGTGGATTCGGAGCCTCCCAGCATTCCCAGGACAATTATGAAGATGCATGGATGCATCAGCCCAGCTCGGGCACGAGTGCTGACAGCAGTGTTAGGGTATTAGCAACGTGTGCAAGATCCAAGAGTAGCACAAATTTAGTAGTTTAATAATCTGGAGGAGTTATCTTCCTGGAATTTTAATCTCCTACCAGGAGTGGGAGAAAAAAAAAAACCAAGAAAGGCTCTCAGCTATTAATCTACTCACATAATATTTAGGCCAATCCACCTCTACTGATTAAAAAAGTCAGACAACAAATGCACGTTAAGTCTTTCCCTTTTCTTCCCAAGAAGCCAATTGTGCAGCTGGGCTGGGTTTGCTGAGCCAACCTGGGGGGTCCTTAAAATAAAAAAAACTCCCCAAAAGCACTAAAGGAAAGAAAAAAAAAAAAAAAGGTCAAACCATCCTAAACTTAACCCATTTCACTGGGACATCCCTCACTGGGAGATGCACAGCTCAGGCAGGTCTGTGCTGGATCCCATGTTGGGATTGCCATGAGTCATCCATGCCCACGCTGCCCCTTCTCCCAAAAAAAGGGGAATCCAAAGGGGAGCTGCTCTTGGATGGCTCTCTATGAGTGGTGTCGTCTTCTGTCTTGCAGAGAAAGCCCAGGAGATGCCAGAGAAGTTACAGCTTTTGTTTTAATGGCCAGGGCTCGGTTTGGCTGCTCTGAGCACGCAACACAAACCAGTCCCTACTTCAGATCAAAGCTGCCCCCAACCCCTTATCAGCAAAAAAAAAAAAAAAAAAATTAAAATTAAAAATAAACCAGTGTTTTCCCCTTGTTGAGGAAGGAGGAGCTGGGATGTGGACGATTCCAGCATCGTGCATCTCTCACCTCTTCTGAGAGGATCCGTCCCCGGCGCTGGGGGGTCCTTGAAGCACCGACAACAGCAAAGGCCACTGGAGCTTCCAAGGGTTCCAGGGCAGCAAGTCCTGGAGCTGGAGGGACACAACCGAGCCCTTTTCAGTACATGGCCTCGTTGTCCCCCACGGCAGTGAAGGGGACACCACTGTAGGTGCTCTTCTTGCTCCTCTTGCTCTTCTTGCTCCACACCAGCAGCGTGGAGCTCTTGCTGTTCATCAGGCTCTTCCTGCTGTTCTCCTTGTTGCTCTTGAGCAACCCGCTGCCCGAGGACATTCCCACCGCCTTCTTGTCCACCTGCTCGGGAGAAGGGCAGGGAGAGGGGGGTGAGGCAGCCGGGAGCGAGACGGCCGCGGTTTTCCAGTGGAAGGGTTGGGATGTGACTCACGGCTTTGGCTCCCTCGGAGCCCTGCAGGGTGATGACACCGATGTCCACCCCTTCGTCCCCGGTGCTCTTCAGGAGCTGCACCACCTCGGCGTGCTTGGACCACCTGCAGTCCTTGCTGTTGACAGAGATGATGTAGTCCCCCTCCTTCAGCCCGGCTTCCTGCGGGGAAAAAGGGAATATGCATCTGTTTGAACCCATGGATCATCATGGAATCATGGAACGGATTGGAAGGGACCTTAAAGATCACCATCACCTTCCCTTCAAGCCCTTTCCAACCTAGCTTTGGACACTTCCAGGAATGGGGCAGCCACAGCTTCTCTGGAAATCCTGTGCCAGGGTCTCACCACCTTCTCAGTCAAGAATTCCTTCCCGATATCCCATCTAACCCTCTGGCAGTGGGAAGCCGTTCCCAGTGTCCTGTGCCTCTATCACTTGTCCAAAGTCCCTCTCCAGCTCTCCTGGAAGAGCTGGAGAGGGACTCTGGAAGAGGCTCTAAGGTCTCCTTGGATCCTTCTCTTCTCCAGGCTCCAGGGCCAGGAGAGGGGACACAACTCTGGTCCTTGTATGGACCATAAATGGTCTTTGTGAAGATTTTGGTCTCCCAGAACAGGATTTGATCCTGCTGAGATGGTGGGCTCTGGATGCCTGGGTCAATCCTGAGGGAGTTGGGAATCTCATGAGGATTCTCCAGGATCCTCTGCCAGAGCAAAAGCTGCCCCTGACACACCACAAAGCCCCTGCAGGGAGTTTTCAGTCAGATATCCGGTTTTTCAGCCTGGCCATCCTGTTCCTTCCACTGTCACATCCCAAAATGAGGGATGAGGGAGCTGGGTGGGCACCCAGCAGTTAAAAACCGAGTGAACTTCTATATTTTTATCTCAGCTATCTCCTAAAAATTCCTCTCAATTGTTCCCTGACACCCACCTGCCAACCTCAGGCTGAGATCTGACAGGGATGAGTCTCCACCTGAGCTCATTTCTAACACCTAAAAGCGCCCAGTTTTCCTCAAAAAGCAGCTCACTTCCATGGGAATAGCAAGACCCTGGGATACTCACGGCAGCACAGCCCCCTGGAATGACACCAGCAATGAGGACAGGGGAGTCTCCTCGGAGTGTGAAGCCAAATCCATTCTCCCCTCTCCTCAGGTGGACTCTCCGGGCCGGGTACCACTTGTTTTTGGCCGAGAAAACGGAGAGGGGTCCCTGGAATGCGGCAGAAACGTGGAAAGCAGCTTTTTGGTGCAAGAACAACTCCCCTGGGAACGTGGAGCCTTGAAAAAATACCCACTCCCAGGGATGGAGAAAGGGGGCAGAGGAAGGAATTCTGTGTTTTGCAGGGAAAAAACTCCAACATCACCCAAGGAGGGATGATGGGGTTGAGGGGTTTTATCACTGTCTGGATGGTCCAGGAGCTGGGACAGGTCATCACTTCAGGGTCAGTTTCCCACTAAATCTTTCCTATTTTCCTGGTTTTTTCCTACTTTTCTATGGATGGATCTCCTACCCTGGGGCTGCCCAAGAGCAGAGGATGCACAATGTCCCCTTGGGGTGCTCAGGGGTTGGGGACAACACAGCCACATCCATCAGAAGCCTTAAACCTCTGTCCTGAACCTCAGTCCTGCTCCCCAGGACCCTGTAAAACTAAAATGCATCGGGATACAACTCCAGCAGGATTTTCCTGGTGCTTTTTGCCCCCCCAAATCCTTCCTCTCAAAGGTCCCTGGGGGTATTTCTGGGTAAACTCGCCCCAAAATGCCTGTGCCAGCTTCCCTGGGCACCAGAGGAGCTTCGGGGTCCATTTAGATCTCAGAGAGATGGATCTGTGCCTTCCCAACTCTCCTCCTGCACAGATCCTTCCCTCCTTGGAAAGCTGCCCGAGACAGGGGGAAGGTGCAGGGAGGAAGGAAAGCAGGCAAGCAGAACATGCAGGGGAGGAGGAAAGGATGTCTGATCCCTCGGGAATGGCTCCATCCCGCGGCTGTACGTACCAGCCTGTGGAAGAGGTCGGTCACCTTCACCTGGGAGAAGTTGGGGGGTTTTATTTCAGGCTTCTGGTGAGTTTTGGCTGGTGATGGGGGGAGAGAAAAAGCACAAACAGAGCGTCACCTCAGGTGCTGCCTCCACAGGGATGGCTGGTAGTGACCAGGACCTGCCCAAACAAGGTCACAATCCCAAACCCTCAAGTCCTGGGATGCTTTGGAAGGGAATTTTAAGACCATCCAGTTCCAGAGTGCCATGCCATGAACTCACCTTGAGTTTGCCCACCCCATGCACCAACCACAAATCCCCTCCACAGCTTCACCCCCTTCCCCCCCCAAAAAAGCCCCACTCACGGTGGATGTCGGGGGCATCTCCCGTCTCAAAAAAATCCTCCTCGTGGTCGATCTCGGAATATTTGCTCAGGGAGCGTTTGTGGGCGAAGGAAAGGACCTCCTGCAGGATGTCCATCTTCCTCAGGATCTTGCACAAGCCGTGGATCCTCATGGCCTCCTCGTGCTTCATGATGGCTTTTTTCAGATGAGCTTTGCCTGCAAGGGGAGCACAGAAAGAGCTGAGCCCGAACGGAGCAGCTCCGGCAGCGTTCCCGCTCGGCTGCCCACGGATGGGGAGCAGCTTCCTGGGGCTGTGACACCCCACCGTGACTCAGGGACAGCCCAGTCACGTTCAACGCGCTCCAAATGGGGTCGGTGCCAGCCCTCAGCTCGAGCCCCCGATGTAGGGCTGCGAAGGGACCTTGAAGGGTGACCTACTTCACTCCCCCGGAGCCGGCAGATGTTCCTGAAAACCGTCACTGTGCCGCCTCCCCCCACCCCAAAGTCTCTCCTAAAGCTTAACCTCAATCTCCTCTGCAAATTAACTTCCCTCCCCGTGGCATCCCCTGGGAATGCCGAGAACGACCGAGCCCCATCCTCCTGGAAAAGCCTCGGGGAAGATGCAACGGCGTCTCCCTATTTTCCGGGCTTCTCCTTTAGCCCTGCAGGTCCTGCTCTCCATCCTCTTCATCCTTGCTCCTCGCAACTTGCCTTCCACGGGTTTCCACCCTCGGGAGAAGGATGCGGCCGGAAAACAGCCGGAAGAGGTGAAATCATGGTAACCCACAGATATCAAGGCAAACATCTCCTCTGCCAGAGACTGCAACCAAGGCACCCGTATCCAAGGCTAAACTCCCAAAAAAAGCTCTCCCCGTGTGTGTACACGCAGCAGGGAAACACGTGTGCCTGTGGCACTGCGCATTCAGGACACACGGTGGCATCAGAATCCAGGGATTTGCTGCTGAGGATCAAAGCCAAGGGAAGTTAAAACCGAGGAAAGGACTTGAAAGATCAACCAGTGTCACCCCCTGCCATGAGCAGGGACAACTTCAGCTACCTCAGGTTGCTCCAACCTGGTCTTGGACGCTTCCAGGGATGGGGCAGCTACAAATTCTCTGGGAAATCTGTACCAAAGTGTCACCACCCTCACAGAGAATTTTTTCCTGGTATCTAATTTAAATCTACCCTCCCTCGGCTTAAAGTCATTCCCTCTTGTTCTATCACTGCACATAATCATAATAAACCCAAAGAGATTCTGAGGAACAGAGGTTGGGCTTGGAATTCGTGCAAGATTTTGGCTCCACTCCCCTGAAGATCCACTGTCTGATAAAACAACCTTGTAAGACCAGGAGACAAAGGGAAGAGGGGAATTAAACATCCTCCCAGGGGCATGATTTTAGTGCCTCAAGTTTGGCATCATGGAATGCTTTGGGTTGGAAGGGACCTTAAAGATCATCTCATTCCAGGGATGAGAGGGCAGGGACACCTTCCACTATCCCAGGTGGCTCCAACCTGGCCTTGGACACTTCCAGGGATGGGGAGTTCACAACCTCTCTGGGTTTCTTCCCTTCCTTTAAACCAAAATGAAGCTGAGGTTGAGGTCTGCACATCCATTTTTAACCAGCTGAGGTTGGACAGACCCCATTCCCCCCGGGAAGAGCAGGAAAAGCTGGAAGATCCCATGGAAACCCACTGACAACACCTGAGGGTGTTGGGGTCGTGTCACCCCCTCACTCTGATTTTGAGTCTCATTCTGGGGGTCTTCCAACCCCCACCTTCAGCAGGCAAGCCTGCCTGAGCAGCCCAAAGGATTTTGAAGCCAGTGACATTCCAAACTCATTCCGGGTGGGATCTTTCTCCTTCCACACGCCACAAAGAAGGGAAAGAGCACCAGGAGGAGGCTCAGGAGGAGGTGACACCCCAAAAATCAGGGTGTTGACTTTGCTCCCTGCCTTGGGGAGGGGCTGCCAGAACACGACTTCAGCTGAATAAGCAACGTTCTGTTTTTCTCCTGGAGCTGAAAATCCGCATGGGAGGGAAGTTCTTGTCTCCTGAGCTTCTTGATGCAGCTAAAAAAGCCACCCCCTCAAGCATCTGCTGCGTCGTCTTGTTGTCGAGCCAAGTCAGCAGCCTCAGCCGGAGCCAAGCCCAACACAAGGAGCTTCCAGGATCTCTGTGTCCCTGTGGATTCCTCCATGAGGTTTTACCAGGAGGTCAAATTTGACTGGACAGGTTGGTACAAACACCACGAGTTGGTCCTCAACACCCTCAAGGCCACTGTGATGCTTCCCTGCCTTCCCAGCAGTTTGTTTTCCAAGAAATGCCCCCCAAAAGCGTCTTTTCATGGAGAAACATTTCCAAATTCTCATCCCGTGCTATAGTGGAGACCATTCCTACACGAGCAGGGTTCTGGTGGGTCTCACTGCAGGATCTGGGGGATTTTCCCTGCAGAATCTGGGGGTTTGCCCCCCATAGAAGTGCTCACCCAGCTTCCTCCTCTCCTCGGGGTCCTGCAGGAGGACACGGAGCGATGGTCCCTCCGGCATGGTGACGTGGAACTGCAGGAAAGCCTTTTCCTGCTCCGGCAGCTCCGATTCCGACGCTGCTGTGTGAAGGGAACGGGTGGGGAATGGGCTTAGAGAGGGGTCAGGGCCACCCAGGTCCCTCTGGCAGAGGGGACAGGGAGACCACAGCCACATTCAGGTGGCCCCCAAGGACTTCAGCAGAACATTCCTCTCGCCCAACCACAGCCTGTGACCACCCAGACATCCCTGAAGGGCACAGGGATGAGTTATCCCCGTCAAACCCATGCCAGGATATGGAGTTCAGGGCAGGATGTGCCGCGACCAGGACAAAATATCTGAGTCTTTTGCCTCCCTCCTTCCTCTGCTCCAAACTGGAAGCAGGAATGGAAATACAGAGCTCTGGGTTTGCCCCATCTGGAGGTGGAGACAAAACAGACTCATGGAATTATTTGGGGGGTTGGAAGGGACCCATGGAGGTCATTGAATTCCAACCCTCCTGCCATGGGCAGGGATACCTCCCACTATCCCAGGTTGATCCAAGCCCTGAACAACCTGGCCTTGGACACTTCCAGGGATGAAGAAGCCACAGCTGCTCTGGGAATTCCATCCCAGCCCCTCCCACCACCTTCCCAGCCAAGAATTCCTTCCCAATATCCCATCCAACCCTCTGGCAGTGGGAAGCCATTCCCTGTGTCCTGTCCTTCTATCCCTTATCCAAAGTTTCTCTCCAGCTCTCCTGGAGCCCCTTTAGACACTGAAAGGGTCTCTCAAGGCTCCCTAAATCCTTCTCTTCTCCAGGCTGGATATTCCCAGCTCTCCCAGCCTGTTACATGAAAACAGGGCAGATTAAAATTTAATTAATTAATCTGGGAGCTGAGCCCTCCCTGATGTTCCCGGGATCCCTGCACGGGCAGAGAGCTCACAGTGTCCGAGTCCTTCCATGGAGAAATGGAGATGGATTCAGCTCCCACAGGCTCCCCCAGCCCCACACTGGGCCTTTTGAAACCCCCATTTCCAGCCAAAGCTGCTCCTAAATCACCTTTGGTCCCCAGGAACCTCAGGGCTGTTCCTTCCCTGGGCACAGAGAGTGCTAAGAAGCAAACCCAGAAAATTCCAGGGAGTTTTGCTGGTCCAAACAGAAGATTCCCAAAGCCTGGTGAGCAGCCTGGCGTTGGCATCCAGTGGGAACTGGCAGCTCCAGGGCTGCCTCTCCCTGTGCCAGCCTTTGCCATGTCAGCATCCCTGAGGGGTTAAACTGCCTCCTCAGGAGTTTTTTGCCAGCTGGTTACGGAAGCAAATGATTTGTTATTCTGACACATGGGTCAGGGAGCGAGATCTCAACAGGAGGCAAAAAACATTCCCAAACCACCTGTCTCCTGCACATTTCTGCTTCCCTCAATGCCTTGTGGATCCCAGGACACCAAAGAGCCTCCAAATTTTAAGGGAAAAGCTTGTCCTGTCCTTTGCAGCCCCATCCAAACCCATCTCCTCCATCATCCTCTCCTGATTCTGTCTCCAGGCTGCTCCAACCCCGCAGTATCTGACTCTCTCCCATCTCCTCCCTCAATCCTCCTGCAACTCCCACACGGCACAAGCCTGGCAGCCGGATTTTGGGGCAGGATTTGGAGAGGGGGAGGGTGCCAGGACAGTCTGGCAGCCACTGGTGTCACCAGCTTAGCACTGCTTTTGACAGCCAGCCCTCCAAAAGTCCCAGTGTCCGTCTGCTGCCCACCCCCAGAACTTCTGCTGCACCCAAAATTAGCTCCGGGGTGTCGGCGATGGCACGGATGGAGATAACGGGTCACGTCCTGCATCCACACTCCAGATGATTCCATGGAGACACACCAGCCCTGTGTACCCTGCTGCCAGCACCTCAGATCCCAGGACATCCAGCACCTCAGATCCTGGACACCAAATTTAAGGTGGTTTGGGGGTTCTTTTTAATTATTGAAGCCCCCAGCTGGTCCAATACAAGGAGCAGTTGCCTCCAAGGATGGTGGGCTGAGGATACTTGTGGCCAGCAGGCAGGTGACCCCCTAGTCACCCACCCAGCCCCAAAGGGGACAGCAGGTGACATCCCCACAGCACATTTTTGCTCCCCTTCTCAGGACTTTTCCCTGTGGAGATACGGGGGGAATCTGAATCGCTGAGTCAATGAAGATCCACATCCAGAACACCCCAAAAACTCGAGGGTTTGTGTCCATCTACCCTGTTCACGCCTCCCACCACCTCTTTTTTTTGGTAACCCCTCCCTAAATTCCAGGTTACCACATGGAAGGAGCACTTGGTTGAGCAGGAAACTCCCTCCCAGCTGGAAAACTCACCGGGGCAGTCGCAGAGGGCGATGGCAGCGAAATAGTGGGAGAGGGCTTTGAAATGCTCCGACTTGACGTGGACCATGGTGATCCAAGAGAAAGGAACATAATCCTTCACGTGGGGCTGGGTCATGGTCTGGTGCACCAGGGAATAGACATCTTCCACCTGGGAGGAGACACCAGATGTAGGACATCCATCGGGAGACACCGACGGCAGGTTGTCCTGTCCTGAGGTGACATCCCACCAAATCACCTCCTCTCCCAAATCCTTACTTTTGCTGCTTCCTGAGCGAGCTGCAGCCTGGCCAGGAAGTCGTTCTGGGAACACAGCAAGGTCATCTTCTCAAAGACACACTCCTGGACCTGGGCGACCATGAGGCGTACCAGCATGGTCAAGGAGGCGGCGCTCATATCCAGGCTGGGAGCGTTGGAGAAGTTCTCCTTCAAGTAGTTAAAGGCACCTGCAGGAGGGAGAAGCTCCCGGTAGCCACTGGGCTAGTGAAAACGAGGAGCAGACTTTTGGATTGTGCAGCTTTCTTCCCACCAGCAGGAGAAGAAACTCAGCCCTCACATCAAATGGTGTGATCACGAATGGTGGGTGAGAACATCAGGGGTCCCTCCAAACCTGGTGCCCCACAGGTTTCCTCTCCTGGGGGTCCCAGCCCCAGGATCTCGTTCTTCCCATGGCTGCCCAAGGATGGATCAGCATCTCTCCTCTCCCCAGATGGACCAGCCCTACTGCCACGTGGGAAGTGAGATCCCTTTGGGTGGCTGGGTCACCGCAGCACCTCCTCACAACCCACAGGAGCAGCACCTCGTGATCCCTCTGAGATTCCCTGTCCCATCCCTCTTCCTGTGCTCCAGGAGATTATTCCCACCCCGGGAACACGGGGAAGGAGGGAGGGCACCTACCAGCCGCCTGCTGGAAGGCATTGATGGCCTGGTTGAGGCCTGGCAGGGTGGCACGGTCCTGCCGCGCTCCGATCTGGGTGTGCAGGGCTCCCAGGTTGAAGAGGACACTGCCCTTCTCGAAGGCCAGCGCCCGCTGGTGGGACGGGACCCCCGTCAGGGAATCGTACCTGGAGAAGGGAAGAGCTAACAGCTGCCCCCTCACAGAATCCCAGAATTGCCTCGGTTGGAAAAGACTTTGGAGATCATCAGGTCCAACTTACGACCTGACACCATCTCACCAACTAAACTGATGGAAGGAAAATCAGCCTGACCCAAGGTTTTGCACATGCTGTAGAAAAGGTTAATTTTTGGCCACAGGAACAAGGAAAGAAAATCTCTGTCCTGCAAAGTGTCTCCCAGCCCCCGCCCAGATTTGCCACCCGTCTTTATACATTCCTCATGCATATGCAAATTATTGCATGAATATGTATCCCTTCAGCACTCTGTCGTAAATTTACACCTTGCTTTAAGCCTCTTGACCAATCAGCTCTGATGTTTCACATCCCTTACCCCATGTTTTGGCTACGACCTTGTTCTGTTCATGCTTCAGCACTGGGAAATAAGATTTTTTACCTCTAACATGGGATCTTAAATTTCAGGCCCATGTGATTCTGTGAAAAGCTCTCCCCCGAGCCTCCTTTTCTCCAGGCTAAACAACTCCAGCTCTCTCAGCTGTTCCTCACAGGAACTGTGTTCCAGACCCCTCACCATCCTCG